>CM067170.1:66436427-66453927 GCA_034093135.1 Erigeron breviscapus
ATGAGTATACCCCCTACGAACCGAATTCGTCACAAAGAGCGAATTGCGTACCCGTACCGAAACGTACCGCGTTTTATGTGACTATGGTATTGACGCATAACTGTTTATAACACATGAAATATTTCATTGTTATATTTTTTCTATTATTGTTACATATTATGTTTGTAGCACATTTTGGCATACTTTTAAGAGTGTCGTTTTGACGTCTTATTGAATCAAACAATGGTTTTTTTTTCCTTTAAATTCTTTTTAAAATTTGGTACTAATGTTTTTTTCTTTTTTTAAAGAGCTCTTTTAAATAAGAAAAAAAAGTTATATTTTTTACCCCGGTCAATAACCATGTATCCACCACAGTATATTGTATTGTTTCTGTTATAAGAAAAGGGTCAGTTTTTCACCTTTTTTATGTGTCTAAAAAATTCTACATGTTTTTATGTTCATTTTTGTTCTAATTGTTCTTTTAAATAGTTCTAACAATGGGGTAATCACTCACCAACCACCAGAAATAAATGACCACCATTTTTAAAGAGTTTATTACATCCGTTTTTATTGTTCGTGTAGTACCCTTTTTTTACGTTTTACGTATCGTTCTGTCTCCCGGACAACGCCGGGATTAAAATGCTTGTTATTTATACATATATAGTATATATATATATATATATATAGGGGCAGGATTAATTGAGTCCAGCTTATTTTGAGTCCAAAAAGGTCCATATAACTTACACATGTGTAAGTTAACTTACACATGTGTAAGTTAACTTACACATGTGTAAGTCTCGCCGGAGATGGTCGCCGTCGCCGGAAAATCATGGTGGTGGTCGGAGATGATGGTGGTGGTGGTAGGAGGTGGTTGGAATTTGAGGACATGGAAGAAAATCAATGGACTCAAAATAAGCTGGACTCATTTTATCTTTTCCATATATATATATATATTTTATATATATGTAATATATATGATTAATTAACTATATATATATATATATATATATATATCATTTCCAGACAATGCAAGGCATTGACATGTTACATAACCAATTATGTTTTACCTTATACCGAATTAAATTTCCATCAAAGCAAAAAAGAATACTCAAATACCATTGATAGATACTTCAGTAAAGATTCAGCATATTATTTCCATCCCGGACCAACACGATAAAAATCAAGATATTAAATATGTTTTATGAACGATAAATAATGATAGTAAGATTAATGACAGTAATTATAGAAAAATTCTTACTTGACAGCTTGTTCCATGAAGTGTTTCCCAGGCTGCCTCTGCCTAAGAGTGTGCAAGTCACCTCCCGGACAGAATTCCATCACCAAGCATGAGAACTTATCAGTCTCAAAATGAGTGTAAAGCGTCGGAAGAAAAGGATGGTCCAGAGATTGCAATATCTCTCTCTCTGTTTGAGCTCTAAGAAGCTTTTTACGGCTGGCGAGAGATGCTTTATCCATAACTTTCATCACAAAGTAAGCTTTTGTTCCAGCCAATTCCGCCAAGTAAACACTCCCAATATCACCACATCCTAATCTTTTCAATAATCTGAAATGAGTCAAACCCAAAGGGCCGTCTCTTGCTCGAACTACTTGAATGGCTTCCCACCTCATATCATTTGATTTATGTGGCTTGTTGACACTGCTACTGAAACTACTACAGCTGCTTTCATCGCTCACATTGCTGCTTGTGCTTCCTCTACACATGCTACTCTTCCCACTCTCTACAAAATCAACATGTGCACTCCCACTTGTCTTGCCATAGCTGCTGTTTCCATCACTTACTTTATCAGAAACTGAACTATTCTTCACACTTGGTTTCTCGGCTGCTTTCTTTTGTTGATCCACATCAGTATTTTGTTGGGTGGGTAAAGAAACCTTGTCAATTTCTGAGTGAGTAACCAATAGTCTTGAAGCCAAATCATCTACAAGGGCGTGTTTTGTGGTAATTTGTACCAAAGGTTGCGGCATGGAACCAGTTTTAGATGCCATATCAATAATAATAACAAATGCTAAAAATACCACTCGGTATTAATTAAGCATCAAAAAACTCATCGACAAAGATGTCTATCAATTCCACGCAGCTGTGTCAACAGAATGTAGATATATATATATGAGAATTCATAAACATCTCTATCTTACTACAATGATATAAATTATTATATTATAATTATAAATATAAATGTATAAGCAAAAGACAAAGAGACTTAAAAAACCATTCGGGATTTGCTAACTAGTGCCCCAAGGGAACTAGTTATGATGCATTGAATGAAGTCTAAGAAAGAAACTGCTAAGTGCCGTCTTCCGCGGGTTTTCAAGCCCCAATAGCTCGACGGTGATGGGGGAGGTTAAGATGTAGGCAGACCTTACCTCTACCTAAGTAGAGGCTGCTTCCATTTTCTACCTAAATGGTAGAAAAGGCCCTCCAACCTTTGCATGGGATGAGGATCGAACCCATGACCTCAGTCTCCAGAGGTCAGGGTGTTTACCATCCAACCAAGCTGCTCTATTTCCTAAATTATCAAAAATAAAAGAAAATCTGTAATCCAATAGCCAGATCTTAAATTATTAATGTGCGATAAGTAAAACAAATATATAGCTGAAAAGTTAGAAGAGCAAGCATGCAACTGAATATCCCAAAACCTTTGGCGAATCTAAAATTAAATCCTAAGAAAAACAGTAAGTATTGCAAAGATTAAAGGAGGACCACCAGTAAAAGGTAGAATGAAATAAAAACCAAGAATTTGACAAATGCACTTATTCAACAAGTTAAACGGCACAGATCCAACTAAATCTATAGAGAAGAATAAAATTTATGCAATTGAACACATAATATATTAATTGCAATTGAACACATAATATCTATCAATGAAAAAAAAAAAAAAATTAAACTACTAATATATTAATAGAATTCATATAAAGAAAGAAAGAGGGAAAAACCTAAAACAGAAGGAAGGATCTGGCAGCCGGTAGTTCCACAAATTAGATTGATAAGTAGCAGCAAAAAGGAAACAAGGAGCACTACTCTTGTCAATAGTAATAATAAAGTAGTAGTAATTATTGATGTTGTTGTTCTTCATAACAAAGATTGGAGAGAGAGATGTGTGTTGGAAACTGGAAAGTGATACTAAAAAAAGAGAGAATAAAAGAAAGAACAGTAGTTAAAATTTGACTACATCGAACCGTTAAACATTTTCACCAGACCAAATCAATATATTTATTTGTTTTATTAATTGTCCCAAATGAATCAGTATAGTTGTTTTTTGAGAAAATGTTACAAATGGTCCCTGTGATTGTTTATATTTGCATTTTGCCCCTTGTACTTTTTTTTCGTTGCAAACAGTCCCTTGGTTTTTCATTCTCGTTGCTATCAATCCCTGACACTAACTTCTGTTAGTTTTAGTCGTTAAACCCCACGTGCATACCACGTGAGGGCATTTTAGTTCTTTCCTAAAAATCAATGTGAATTAGTCTCCTTCTTTCCTATATTTCTATCGGATTATACTCCTACAAAATAAAAAATGTCAAAAACCCAAACCTATCATTAAGAGAGAGAGAGAGTTCAAGATAAAGCCTATCAAAATGTCAAACACCCAAACTGCCAAACCCAGATTTTTGATCCAAACCCACCAAATCAAATTCCAAAGGAATGTGTTCAAATCATAACACTCAACCACAATGATTCTCTAATATACATACATATATACATCTACATATACTCTTGTACATATATACATATACACATATGTCGTTTCTCTTCTCCGGCGACCCAACAAACATCGACCATCCTTGTTTTTCCCCTGATTACGAATATTATATATCCCTTGATTATGAACATCGTCACCAACTTCAATTTTTCGGCGTCAACATCACCCCTATCACCGCCTCCAAATAAACAAAAATCATATCATTTGCTAGCACTTGGAATTATAAAACGACCCAAAATCATATCTCAAAACAATCACCAAAAGTGAACGAAGACATTCAAGTTAGTAACCATTGTAAGTCCCCTCACTTGATGGTTTAACCCACTAGTGTAAAATACAACAAGTTAAGAATTCACTAGATTGGACTAGTATTACTTTAAATATAATTACAAGAATATAAACAAAGTAATACAAGACTTAAAGCAATAAACAATATAAAGGTGAAACACAATGTAATTTTTCAAGTGTATTTTATTTATGATGTTTAAATAAAATACAAGGTTGTGCGGAATCAAGATAATACAAGTAAGTAGTAATTATTGATGTTGTTGTTCTTCATAACAAAGATTGGAGAGAGAGATGTGTGTTGGAAACTGGAAAGTGATACTAAAAAAAGAGAGAATAAAAGAAAGAACAGTAGTTAAAATTTGACTACATCGAACCGTTAAACATTTTCACCAGACCAAATCAATATATTTATTTGTTTTATTAATTGTCCCAAATGAATCAGTATAGTTGTTTTTTGAGAAAATGTTACAAATGGTCCCTGTGATTGTTTATATTTGCATTTTGCCCCTTGTACTTTTTTTTCGTTGCAAACAGTCCCTTGGTTTTTCATTCTCGTTGCTATCAATCCCTGACACTAACTTCTGTTAGTTTTAGTCGTTAAACCCCACGTGCATACCACGTGAGGGCATTTTGGTCTTTCAATCAATGTGAATTAGTCTCCTTCTTTCCTATATTTCTATCGGATTATACTCCTACAAAATAAAAAATGTCAAAAACCCAAACCTATCATTAAGAGAGAGAGAGAGTTCAAGATAAAGCCTATCAAAATGTCAAACACCCAAACTGCCAAACCCAGATTTTTGATCCAAACCCACCAAATCAAATTCCAAAGGAATGTGTTCAAATCATAACACTCAACCACAATGATTCTCTAATATACTTACATATATACATATACACATATGTCGTTTCTCTTCTCCGGCGACCCAACAAACATCGACCATCCTTGTTTTTCCCCTGATTACGAATATTATATATCCCTTGATTATGAACATCGTCACCAACTTCAATTTTTCGGCGTCAACATCACCCCTATCACCGCCTCCAAATAAACAAAAATCATATCATTTGCTAGCACTTGGAATTATAAAACGACCCAAAATCATATCATTTGCTACACTTGGAATATAAAACGACAAAATCATATCATTTGCTAGCACTTGGAATTATAAAACGACCCAAAATCATATCTCAAAACAATCACCAAAAGTGAACGAAGACATTCAAGTTAGTAACCATTGTAAGTCCCCTCACTTGATGGTTTAACCCACTAGTGTAAAATACAACAAGTTAAGAATTCACTAGATTGGACTAGTATTACTTTAAATATAATTACAAGAATATAAACAAAGTAATACAAGACTTAAAGCAATAAACAATATAAAGGTGAAACACAATGTAATTTTTCAAGTGTATTTTATTTATGATGTTTAAATAAAATACAAGGTTGTGCGGAATCAAGATAATACAAGTAAGTAAATATCCTAACAACCTATGAATTACAAATGATCTATATTTGCTAAATATTCTCTTTGGATCGAAATACTAGAGTTGTGAAGTATTCCCTTTTACGATCGAGAGTATTTAGACAAATTCACCAAATTGCTAAAAAGTAATTTGAACGAAGGAAAATGACTTTGTATTTATAGGCAAGTAAATTCACAAGTGAATTTATTGCGCTATAAATATGGTTGCATGCATTTAATGAACCGACAACTTGTCATTAAATGCATTGGTTAAATATCAAGAATAAAGTCACATCAATGTGACGTGTCATCCTTTTTAACCAACCACCTTTGTACACGTATTGTTCTTTTATCAAGTGGACACGTGGGTTGTCCAGGTAAAAGTGTGTAAAGGCAAAAAGTCAGTTCCTCGTAATCAGTGTTCAGACTTGTAAGGTCTAGAACACTGACAAGCTCCAGTCGTAGATCTGGTAAGACTTCCAGTGGACTCCGCCAATTTGTCAGTCTTCTTTCTTCTAACTTCAGTCTTTGACTTCAGTGAGAATATCTTCAGTAGAATAGATCAGGACAAGAGTGAAGTCCAATGAGATAAAATCTGGTGACCCCAGATTTCCTATACAAGTAAGTTTCTCACTGGTCTTCGTTTATTTCTGAACAAATCTATAGTAAGGACTCCAGACTTCAAGTCTGGAGTGGTCCAGTAAATCTGGACCTAACAAATTCCCCTTATTTGTTTAGAAATAATACAAGGTTTTTCAAGCAATATCTTTACAATTTGTATGCTTTGAAAAACAACTTGTTTTTGACTTAGTCTAAAAAATTTTAAGTTACTGGAAAAACACTTTATAGATCATCAGTGTTCCAGTTTCATCTTTTAGTTCTAACTTAGACTAAATCTGATCACTTACTTGTGAATCAAAATATGGGATTAGAATCCTCTAAAGTTGATCCAACTTCATAGGTGAAGTTGGATCAACTTTAACCATTGGATTAAATCCAATGGTCAAGATCTAATTTTGATGTTTAAATCTTGACCATTGGATTTAATCCAATGGTTAAAGCTGATCCAACTTCACCTATGAAGTTGGATCAACTTTAGAGGATCTTAATCCCAAAATATGTAACTTTATTTACAGCCATCAACAGAAAATAAGTTACAATTTTGGGATATAAATACAATACAAGTAAGTAGATAAAAAGTCAGGCCCTTCTCTTTGAAGTTTGTCCTGGTGCATCTTCAGTGGCCTTTCTTTTTGGTGAAGGTGAAGCTTCTGGAGAGTGCATACCCAAAACAGTTCCCATTTGTTGCTTCCTCTTCCGGACCTTCTCAATCCTTTTCAAAAATGCTTTGACATCTGGGGATACATCAGAGTTCCCCCTGAATGTCAAGCCAATCTCCTTCAGTTCAGTCTATCCAAAAGCTTGGACTAAAGTGTTCTTCCTTTCATCCACGAAGTTACCTTCCCTGGTCAACTTCACTTGAAACTTAGACATGCCCTCATGATTTTCAGCAAGCATGATCTCAGCATCAATGATCTTTCTGACATCAGCCCTGAACTTCATCATTTCTTCATACTTGGATTTTTGCCTTGCTATCTAGATCATGTATTCAGTTTCCCTTGACACCTTTTCTTGTTCCATGGCTTTTTGAACTTGAGCCCTATCAATTTTTCTGGTTGTATCAAGTGGAATGAAAGTACTAATATATGCATCCCTGGCTGCCTTGATCTGTCTGGCAGTGAGTTTGGGTAAACCCTTTATTTTCTTTCGATATTCAATCTCCAGGGCTGCAGCATTTGTTCTGACCTTTTTCTGGAGATCCACCAGTGCTTTTGTTCTCTGATTAATTAGTTCTTCAATGGTTTGCCCATAGGTTTCAGAATCAAATTTCTGTTCTTCCACAGAGTACCTGGAGCGAACATATACATCATCCATGGCATCAAGGCATTGATGGACTCTGGAATCATCCTTCATTCTTTTGTAAACATCAACATGGATGCCAGTCTTCCAGCATTATAAGCATCTAGTGTGCCCATCGTTGCCATTTGATTTTTGTGTTCCAAGAGTTCATTAATTTGGCTTCTTTTGTAAATATCAATCATAATGCCCTCCTGTTCCAGTCTCTTGGATCTTTCTTCATCAGCACTTGGGAACTCAACATCCTCTTCAATCTCACTTCCAGATACCAAGTGTTCCTTTCTTTTCAGACTTTTCAATTCTGTTGGCATATCTGGAAATGCTTCAAACTGTGGCTCACTGGCATCAGTACCAGCAGCTTGTTCTTCTTGCATATTGGCTTCAGTACCAACTACTTCTTGTGTACTGGCATCAGTACCAGTCACTTTTTCTTTTTGCACGATGGCTTCAGTGCCAGAGGCCTTTTCAATTGCACTGGCCACCACTTCTTTCTTTTTCATCACCAACCCTTCTGGAATGGACTCAGTGGCAGCAGACTTTTCCCCCTTGGAATGATCACCAGTTTGAGACTTGTGGGCATTCCATAACTGCTCAAGCATGTGTCTGTCTGAAGACCCAAATGTTCTTCCTGACACTGGAGTTATGATATTCACAGTCTTCCTTAACTCAGTCACTTCCTTCTTAATAATCTGAAGTTCTTGAGGCAAGTGTTTTGGCATTTCAGTATTTATCATGTTGACCACCTGAGGCAATAACCCATCTTGAATATTTCTAAGTACTGACCCAGAAATTTCTGCAGTGATTTCTTTCAGCATCTCACCTCTAAATTTTCTGGTACATGCATCACTGATGTTGCTGATGACAGAATTCTGGTCAAGGGTTGGCCTACTTTCCAGATTGCTAATTCTGGTGGTCAACTTCTGAATCTCTTCTGTCAGACCTGTGAGAGGCTGAACAATCTCGGCTTTCACTGTAGTCTGGACAGAATTTACCAGCTTTGTCTCCAAACCCTGGACTGCCACTTTAATATTTTCTGAATTTTTGTTTGTGGCCAGTACCAGCTCATTCAACTTCTCGAAGACCAACTTCTCATTTCCAGCAAATAGGTTCATTTCTGATGCAAGATTATTTGACAAAATTGATTTAAAATCAGAAACTACCTGAGAAGAAGACTGTAGTGATCTCTCCAGGTCTGCCACCTTATTTAAAAGGTCTTGGACCTCGGTTGAAGAAGAAGTGGAGAGACCACTGGGAGGAGTAAGTTCTGAAGCCAATCTGGTGACCAAAGGAACTTGTGTCTGGACTCCTTCAGTTGATGTTGCAGTTGTAATAACAGTTGAGTCCAGCACACGAGATAATTCCAGTGGTGCTTCAAGAGGTGGAGGTTGATTTGGTGAAATCTGGATTGAACTTGGGTTGAAATAAGAAGTATTTGAAGGAATTGAAGATGGTGGTGGTGGTGGTGCATTCAAGGATTCTGGTGGTGGTGGCATATTAGTTTCTGGAGGTGGTGGTGGTGCATTTAGTGATTCTAGAGGTGGTGGCATTTCTGATGTCTGCTCCACTTCCATAGTATCATCACCCAAGAAACTCATATTAGCATCAAAATTAATACCATCAGACATTGGTGACTCAGCTTCATCCCAACCAATAATTTCACCAACTGTCTAATCACCAGCCTCTCTATTCAAATCAATCTGAGCATCCTGCTCAACATTCTCACTCTGTTCAACAATCAACGACCCATCTGCATTCATTATATCCCCAGCCGAAGAGGTTGAAACTGGAATTACTAGAGGTGAGGCTCCAGTAACGCCAGTTTGTGCTTGAATGTTTTCCGTGATGACATATGCAGTTTCCTGTTGAGAGGATTCTGGATGGCTAGTTTCGGTTATACTGGAAGCAACCGGAACTCCTCCCTTCCTAAGTCGTCTTTTATTTCTTGGTTTAGTGGGGGGTTTTCTGGTACAACAATTTCAGTCTGCTGAGGATCAGGAGCCACCTGGGTTACTGGTGGAACCATTTCAATATTGAGGACTCCAGTGGGTTCACCTGGAGCCTCTACTGACTCATCTGGTGATGATGCATCAGTTTCTTCATTTTCCTCTATTTGAAAATTTGTGATCATATTTTGAGGAATATTTACCTCAGTGTCTGATGATTTTAAATGGTTCAGATCACGCAAAAACTCACAAACAGAAAAATGATTTGTCTCAAAATCATATTCATTTCCAAGTGCCCTTTTGAAAACCAATGAAAGAAATCGAATAAATGGCACAAAAGCTTTTCTACCTTTCACCTTCAGACGCTCAACTAGATCATCAAATAATATCTGAGCGAAATCCACTCTATACCCAAACCAAAGACAATACGCCATCTGGAGCTGTGTCTGATTAATCTGATCTAGCCCTCCAGATCCACCTCCCAAGCACTCAACTAAATGAGTAAAGAAAAATCTCCATGAGTCCGACAGTCTGCTCATGTAGATTGTGCCTTTTCTTTGTAACTGGCCATGCTCATCCAGAATGTCTGTATGCCCCATCTGTCTGCATACATCCCTTAAATTAAGACCAGAGGGAAGTACAACTGGCATTTCATTTGGTGAAAAATAATTCAAATCGAGAGTAGTTCGAAGAGAATCAACTGTTAGAGACATTGGTCTGGTGCCTTGCTTCAGTATGTAAGAGATGGATTTTTCTGCTTCTACATACACAGCTGTGTACCAAAATTCACATAAATAATCGTGGTACATTTTTCCTGCATTTAAGGTTAAAGCACCATATAAAGGACATGAGAGAAAGAAAGTGTTCAATCTCCCAATAATGGATTGGGCCTCATGAGTACTAGATAGTTTGGCCATCCAGTTATTCATATTTATACGAATGGCCTTAGCCTCTAGAGTAATATGCTCTGCCTTTTTCATGTCAGAGACGGGAGCATATTCGACAGCTAGAAGGTTTTTGATGGAATTCGATTGTCTAGGAGCCATTGTATTTGATAAAACTGAAAATGAAGAAATTAGGGTTTATGAAGGATGATTTATGATGAAAGAGAGTGATGATTGGAAATGAATGAAGAAGAAAAATAAATGAAGGAATTTGAAGATTTGGGAGTAAATGATTTTTGAAGTAAATGAAAATGAAAGTGAATGTGGGTATTTATATAGGAGAGAGAAATTGGAATTCAAAAAGGTTTATTTGAAATTTATTCAAAACAATTTTGATCGGTTTTTGAAATCCGCATTTAATGTTTTACATCACACATAAATGTGTGACGTTTGACAGCCCACAAAAATAACCAACTTGCACTTTTTGTCTTCCCAAGGTAAAAATACCATCATTAAGTTTGAAAAATGATATGCCACGTAGGATAAACAGTAACTGTCCATTCAAAAAGGTTTGCTTACGTGGCACACATAACGACCAAGTATTAAAATATTATGACTGACATACCATGACTCATTTCAATGCATCTGGAGGTCGACTGGACACTTCAGTAACACTGGTGGATTACTCCATTAAGCTCATCTCATATTTAGATGACATAATTTTTTAAAATTTTCTGCACACATGTTTTCATCAGTAGACCCAAAAGTAATATCATCAACATAAATTTGTACCAACAGAAGATTACCTTTTTCATGAAGAATAAATAAGGTATTGTCAATTGCACCTCTTTTAAAATTATTTTTCAATAAATGTTTAGTCAGAGTATCATACCAGACTCGTGGGGCTTGTTTGAGACCATACAGTGCTTTGTCCAGACGATATACCCAGTGTGGATGCTTTTCATCAACGAAACCTGGTGGTTGCTTGACATAAACTTCTTCTTCTAGTTTTCCATTCAGAAAGGCACTCTTTACGTCCATCTGGTAGACTTTGAACTGATGATGAGCAGCAAATGCTAAGAAAATTCTGATCGCTTCAAGTCTAGCCACTGGAGCAAAAGATTCATCAAAATCAACATCTGATTGGCAATACCCTTGCGCAACCAATCTGGCTTTGTTTCTGACAACATGGCCATCTTCATCTACCTTATTCCTGAAGACCCATCTAGTTCCAATTGGTTCTTTCTTGCCAACTGGGAAAGGAACCAGGTACCAAACCTTGTTCCTTTCAAACTGGTGAAGCTCTTCTTGCATAGCAATCACCCAGCTTGGATCTTCCATAGCCTCGTCAATTTTCTTAGGTTCAATCAATGATAAGAAGCTGACATATAAACATTGATCACTGGAGGCTCTTCTGGTCATGACACCTCTACTGGATTCACCTATGATCTGATCGATAGGATGAGCTTTTGTCCACCTAGAGTATTGACCAGGATTGTTACTTATAACAATATCAGTGCAAGAGTTCAATTGGGTCTCCTCTGGTGTTTCTTCAGGAGGAGGATCTTACCAGACGACTTCAACGTCTTCATCTGAATCAATAAGATCACGATTTTCATCATGAAATTCTTCATTTGAAGGCATTTCTTGAAGTACTGGTTCAGTTTCAACTGATACTGATACTGGGGGAGTAGTATGAATATCTGATCCAATAATAATTTCAGAGGGTAGCTTGAAATTCATTGAAGGATAGAATGGTGTACTACTGGATGGTTTCTTAAGTTGAATAGGTTCCAGATCGGGATGACTGGAAGCTTTTTCTGGAGAATCTTTATTGTAGTTGATAGGATCAGATTCACAGAAGACAATTGGAGTTACTGGGGGAGAATCAAGGGTTGGCATTTTATTGATTGCAGCATTTGATTCATCAAATGTGACATGTATTGACTCATGGACCTTCTCCAGTCTCTTGTTGTAGACTCTGAAGGCCTTGCGAATAGCTGAATAACCTAAGAAATATCCTTCATCAGCTTTGGCATCAAATTTGCCTAACTGACTGGAGTCGTTCAGGATGTAAACTGGACATCCAAAAACGTGAAAATAACCAATATTTGGTTTTCTATTTCTTAATATTTCATAGGATGTCTTCTTATGTCTCTTGATGTAAATAGACCTGTTCTGGGTGTGGTAAGCAGTAGCTATTGCTTCGGCCCAAAAATTTGTAGGAAGACCAGATTCAGCAAGCATACTCCTGGTAGCTTCAATCAGCGTTCGATTCTTTCTTTCTACTACTCCATTTTACTTTGGAGTCCGTGCTGATGAGAAATTCTGGGAGATGCCCGTGTCAGTACAGAATGACTCCAGTGTAGCATTCTGGAATTCTGTTCCATTGTCACTTCTTAACTGACACACTTTTCGCTTGTGTTTGAGTTCAATTTGCTTGATTAGAGCAATGATTTCAGCAGCAGCTTCATTTTTAGACCTGAGAAAGATAACCCAATAATATCTGGAAAATTCATCGACAATCACCAGGGTGTATCTTTTACCAGCACGAGTCTGAACGTTTACTGGACCAAAAAGATCCATATGTAGCATATGAAGTGGTTCAGATATGCTGAAATTCTGTTTGGTCTTGAAACTGGTACGTTTCTGCTTACCCATCTCACATCCTGGACATGGCCTTTCCTTTTTAAAAGAAACTGAAGGTATCCCATCTGCCAGTTGTTTTCTAGACAACTTATTTATATTTTTAAAATTTAAATGGGATAACCTTTTATGCCATAACCAGTTTGTGTCTTCATCTGCCTGAGTATAGAAACACTGCTCTGAAGGAGAGCTTTCCATATCCATTACATACACATTCCCTCTTCTGGGAGCAATCAATACTACCTTCCAGTCCTTGTTTGAATACGATACCCTGAGCAATATTGAACATAACTTGATAGCCATCATCACACAGTTGACTTACACTGATCAGGTTGTATTTCAAACCATTCAGAAATGCAACTTGTCTGAATTTGACTTGTCCATTATTCAGGACTCCATACCCCTCAGTTTTTCCACAACCATCATTTCCAAAAGTAATGGAGGGTCCATCAGAAATTATGAACTCTTCCAGCAGGGTCTTACATCCGGTCATTGTCCTGCCAGCTGCACTGTCAAGATACCAAATATATTTCTTTCGATCGCCCTGCACATCCACCAGATTGATTAGTTAGATTTAGGAACCCATCAACTGATGGGCTCACTGGACCCTCCCTTATAGGTCCCTGGAGGTATCTGGTCGAGTTCACTTTCTTCTAAAACAGATTTCTCTGTGAATTTAATTGGAACTGATAGTTTTGAAACCTTTTTCTTCTTCTTTTCAAAAACATTTTTGTCTTTCTTTGAAAAAGGTTTTGTATTTTGTTTAGGGCCAGACGAAGTACCCTCAAAATTGTTTAATCTTGCATTACAACTTTGAATTTGACTAGTCAGTAGTTGAAACTGACTCTCCAGTCTTAACAAAATACTTTCTTCAGATGACACCTGAGCCTTTCCAGATGACTGGACTTTAGGCTTAGGTAGGGAGACATTCTTCTTCTTTGGAACTAAAGGTCCCTTGGAAGAAGACTGAGGCAAAGGTTTATTCTGATTAACCTTTTTCACTAGAGCAGTCACCTGAGGTGCTCCAGTTTTGACCTCTTGGGATTGAACTGGAAAAACATTGGCCTTGGGAGTAACAGGCTCATCATAAATGGTAATGGGCCTGAATCCTTCTGGTAAACGGTCAATAACTGGTATCAAGGATGCAATATGAGTATTTCCATCTAAATAAGCACGTTTTTTAGTAGGAAATTGATTTACTCCAGCATCATATGGCTTTCTGGTTTCCAGCCATGATTTAATAAGCTGTTTTTCTTTTTCTAAAATTATTTCCAGGTCTTGTTTTTCTTGAATCAGTTGTTCAGTTACCAGAACTTGAGCTTGAAAAGCCAGTTCAATATCCTGAAGTTCTTTTAATTTTGTTTTTAAAACTGAAATTTCAGAAAAATCTGTTTCTATACCATTTACACAGTCAGATCTAACAGTTTCAACAAAAATTAAACCAGAATTAAGAGCTTCAGCAACGTCCAATTTTAATTCAGGGTCAGTTTCAAGATCATAATTACTGACCTTTTTGATCACAATATCCCACCCATTTTCCAGATGTGACATCTTCCTTCACCAGATGCTCTTCGTCTGCCAGAGCCATGTAACATCAATCTCTTTCTTCTTCTTCATCAACTGATGAATCATCAGAGGGAACCCATTTTTCTTCAGAAGTTGCAATCATGCATTTATTATTATCAATTTGTTGAGACATGAGAGCAGTTTGAGCCTTAAGCTTTTTATATTGGAATTTATAGCTATCATCAGGCTTTTTAGAAGTAAATGGACCAGGCTGAGATACAAACTGACTGGACTTGCAATCCTTCATGAAATGACCTTTTCTGCCACACTTAAAGCATGTCAGATTAGTCTTATCAGTTGAAGTACTGGATGCAAATTGTCCACTGGGCCTATTTGCTCTTGCTTTGAAACGGTTAAACATTTTAGCAATCATTGCAACCAGGTCATCATTATCAGATTCATCACAGTCTGGAGAGATATTACTAGTTTCCCCAGATTTCATAAGTTCAGACATCATCTTCTTCATAGAAAATACATTCTCAGAAGACATTAAAGCTGTACCTTGTGGATCAATATGACTGATCACATTGGAACTACCGGAGGCATGGTTTAAGGCATCTTGTTCTGCCACAACTCTCTGAGACTGATTTTCTTCAGTGTATCTGAAGGCTCCATATAAAGTTGAAAGAGTGTGAGTGTGCAGAGTTTTACCTTGTCTTAAGACCAGGATCATGTGAGACCATTTGGTGGGTAAAATATCACAAAATTTCTCCAGAAGTATATCCTTGTCTTTCTCAACCCAGACCTCTCAACTGGTTAATTATGCTCATAAATCTGGTGTAAGTGCCAGTGAGAGACTCGTTAGGAAGAGCAAAAAATGACTCATACTTCTTGTTTAAGGAGACTTTTCTGGTGACAATGGTGTCATCTCCTCCTTCATACTGGTTCACCAGTTCATCCCACATGGTTTTAGCCCTAGGAAAAAGAACTAGTGTGGGAATTAGGGTTTCTGGAACAGCTCCGAGGATCATGTTTTTGAGAAGGGTATCTAAATTTACCAATCTCCTCTCCTCTTCAGACCAATGTTCCTCCCTCTTTTCCCTACCTCTTCTAGATCCAGTTGGATCAAGAAGAACATTGATGAGGTGATGTTGGGACGTAAGGTCCTTCATTTAAAATTTTCATCATATTCCTCTCAATACCTGTAATATGTAATATCATTCTTGCTTTCCACGTTCCAAATTCATCACTGTTCCCACTGAATTTAGGAACAGGATTGTTTGAGTAGTGCACATGCACATGTGGAGAAGCAGGAGTAGCAGGAGGAGGTGGTGGATTAGTGTTAATAACAGGTGGTGGTTCATTTTGATCATTTTGAATAGGATCAGGACCAAGACTGAAACCTCCTTGTGTATTTTCTGGGTTGGCCATCAAGAAGCAGATCTAGGCAAATATGTTAGCCTTCTGCTCTGATACCACTTGTAAGTCCCCTCACTTGATGGTTTAACCCACTAGTGTAAAATACAACAAGTTAAGAATTCACTAGATTGGACTAGTATTACTTTAAATATAATTACAAGAATATAAACAAAGTAATACAAGACTTAAAGCAATAAACAATATAAAGGTGAAACACAATGTAATTTTTCAAGTGTATTTTATTTATGATGTTTAAATAAAATACAAGGTTGTGCGGAATCAAGATAATACAAGTAAGTAAATATCCTAACAACCTATGAATTACAAATGATCTATATTTGCTAAATATTCTCTTTGGATCGAAATACTTAGAGTTGTGAAGTAATCCCTTTTACGATCGAGAGTATTTAGACAAATTCACCAAATTGCTAAAAAGTAATTTGAACGAAGGAAAATGACTTTGTATTTATAGGCAAGTAAATTCACAAGTGAATTTATTGCGCCATAAATATGGTTGCATGCATTTAATGAACCGACAACTTGTCATTAAATGCATTGGTTAAATATCAAGAATAAAGTCACATCAATGTGACGTGTCATCCTTTTTAACCAACCACCTTTGCACACGTATTGTTCTTTTATCAAGTGGACACGTGGGTTGTCCAGGTAAAAGTGTGTAAAGGCAAAAAGTCAGTTCCTCGTAATCAGTATTCAGACTTGTAAGGTCTAGAACACTGACAAGCTCCAGTCATAGATCTGGTAAGACTTCCAGTGGACTCCGCCAATTTGTCAGTCTTCTTTCTTCTAACTTCAGTCTTTGACTTCAGTGAGAATATATTCAGTAGAATAGATCAGGACAAGAGTGAAGTCCAATGAGATAAAATCTGGTGACCCCAGATTTCCTATACAAGTAAGTTTCTCACTGGTCTTCGTTTATTTCTGAACAAATCTATAGTAAGGACTCCAGACTTCAAGTCTGGAGTGGTCCAGTAAATCTGGACCTAACAACCATCATTCTTACCTTTATTGATGTCTACCATTCTTACCTTTATGGAAAAGCCAATATCTGTTCCAAATAACATATTACCTTTATGTATATATAGACATAGATTTAGATATGTATAAAGGTTTAGTTATTTGGGATTTATTTTGTATGTAATTAGTCTTTTGATGAATTCTTTATTTTGATAACATATTACCCAAGGGAAATGTGTTTGTGTAGATTCAATTAAGAGGCTTTGTTGGGTTTTTGATTGATACAATAAAAAGGGTACGGGGGATTTTATTTTTATGGAATATATGATAACTATTAAATAAAACAGGATGTGTTGTATTAGATCTTGAGAAATAAAGAAGATGAAGATATTTGATTTATGTATATTAGATTTGGGTTTTATATCTAAACTTTAAGTTTTAAGAAGTTAGTTTCTTCTCATTATTGTTTGATATGATATGAAGATATGGAAAAAGATATTTAGGTTGGTTAGAGATGATGATGAGGATGCTGACTTTAGAGCTGAAAAAAGAGAGGGTAAAGAGAGGATAGGTGTTTTATAGATAAAGGACCAAAATGCCATCATGTGCAAGACACATGTGAGATTTAACGGCTAAAATTAACAGAAGTTAGCGTGAGGGACTACTGGCAATGAGAATGAAAAACCAAGGGACTGTTTGCAATGAAAAAAAAGCACAGGGGGCAAAATGAGAATACCAACAACCACAGGGACCAT
>CM067170.1:66458927-66463927 GCA_034093135.1 Erigeron breviscapus
AGAGTTTGATATAATTTTGGGAATGGATTGGTTGAGTTCTTGTAACGCTAAGATCGCGTGTGATGAAAAGGCAATATATTTAAAGACCTCCAAAGGTGAAGATTTGGTGGTTTATGGTGATAGGAAGGAGCGTTCTATATCCGTTTGTACCTTTGCTCGTGCCAAACGCTATATGTCTCATGGATGTCATGCTTACCTTGCTCACATTGTTAATGTTGAAAAGAAACCTTTATCTATTGAAGACATTCCAATCGTTAGTGAATTTGCCAATGTTTTTCCCGAAGACTTGCCGGGTATTCCCCCCGAACGGCAAGTTGAGTTTTCAATTGATCTCATTCCGGGGGCTAACCCCATTGCTAAAGCTCCTTACCGTTTGGCTCCAACGGAAATGCAAGAGATGATGAAGCAATTACAAGAATTACTTGATAAAGGTTTTATTCGACCTAGTAACTTTCCTTGGGGCGCACCGGTACTTTTCGTTAAGAAGAAGGATGGAAGCATGCGTATGTGTATCGACTATCATGAGCTCAACAAAGTCACCGTAAAGAACAAGTATCCTTTGCCTAGAATCGACGACTTATTCGATCAACTTCAAGGAGCATCATATTTCTCTAAAATAGATCTTCGTTCGGGTTACCATCAACTCAAAGTACGTGATGAAGATATTCCTAAAACCGCTTTCCGTACTCGTTATGGTCATTTTGAGTTTGTTGTCATGCCTTTTGGTCTCACAAATGCTCCCGCGGCTTTCATGGATCTCATGAACCGTGTTTGTCGCCCTATGCTTGATAAGTCCGTGATTGTTTTCATTGATGATATTCTTATTTATTCCAAAAGCTCAACCGATCACGAAGTTCATTTAAGGGAGGTGATGGAAACTTTACGTAAGGAGAAACTCTATGCCAAATTCTCCAAATGTGAGTTTTGGTTAAGAGAAGTGCAATTTCTTGGTCATGTTGTTAGTAGTGAAGGAATTATGGTGGATCCGGCTAAGATTAATGCGGTGATGAAGTGGGAGCAACCAAAGAATCCGTCGGAGATTAGGAGTTTTCTTGGTTTAGCGGGCTATTACCGTCGTTTTATCCAAGACTTTTCTAAAATAGCTTCCCCATTAACCAAGTTGCTTGGGAAAAATACCAAGTTTGAATGGAAAAGCGAACAAGAAGTGGCTTTTCAACAACTAAGAGAAAGATTAAGTCAAGCACCGGTTCTTGTTTTACCCGATGGTCTTGAAGATATGGTGGTGTATTGTGATGCATCATCTAATGGCCTAGGTTGTGTTCTTATGCAACGGGGTAAAGTCATTGCCTATGCTTCGAGGCAATTGAAAGAGCAAGAAAAACGGTACCCTACTCATGATTTAGAGCTAGCGGCAGTGGTTTTTGCTTTGAAGATTTGGCGCCATTACCTCTATGGAATCAAGTTTACTATCTTTTCCAATCATAAAAGCCTCAAGTACTTCTTTGAGCAAAGGGATCTTAACAATCGCCAACGAAGATGGTTATATCTCTTGAAAGATTATGATTGCGAGATTTTGTATCATCCCGGGAAGGCTAATGTGGTAGCGGACGCCTTGAGTCGGAAGAGTTCTCATCATGCTCTAGTCGTTTCTCCTCTTTGGGTTTTGATCACTAATGACTTCTTTGATCAAATTAGAGAAGCTCAAGAAAAGGCTTTGCAACGAGATCCTAAGAAAGAAAGGATTCAAGGTCAAATCCAATATTTTACCAAGGATTCTCGTGGCCTTACCGTACGATTTGGAAGGGTTTGGATTCCATTCTCTTGTGAGTTGAAACAAATTCTACTCGATGAGGCTCATAAATCCAAGTACTCCATTCACCCCGGTGCAACAAAGATGTATCATGACTTAAAAGTAGAGTATTGGTGGCCCGGAATGAAGCGCGATGTGGTGAAGTATGTCGGGAAGTGTTTGACTTGTGCACAAGTGAAAGCGGAGCATCAAAAGCCTTATGGTATGTTGCAACCGTTGGAAATTCCCAAATGGAAGTGGGAAGAGATCACCATGGATTTCATCACAAAGTTGCCCAAAACGCCTAGAAATCAATTCGATACAATTTGGGTGATAGTTGATAGATTAACCAAGAGTGCCTTATTTCTTCCTATTCGTGAGGCATCTTCATCTGAGATATTGGCAAAGATCTATGTAAAAGAAGTAGTGGCAAGACATGGAGTTCCCATCTCCATTGTTTCGGATAGAGACACTCGATTTACTTCTCATTTTTGGCAGAAATTTCATGAAGATATGGGTACCAAGCTTAAGCTTAGCACCGCCTATCACCCACAAACGGATGGTCAAAGTGAGCGAACCATTCAAACGCTTGAAGACATGCTTCGGGCATGTATAATCGATTTTGGAGGCACTTGGGATCTTCACTTGCCTTTGGTAGAATTCTCTTACAACAATAGCTACCATTCTAGTATTCAAATGCCGCCGTATGAAATGTTGTATGGAAGGAAGTGTCGATCTCCAATTTGTTGGGGAGAAGTAGGTCAAAGAGAAATAGGTGGCACGGAGTAGTGTTAAAAACCATCGAAAAGATAGATGTGATCAAAGAGAGATTAAAAGCGGCTCAAGATCGGCAAAAGTCTTATGCGGATAAAAGGAGAAGACCGATTGAGTTTCATGTGGGCGATCGTGTTTTGTTGAAAGTCTCCCCATGGAAAGGTGTTCTACGGTTTAGAAAGCGTGGAAAGCTAAGCCCTCGTTTCATTGGCCCGTTTAAAATTTTGGCTAAGGTTGGCAAGGTTGCTTACCGTTTGGAGTTACCGGATGAGCTTTCGGGAATCCATCCAACTTTTCATGTGTCACATCTTAGAAAATGCCTTGCCGATGAGTCTTCTTATGTGCCTTTGAAAGAAATTGAGGTTGATAATAAGTTGAACTATGTTGAAGAACCTATTGCCATAGTAGAAGAAGAGCTTAGAAGAATACAAAATAAGACGGTGAGGACTTATAAGATTTTGTGGAAGCATGGTAAGATGTCCGATTGTACATGGGAGTCCGAGCATGACGTCCTAGTTTACTATCCGTCTTTGCATATGGCTTGGGTCGTTCTAAAACTAGAAACTCAAAACTATAAACCAAAAATGACGTAGATGATACTCGAGATTACTGGAGCGATCACCCCCACCCACAGACAGAAGAGATGAACGAGCCATTACGCACCAAAGACTTGCTTACACACGCTTACCGAGCCGACCCTGACTTTCAATCTTGGCCCTGTGATCCTTCCCCCTCCCCCCTTCCCGTGGTTGGAGGTCGTGATCCGTTCCAAGTGGGGGAGAGTTGTAACACCCCAAAGATTTTAAGGTAAAAGAAATTAACCCCTTTTTATAGTTTTGACATTAAATTAATTTCCTAGTATTTTATTTTTGGTTATGGGGTTAATTTAGTTGGAACTTTAGCGGAAAGTGGGTATTTTATAAGCAAAAGATGAAATGGGGTGTGGCAGCTCAATAGAGTGCCAGCCATCTTCTAGTTGTGTGTCACCATTCCACCCCCTAACTAACACTTCTTCTTCTTGAAACTTCATGCAATTCCATCCTATTCTTTCACAATCAAAGCAATTTCTCTCTAATTTAAGAACAATAATAATCACCAAAATAGTCTTCATTCAAGAAATTAAAGCTAGGGTTTGTGTGGAAGTGGTGGTGGTGGCCGATTTTCATAGAGAAAATTAGGAAAGAAGAATTTCCAAATTAAAGTCTTGAATTAGCTTATTATTATTGAGGTATTGATTTCCCCTAACTTAGCTTTTATCTTTCAAGTGGAATTAGGGTTCATGGATGAACCAAATTGGGGGTTTTGCTAGAAAATGAATTATGATGAATTTTCCCCAATTCCGTAGATAACCTAGTTTGTCATTGAGTTATGTGTTGAGTTTGATTATGAAATTGATAAGCTCATGCGATAATCTTAGCCTATGAGAAAAGATGAGTTTTTACTAGTAATTGAAATGTTGATGAAAATGGTAGGTTGAACTACCTAGTGTATTGTGAAAGTAAAAGAGACTCAATGACAAATGGGTTGGGTTTTGGGTTTAGAAAGGCTAGTGATTGAGTATGGCTAGGTTAAGCTAGTCAAGTTGTGATTATAAGCTTATGCATTTTTATGATATGATTATAGGTTGAAGCTTGTTTGTGCTTAATCGTTTTAGCATTGTTGTTCTAGTTGCGGAGGAGGTGAGTATATTTGCATACCTTTATGTTTACGTTGGGTCAATTGACCACATCATGTTGAAATGAGTTTATCCATGGGTGGTAATTGATTCGGCATAGGCCCATATGGGGCATAGTGTTTATGAGGCCTAAGAACCTCCGGGGCCTAAGAATCCCGATAGTTGTTTTGAGAAGAGGCCTAAGAACCTCCGGGGCCTAAGAATCCCGATAGTCTCATTGATATGATTGTTTAGCTTATATGGATCCATATATGTTGTTTAGTGTGCAAGGTGAGCATTGTAAATGTGGCACGACGGTGTCATAGGTTACATGTAAAAGTCTTTGTACTTTGCCCTCCTTCGTATTCGTAAATGTATGCAAGTATATTCACTAAGCCTTTGCTTATATTTTAGTTGTTTACTTTTTTTAGGTAGTTCCGGAAGAAGGAACTAGTTGTTGATAAGCTTGAAGTTTTTGAAGTAAAGTTGTTGCAAGACTTGAAGGTATCTAGGTCATTCTTGTATGAATGGCAATCTTTTGGTTAGAGGCTTAGGAATTCCCTCCTCTCATGGTTCTTGGTACATTTTGGTTTAAAAAGTATATTTTGTAAAAGTCTTGTAAATGTTCAAGTGTAGAGCTTTTGGAATGATGTCTAGTGTATTTTGGATGAAAATGGTGTCAAAATGGGTAAATGACCCATTAATGTTGAAAATGAGATTTGGAACAAGTTGATGTTGTAATTATGTTTAAAAATGTGTTTTTATAATTGTTGCAAATTCTGGATGGTGTTTTAAATGTTGGTCATGAGTTGAATGAATGAA
>CM067170.1:66466427-66497036 GCA_034093135.1 Erigeron breviscapus
AGAGCACCTTTCCAATCTGTTAAGGCTGCTGTTAATTTATTTGGAGAAGCCTCACCGAAATCAGGAAAACCTAAATTTAGAACTAAAACTGGTGAAGAGGTATATAAGCATATCTATACGTTGGTATTTATACTTTCGTATTTCAATATGCATGCCTTAATTTGTTTTTCTCATCTTTGTAAGTGATTGTGATAGAGAATGTTGGAGAAGGAGACACAACTACATTGGACTTTAAAGGAGCTTGACAAGTATAAAGAACTTCTAAAAAGTGCAGAAAGTACTAAATCACAGGCACGACGTGACCTAGAAAAGGCTAACAAGTCATTGCAGGAGTTAACTAACAAGCTAGAGATGATAAGTGAAGGTAAGCAAGCAGCTATCGAGACCGTAGAGGCTGCAAAAGCTCGAGCTCAAGAACTAGAGTTGTTAAAAACTAGCCAAAGCCAAATAATCAACGAGGGTTGGAAAGAAGATGTGGACAATGAAAGGATTCAATATAAAACATCTGCTAATGAACTTATATCAATCAAGCAAGAATTGACTAGCCTAAAACAAGATTTTGATGCTGCTTTAGAAGCTAAGTTGGCTGCTTTTCAACAGGCTGCAGATGCCCAACATGCTGCAAAAGTCAACCATCAGAAAATGGTTGAACTCTCAAAAGAAGTGGACAATATGCAGGAAACTCTTCACCGGGTGAAACTTGCTTCTGAAAAGGCTCACGAAGAGCACATCAATCTTATAGAAGATAAAGAAGCTCGCATAGAGACGATTAAAAGGGTCAAGGAAGATATAGACTTGAAGATTCAATCTTTGAGAAAAGAACATGAAGTTTCGGAACTTAGGATTTTAGGCCAGAAGCTAGAAGAGAAAAATGAAGCCATTAATGTTTTAGAGGAACAGTTGCGCGAGGTACGTGTTGCAGATATGGAAACGTTAGAAAATGCTAAATTAGAAGTAGAAGAAGCCAAAAAGAGACTTGAAGAAATTAAAGAGGAAGAAGCCTCACTTGGAGGAGTGGTGGAAACACTGAAACGGGATCTTGAGAAAGTGAAGCGGGACATTACTTTATTGAGGGGAGATGACTTAAAAAGAGAGCAACAACAAATCGAATTAGAGAAAATTAAACAGGAAATTGAAGAGGCTACAATAGAATTAACCAAAGCAACAAATAGTATTGAGGAACTAGAGTTAAAGATAAAAGAAACAATGTCTAAAGCCAAAAATATGAAAAAAGAAGAAGAAGATGTTAGCAAAGAAGCAGAAACACTTAGGAAACAACTTGAAAACTGTGATACAGCCAATAAGGATGCAGAAGAGCAGCTGGAGGCTGCTCTTAGAGAGCTTGAAAAAGCGAAAGCAGCAGAGGAGCTTGCAAATGATCAAATACGTAAAAGGACAAATAAAGATTCGGGTTCTAGGACGGATGATAAAATCAAGTTGACAGCCCAAGAATATCAAGCTTTGAAAAGGAAAGGCGAGGAAGCTGGAAAAGCAGCTGATTCAAAAGTGGCGACTTCAATGTCGCAGGTGGAAACAATTAAGAAAAAAGAGAGACAAGCACTTATGAAGCTTGAGAAGAGCATCGAAGAAAGTAAGGATATAGAAGCTGCACTTGCTGATGCTTTAAAGATGGCTGAAATGGCCGAAGCAGCAAAGGATGCAATAGAGAGTGAACTCAAGAAGTGGAGAACAGAATGATGGCACTGCTTAAGATGATTCAAATCGTGTTTTCCTATTATTTTCTCACCCTTCATTTTAGCTTATGACAAGTAGTTACATATCAACATGAATATAGAAATTAAATATTAGAATATATGATATAGTACAACATCATCACAGGAATCTTTATTAAGATGGGTCTGAGTTCGAAACCCGGATTTAGTACACATTTTCTGAAACCCGGATTTAGTACACATTTTCTGAAACCCGGATTTAGTACACATTTTCTGAAACCCGGATTTAGTACACATTTTCTGAAACCCGGATTTAGTACACATTTTCTGAAACCCGGATTTAGTACACATTTTCTGAAACCCGGATTTAGTACACATTTTCTGAAACCCGGATTTAGTACACATTTTCTGAAACCCGGATTTAGTACACATTTTCTGAAACCCGGATTTAGTACACATTTTCTGAAACCCGGATTTAGTACACATTTTCTGAAACCCGGATTTAGTACACATTTTCTGAAACCCGGATTTAGTACACATTTTCTGAAACCCGGATTTAGTACACATTTTCTGAAACCCGGATTTAGTACACATTTTCTGAAACCCGGATTTAGTACACATTTTCTGAAACCCGGATTTAGTACACATTTTCTGAAACCCGGATTTAGTACACATTTTCTGAAACCCGGATTTAGTACACATTTTCTGAAACCCGGATTTAGTACACATTTTCTGAAACCCGGATTTAGTACACATTTTCTGAAACCCGGATTTAGTACACATTTTCTGAAACCCGGATTTAGTACACATTTTCTGAAACCCGGATTTAGTACACATTTTCTGAAACCCGGATTTAGTACACATTTTCTGAAACCCGGATTTAGTACACATTTTCTGAAACCCGGATTTAGTACACATTTTCTGAAACCCGGATTTAGTACACATTTTCTGAAACCCGGATTTAGTACACATTTTCTGAAACCCGGATTTAGTACACATTTTCTGAAACCCGGATTTAGTACACATTTTCTGAAACCCGGATTTAGTACACATTTTCTGAAACCCGGATTTAGTACACATTTTCTGAAACCCGGATTTAGTACACATTTTCTGAAACCCGGATTTAGTACACATTTTCTGAAACCCGGATTTAGTACACATTTTCTGAAACCCGGATTTAGTACACATTTTCTGAAACCCGGATTTAGTACACATTTTCTGAAACCCGGATTTAGTACACATTTTCTGAAACCCGGATTTAGTACACATTTTCTGAAACCCGGATTTAGTACACATTTTCTGAAACCCGGATTTAGTACACATTTTCTGAAACCCGGATTTAGTACACATTTTCTGAAACCCGGATTTAGTACACATTTTCTGAAACCCGGATTTAGTACACATTTTCTGAAACCCGGATTTAGTACACATTTTCTGAAACCCGGATTTAGTACACATTTTCTGAAACCCGGATTTAGTACACATTTTCTGAAACCCGGATTTAGTACACATTTTCTGAAACCCGGATTTAGTACACATTTTCTGAAACCCGGATTTAGTACACATTTTCTGAAACCCGGATTTAGTACACATTTTCTGAAACCCGGATTTAGTACACATTTTCTGAAACCCGGATTTAGTACACATTTTCTGAAACCCGGATTTAGTACACATTTTCTGAAACCCGGATTTAGTACACATTTTCTGAAACCCGGATTTAGTACACATTTTCTGAAACCCGGATTTAGTACACATTTTCTGAAACCCGGATTTAGTACACATTTTCTGAAACCCGGATTTAGTACACATTTTCTGAAACCCGGATTTAGTACACATTTTCTGAAACCCGGATTTAGTACACATTTTCTGAAACCCGGATTTAGTACACATTTTCTGAAACCCGGATTTAGTACACATTTTCTGAAACCCGGATTTAGTACACATTTTCTGAAACCCGGATTTAGTACACATTTTCTGAAACCCGGATTTAGTACACATTTTCTGAAACCCGGATTTAGTACACATTTTCTGAAACCCGGATTTAGTACACATTTTCTGAAACCCGGATTTAGTACACATTTTCTGAAACCCGGATTTAGTACACATTTTCTGAAACCCGGATTTAGTACACATTTTCTGAAACCCGGATTTAGTACACATTTTCTGAAACCCGGATTTAGTACACATTTTCTGAAACCCGGATTTAGTACACATTTTCTGAAACCCGGATTTAGTACACATTTTCTGAAACCCGGATTTAGTACACATTTTCTGAAACCCGGATTTAGTACACATTTTCTGAAACCCGGATTTAGTACACATTTTCTGAAACCCGGATTTAGTACACATTTTCTGAAACCCGGATTTAGTACACATTTTCTGAAACCCGGATTTAGTACACATTTTCTGAAACCCGGATTTAGTACACATTTTCTGAAACCCGGATTTAGTACACATTTTCTGAAACCCGGATTTAGTACACATTTTCTGAAACCCGGATTTAGTACACATTTTCTGAAACCCGGATTTAGTACACATTTTCTGAAACCCGGATTTAGTACACATTTTCTGAAACCCGGATTTAGTACACATTTTCTGAAACCCGGATTTAGTACACATTTTCTGAAACCCGGATTTAGTACACATTTTCTGAAACCCGGATTTAGTACACATTTTCTGAAACCCGGATTTAGTACACATTTTCTGAAACCCGGATTTAGTACACATTTTCTGAAACCCGGATTTAGTACACATTTTCTGAAACCCGGATTTAGTACACATTTTCTGAAACCCGGATTTAGTACACATTTTCTGAAACCCGGATTTAGTACACATTTTCTGAAACCCGGATTTAGTACACATTTTCTGAAACCCGGATTTAGTACACATTTTCTGAAACCCGGATTTAGTACACATTTTCTGAAACCCGGATTTAGTACACATTTTCTGAAACCCGGATTTAGTACACATTTTCTGAAACCCGGATTTAGTACACATTTTCTGAAACCCGGATTTAGTACACATTTTCTGAAACCCGGATTTAGTACACATTTTCTGAAACCCGGATTTAGTACACATTTTCTGAAACCCGGATTTAGTACACATTTTCTGAAACCCGGATTTAGTACACATTTTCTGAAACCCGGATTTAGTACACATTTTCTGAAACCCGGATTTAGTACACATTTTCTGAAACCCGGATTTAGTACACATTTTCTGAAACCCGGATTTAGTACACATTTTCTGAAACCCGGATTTAGTACACATTTTCTGAAACCCGGATTTAGTACACATTTTCTGAAACCCGGATTTAGTACACATTTTCTGAAACCCGGATTTAGTACACATTTTCTGAAACCCGGATTTAGTACACATTTTCTGAAACCCGGATTTAGTACACATTTTCTGAAACCCGGATTTAGTACACATTTTCTGAAACCCGGATTTAGTACACATTTTCTGAAACCCGGATTTAGTACACATTTTCTGAAACCCGGATTTAGTACACATTTTCTGAAACCCGGATTTAGTACACATTTACTGAAAACCGGTTTTTCTTCACATTTTCTCAGAATGTCGATGACTGACTCCTTGATTCTCGGTTCCGATTCAAGACCTCCTGTTTTGTATCGTGGGTCATATCCCCAATGGAAAAAACGGTTTTTGGATTGGATTGAAAGACAACCTCTTGGGGACGACATCAAAGCTTCTTATGAAGAAGGCCCGACTGTTCATACAAATCCAGTCACCAAAGAACTTCTTCCAAAAGAAAGTTGGAGCACAGCTCAAAAGAACCGCACTCAGGCTGATAATCTCGCAAGATCTCATCTCTACATGGCTCTTCCTAATGATATTTATTCCAATGTTGATTCATATGAAACTGGCAAAGAGATTTGGGATGAAATTGAAAAGCAATTGCAAGGTTCAGAGGTGTCTTCAACGATCAGATTATCCAATGTTCTTGATATGTATGAATCATTCAAACAAGAAAACAGTGAAACGTTGGAAGAAGCGTATACACGTTTCTGTAACGTGATCAATGAACTGAGAAAGAATGCTATTAAAAAGACTGACTTGGAACTAAACATCAAATTTCTGAGAAATCTTCATGAAGAATGGCAAGTCTTTGGTGCTCAACTCAATCAACAAGATGAATTTGGCAAACTTTCTATTCATACCTTGTATGAGAAGTTGAAGATCAACCTTCGAGCTGTCCAAAAGCAACAAATGAAGACTGAAGGAAGCTCCTCATCAGATCCACTTGCTTTAGTTGTTGATAGAAAGCCATCCAGATCGTCAAGGAAAAATGTTGTTGAAACTGCTGATGATGATGAATCGAGTGATCCCAGTGATCCTGAAATGGATGAAAAAGAAAAGGAGATGTCCAGAGACTTAGCCTACTTTACCAGATCCTTCAAGAAAAAGTTCTTCACAAAGAAACCTACTAACAATCAACTTCGAACTTCATCTGTGTCTTCCTATGTCAAGAACTCCCAAGCACCAAAATTCGACAAGCACTTTGACAATGCTGGTGGAGAAAGAAAGTATGAAGCACCAAAGAAGTTTGAAAAGAGGGTTCTTGAGAAGAAAACCGAAGATAGAAAATGCTACAATTGTGGTCTCACTGGTCATTTTGCTATCCACTGCACCAAACCTCGTCAGAAGAATTCAAACTACTACCAGAACAAGCTCTTGCTAGTGAAACAACAGGAAAGTGGTATTGCTCTTCTTGCTGAGGATGACAAATGGCTACACCTATCTGATGAAGAGACTGAAGAACTTGCAGCCAATGTTTGCTTCATGACCAAGATCAAGCGATCCACGGAACTTGATGAAGGTGGTACCGGTTCTGAATCTGATGATGATGAGGTATGCACTATCTCTAAACGTGATCTTGATCAATACATGAATAAAGCTGTCGAAACTAACGAATCTTTGCAAAAAGAAGTTTCTGATTTAATTGAATCATTGAAAGAGAAAGAAAAATCTTTGATTGAATTTCAAAACAAACATGACAAACTGCAAAAAGATTTTGATGATTTGACAGCTAATCAAGTTTCTGTTTCCTTTACTCCTTCTTCTGAGTTGCTCATAGCAAATCAAGAACTTGAGACCAAAGTTTTTGACCTAACCCAAACCATCAAAGAAATCCAAATTGCAAAGTCCAATGAAATGTTTCGAGCAAATGCTTTGGCCGAAGACCTTGAGTCTTTGAAAATTAAAATTGAAGAGACCAACCCTGCTTTAAAAGAATTAGAAGACAAAATCTCCGATTTAAATTATGCTTGTTGCATAAAAGATTCATATAACCAAAAACTGGATAAGAAAATTGATGAACTTAAAGAGGAAATCAAGTTTTATCAAGTGAAAGTTTACAAGATCGATCGATCGAATAAACAAATCTTTTTGAACAAGCCAAGAGATTTTGCCGATGGGTTTACTCAAGGGTTGGGTTTTGAAAATCCAAAGAATTTGCTCAAAGCACAACAGGAAGTTCCACCGTTATATGACGCCAACTTAATGAGATATGGCATGACCATTCTGTATGTTCGACCAAGTTATGGTGATTATGAGACAGAGGATTGTCTAGCAAAGTGTGCAATTAAATGTAATTATGACAAAATCAATGAGTCAAATGATCTTTTCAATCTTCCACTTGTTCCTAAAAGAAAAACTCACTCTGTTACTATTGTTGAACTTGATGAAAACTCGAGTGACCAACAACTTGTGGTTCTTTCTAATGAGTCTAAACAAGTAGAAGAAAGTTCTGTTCCAAAACCTGCTTCAGTTCGACCATACATTCCACAAAGTGTTTTGGAAAAGCAAATTGAAGATCTAAAAAGAACACTTGATGAAAAACAACTTTTGCTAGATAATCTAATGCCTCAAAATCACTGTCACAAGATTGTGCCAGTTGTTCCTACCACACCAATTGGTGTTGTTTATGATTGTGCTGAACCTAATTGCTCTGCTTGTGAAGATATCATGTCTTCTTCTTCTCTTTCCTATATTTCTGCATGTGATCTTGTTGATGCTGCTGTGCAAACTGAATGGGATTCTGTTAAGACATATAATGTTTCAATTCAAACAGACCTTGACATTCCTACCAATGAGATCCCAATTGACCCCCAGATTTACTTGGATGAGATTGATGCATTAAAACTTGATTTAGAAAAAGAACGGTGTATCAAAGAGAAAATTTTTGAAGGTGTTCATGTTTCTGTTCAAACAGATTGTGAATACGAAGTTGAAAAAGATTATTTCTTTCCAAACGTTTTTGATACTGAACCTCTCAAGTTTTCTGAGGAAACACAAACTTACTTGAATGAATTTGATACTTTATCTAAAAAGTTTGAAAAAGAAAGAGAACAAAGATTGAAAGTACTCGCTGAACTTAATAAAATTAAGATGGAAATGGAGTACAAGAATATTGTTCTTCAAGCTTTTGAAGATATCATGTCTTCTTCTTCTCTTTCCTATATTTCTGCATGTGATCTTGTTGATGCTGCTGTGCAAACTGAATGGGATTCTGTTAAGACATATAATGTTTCAATCTCATCCAAAGAAAGTCCTTGTCATCCTAAACCAAATGTCCCAAGTGTGAGTTTGGAATCCAAATCTAAAGTTAAATATGCCAAAATGGATTTCTCAAATCTTCCTAATCTAAACAACTTTTTAGAAGAAGATCATTCATATGATCCTGATTTTGAAAAACAATTTGTTCAAAAGGAAGAAAAGGTTGAATTTTCATTAAAAAGGATTCCAAAATCACACTCTTCGAAGCACACCCCATTTCATGAGAAGTTTCAAAGACCTAAGACCAACCAAGTACCCAAAACTTCTACAGCACAGAAGACTCCTACCCCAAAACCCCAACTCAATAAGATGAAACAACCTCCAATTGGTAATCATGCTTCTGCACAACCTAGATATCACAGGTATTCTAGCTCTCCTAAGCAATCTTCAGTTACACCTAAGAACGTCTTAAAGGTATTTAGAGATGATGCTGTAGGAATAGTTAGATATCAAGATCAGTATGGTTGGTTTTCTCCCACTTACAAAAAGCAAACACCACCTGCCAAAGAGACCATCAAGAAGAAACCTGTCAAGAACATACACACACAGTCATCCACTAACTCTAAAAATGTTCATGTTTCAGGTTACTTGTGCTTAAATTGTCAAAGTAAATGGCTTCCTAAAGATAGATACTTACATGCTACTAGGAAAGTCAAGCTTGCTGGAAATGCTACATCTGTAAAACAGGAGTGGATAGTTCGTAGACCTAATGCTCTAGATAGATCAAATGCTTCTAGGACTAGTTTTTTTTTTTTTTTTTTTTTTTTTTTTTTTTTTTTTTTTTTTTTTTTTTTTTTTTTTTTTTTTTTTTTTTTTTTTTTTTTTTTTTTTTTTTTTTTTTTTTTTTTTTTTTTTTTTTTTTTTTTTTTTTTTTTTTTTTTTTTTTTTTTTTTTTTTTTTTTTTTTTTTTTTTTTTTTTTTTTTTTTTTTTTTTTTTTTTTTTTTTTTTTTTTTTTTTTTTTTTTTTTTTTTTTTTTTTTTTTTTTTTTTTTTTTTTTTTTTTTTTTTTTTTTTTTTTTTTTTTTTTTTTTTTTTTTTTTTTTTTTTTTTTTTTTTTTTTTTTTTTTTTTTTTTTTTTTTTTTTTTTTTTTTTTTTTTTTTTTTTTTTTTTTTTTTTTTTTTTTTTTTTTTTTTTTTTTTTTTTTTTTTTTTTTTTTTTTTTTTTTTTTTTTTTTTTTTTTTTTTTTTTTTTTTTTTTTTTTTTTTTTTTTTTTTTTTTTTTTTTTTTTTTTTTTTTTTTTTTTTTTTTTTTTTTTTTTTTTTTTTTTTTTTTTTTTTTTTTTTTTTTTTTTTTTTTTTTTTTTTTTTTTTTTTTTTTTTTTTTTTTTTTTTTTTTTTTTTTTTTTTTTTTTTTTTTTTTTTTTTTTTTTTTTTTTTTTTTTTTTTTTTTTTTTTTTTTTTTTTTTTTTTTTTTTTTTTTTTTTTTTTTTTTTTTTTTTTTTTTTTTTTTTTTTTTTTTTTTTTTTTTTTTTTTTTTTTTTTTTTTTTTTTTTTTTTTTTTTTTTTTTTTTTTTTTTTTTTTTTTTTTTTTTTTTTTTTTTTTTTTTTTTTTTTTTTTTTTTTTTTTTTTTTTTTTTTTTTTTTTTTTTTTTTTTTTTTTTTTTTTTTTTTTTTTTTTTTTTTTTTTTTTTTTTTTTTTTTTTTTTTTTTTTTTTTTTTTTTTTTTTTTTTTTTTTTTTTTTTTTTTTTTTTTTTTTTTTTTTTTTTTTTTTTTTTTTTTTTTTTTTTTTTTTTTTTTTTTTTTTTTTTTTTTTTTTTTTTTTTTTTTTTTTTTTTTTTTTTTTTTTTTTTTTTTTTTTTTTTTTTTTTTTTTGTTGTTGTTTGTTTTTTTTTTTTTTTTTTTTTTTTTTTTTTATTTTTTTTGTTTTTTTTTATTTTTTTGTTTTTTTATTTTTTTTCGTTTGTTTGCTCTTTAATTTACTTGTTCTTCTAATAAATGTGATTGCATGATGAACCCCTAACCTTTCATGGACCCAGTCTAAGTGGGTACCTAAAACCTTACTTCCTGATTTTACAGGAATTTCTCATCTGTGTCTGGTATGTCGATTCCGGATGCTCTAGACACATGACTGGTGATAAATCCTTGCTAAAGAACTTTGTTGAACGTTTCATGGGAACGGTTAGATTTGGAAATGATCATCTAGCTCCCATTCTTGGCTATGGGGATATTGTTCAAAATGGCATCACCATAAAACGTGTGTCATATGTTGAAGGTTTGGGCCATAATCTTTTCAGTGTTGGCCAATTTTGTGACAATGATCTGCAAGTCCTCTTTAGAAGATATGAATGTAAAGTTCAAACCGAAGATGGTGTTGATATTCTTACTGGTTCACGAGATAACAACCTGTTCACCATTGATCTCAACAATATTCCAACTCCATCTTCAAATATTTGTCTTCTGTCTAAAGCTTCAGCTCAGCAATCTTGGCTATGGCATCGTCGTCTCTCTCATCTTAATTTCCATACAATTAATACCCTAGTTGATAAACAACTCGAGGTTTGACATTACTCCATATGAAGTCATCAACAAGAGGTTTGACATTACTCCATATGAAGTCATCAACAAGAGGTTTGACATTACTCCATATGAAGTCATCAACAAGAGGTTTGACATTACTCCATATAAGTCATCAACAAGAGGTTTGACATTACTCCATATGAAGTCATCAACAAGAGGTTTGACATTACTCCATATGAAGTCATCAACAAGAGGTTTGACATTACTCCATATGAAGTCATCAACAAGAGGTTTGACATTACTCCATATGAAGTCATCAACAAGAGGTTTGACATTACTCCATATGAAGTCATCAACAAGAGGTGACTTATCCATATAATCATCAACAAGAGGTTTGACATTACTCCATATGAAGTCATCAACAAGAGGTTTGACATTACTCCATATGAAGTCATCAACAAGAGTGACTTATCCATATAATCATCAACAAGAGGTTTGACATTACTCCATATGAAGTCATCAACAAGAGAAGTGAACTATTTCCATATAATCATCAACAAGAGGTTTGACATTACTCCATATGAAGTCATCAACAAGAAGTGACTATTTCCATATAAGTCATCAACAAGAGGTTTGACATTACTCCATATGAAGTCATCAACAAGAAGACCAAATGTGAACTATTTCCATATAATCATCAACAAGAGGTTTGACATTACTCCATATGAAGTCATCAACAAGAGGTTTGACATTACTCCATATGAAGTCATCAACAAGAGTGACTTATTTCCATATAATCATCAACAAGAGGTTTGACATTACTCCATATGAAGTCATCAACAAGAGAAGTGAACTATTTCCATATAATCATCAACAAGAGGTTTGACATTACTCCATATGAAGTCATCAACAAGAGGTTTGACATTACTCCATATGAAGTCATCAACAAGAGGTGACTTATTTCCATATAATCATCAACAAGAGGTTTGACATTACTCCATATGAAGTCATCAACAAGAGGTTTGACATTACTCCATATGAAGTCATCAACAAGAGGTTTGAACTATTACTCCATATGAAGTCATCAACAAGAGGTTTGCTTTACACAAAACAGATCTATCATCAACAAGAGGTTTGACATTACTCCATATGAAGTCATCAACAAGAGAAGACCCAATGTGAACTATTTCCATATATTTGGGTGTGTCTGTTATGTCTTAAATGATAGAGATAATCTTGGAAAATTTGAACCAAAAGGTGACGAGGGTTATTTTGTTGGTTATTCAAGAGAATCTATTGCTTATCGTGTCTATAACCGTAGAACCAAACAAATTGTAGAGAGTATGAATGTTAAATTTGATGAACTCTCTGGAATGGTTCTTGAACAACACGGTTCAAGACCCGATCTTCAATGTCCACAAGCTTCCGCTACACAGAACAGAACTTCTGATAAACAGAGTTTCTCCAAACCAACCACTAAAGAGTTAGACATTTTGTTTGAAGAATTTTATCATGATCGTCCTCCTACTTTGGTCCAACCCTTGGATTCACCTGAACAATCGTTTTCCAATCCATCTCAACCTGAGAGCTCATCTGCTGATCAACAAAGTTCATCTCCTGCCACCTCTTCTAATGATTCATCTTCTCCACCTTCGGTCAATTCTTCGTCTACAAATGTATCTTCCTCTGACTCTTCTAACTTGTCGTCAGCACCAAATGATCCTTTATCAGTGCCTGCTCAGCAAAACTCTCCAGGATCCAATCAATCAACTGATTCTGACTTTTTTTTTTTTTTTTTTTTTTTTTTTTTTTTTTTTTTTTTTTTTTTTTTTTTTTTTTTTTTTTTTTTTTTTTTTTTTTTTTTTTTTTTTTTTTTTTTTTTTTTTTTTACGATTGTATATTTTTATAGTTTCTTATTTTTATCACTTAACTTACTTTTAAAGTTTTTTTTTTTTTTTTTTTTTTTTTTTTTTTTTTTTTTTTTTTTTTTTTTTTTTTTTTTTTTTTTTTTTTTTTTTTTTTTTTTTTTTTTTTTTTTTTTTTTTTTTTTTTTTTTTTTTTTTTTTTTTTTTTTTTTTTTTTTTTTTTTTTTTTTTTTTTTTTTTTTTTTTTTTTTTTTTTTTTTTTTTTTTTTTTTTTTTTTTTTTTTTTTTTTTTTTTTTTTTTTTTTTTTTTTTTTTTTTTTTTTTTTTTTTTTTTTTTTTTTTTTTTTTTTTTTTTTTTTTTTTTTTTTTTTTTTTTTTTTTTTTTTTTTTTTTTTTTTTTTTTTTTTTTTTTTTTTTTTTTTTTTTTTTTTTTTTTTTTTTTTTTTTTTTTTTTTTTTTTTTTTTTTTTTTTTTTTTTTTTTTTTTTTTTTTTTTTTTTTTTTTTTTTTTTTTTTTTTTTTTTTTTTTTTTTTTTTTTTTTTTTTTTTTTTTTTTTTTTTTTTTTTTTTTTTTTTTTTTTTTTTTTTTTTTTTTTTTTTTTTTTTTTTTTTTTTTTTTTTTTTTTTTTTTTTTTTTTTTTTTTTTTTTTTTTTTTTTTTTTTTTTTTTTTTTTTTTTTTTTTTTTTTTTTTTTTTTTTTTTTTTTTTTTTTTTTTTTTTTTTTTTTTTTTTTTTTTTTTTTTTTTTTTTTTTTTTTTTTTTTTTTTTTTTTTTTTTTTTTTTTTTTTTTTTTTTTTTTTTTTTTTTTTTTTTTTTTTTTTTTTTTTTTTTTTTTTTTTTTTTTTTTTTTTTTTTTTTTTTTTTTTTTTTTTTTTTTTTTTTTTTTTTTTTTTTTTTTTTTTTTTTTTTTTTTTTTTTTTTTTTTTTTTTTTTTTTTTTTTTTTTTTTTTTTTTTTTTTTTTTTTTTTTTTTTTTTTTTTTTTTTTTTTTTTTTTTTTTTTTTTTTTTTTTTTTTTTTTTTTTTTTTTTTTTTTTTTTTTTTTTTTTTTTTTTTTTTTTTTTTTTTTTTTTTTTTTTTTTTTTTTTTTTTTTTTTTTTTTTTTTTTTTTTTTTTTTTTTTTTTTTTTTTTTTTTTTTTTTTTTTTTTTTTTTTTTTTTTTTTTTTTTTTTTTTTTTTTTTTTTTTTTTTTTTTTTTTTTTTTTTTTTTTTTTTTTTTTTTTTTTTTTTTTTTTTTTTTTTTTTTTTTTTTTTTTTTTTTTTTTTTTTTTTTTTTTTTTTTTTTTTTTTTTTTTTTTTTTTTTTTTTTTTTTTTTTTTTTTTTTTTTTTTTTTTTTTTTTTTTTTTTTTTTTTTTTTTTTTTTTTTTTTTTTTTTTTTTTTTTTTTTTTTTTTTTTTTTTTTTTTTTTTTTTTTTTTTTTTTTTTTTTTTTTTTTTTTTTTTTTTTTTTTTTTTTTTTTTTTTTTTTTTTTTTTTTTTTTTTTTTTTTTTTTTTTTTTTTTTTTTTTTTTTTTTTTTTTTTTTTTTTTTTTTTTTTTTTTTTTTTTTTTTTTTTTTTTTTTTTTTTTTTTTTTTTTTTTTTTTTTTTTTTTTTTTTTTTTTTTTTTTTTTTTTTTTTTTTTTTTTTTTTTTTTTTTTTTTTTTTTTTTTTTTTTTTTTTTTTTTTTTTTTTTTTTTTTTTTTTTTTTTTTTTTTTTTTTTTTTTTTTTTTTTTTTTTTTTTTTTTTTTTTTTTTTTTTTTTTTTTTTTTTTTTTTTTTTTTTTTTTTTTTTTTTTTTTTTTTTTTTTTTTTTTTTTTTTTTTTTTTTTTTTTTTTTTTTTTTTTTTTTTTTTTTTTTTTTTTTTTTTTTTTTTTTTTTTTTTTTTTTTTTTTTTTTTTTTTTTTTTTTTTTTTTTTTTTTTTTTTTTTTTTTTTTTTTTTTTTTTTTTTTTTTTTTTTTTTTTTTTTTTTTTTTTTTTTTTTTTTTTTTTTTTTTTTTTTTTTTTTTTTTTTTTTTTTTTTTTTTTTTTTTTTTTTTTTTTTTTTTTTTTTTTTTTTTTTTTTTTTTTTTTTTTTTTTTTTTTTTTTTTTTTTTTTTTTTTTTTTTTTTTTTTTTTTTTTTTTTTTTTTTTTTTTTTTTTTTTTTTTTTTTTTTTTTTTTTTTTTTTTTTTTTTTTTTTTTTTTTTTTTTTTTTTTTTTTTTTTTTTTTTTTTTTTTTTTTTTTTTTTTTTTTTTTTTTTTTTTTTTTTTTTTTTTTTTTTTTTTTTTTTTTTTTTTTTTTTTTTTTTTTTTTTTTTTTTTTTTTTTTTTTTTTTTTTTTTTTTTTTTTTTTTTTTTTTTTTTTTTTTTTTTTTTTTTTTTTTTTTTTTTTTTTTTTTTTTTTTTTTTTTTTTTTTTTTTTTTTTTTTTTTTGAAAAAAAAAAAAAAAAAAAAAAAAAAAAAAAAAAAAAAAAAAAAAAAAAAAAAAAAAAAAAAAAAAAAAAAAAAAAAAAAAAAAAAAAAAAAAAAAAAAAAAAAAAAAAAAAAAAAAAAAAAAAAAAAAAAAAAAAAAAAAAAAAAAAAAAAAAAAAAAAAAAAAAAAAAAAAAAAAAAAAAAAAAAAAAAAAAAAAAAAAAAAAAAAAAAAAAAAAAAAAAAAAAAAAAAAAAAAAAAAAAAAAAAAAAAAAAAAAAAAAAAAAAAAAAAAAAAAAAAAAAAAAAAAAAAAAAAAAAAAAAAAAAAAAAAAAAAAAAAAAAAAAAAAAAAAAAAAAAAAAAAAAAAAAAAAAAAAAAAAAAAAAAAAAAAAAAAAAAAAAAAAAAAAAAAAAAAAAAAAAAAAAAAAAAAAAAAAAAAAAAAAAAAAAAAAAAAAAAAAAAAAAAAAAAAAAAAAAAAAAAAAAAAAAAAAAAAAAAAAAAAAAAAAAAAAAAAAAAAAAAAAAAAAAAAAAAAAAAAAAAAAAAAAAAAAAAAAAAAAAAAAAAAAAAAAAAAAAAAAAAAAAAAAAAAAAAAAAAAAAAAAAAAAAAAAAAAAAAAAAAAAAAAAAAAAAAAAAAAAAAAAAAAAAAAAAAAAAAAAAAAAAAAAAAAAAAAAAAAAAAAAAAAAAAAAAAAAAAAAAAAAAAAAAAAAAAAAAAAAAAAAAAAAAAAAAAAAAAAAAAAAAAAAAAAAAAAAAAAAAAAAAAAAAAAAAAAAAAAAAAAAAAAAAAAAAAAAAAAAAAAAAAAAAAAAAAAAAAAAAAAAAAAAAAAAAAAAAAAAAAAAAAAAAAAAAAAAAAAAAAAAAAAAAAAAAAAAAAAAAAAAAAAAAAAAAAAAAAAAAAAAAAAAAAAAAAAAAAAAAAAAAAAAAAAAAAAAAAAAAAAAAAAAAAAAAAAAAAAAAAAAAAAAAAAAAAAAAAAAAAAAAAAAAAAAAAAAAAAAAAAAAAAAAAAAAAAAAAAAAAAAAAAAAAAAAAAAAAAAAAAAAAAAAAAAAAAAAAAAAAAAAAAAAAAAAAAAAAAAAAAAAAAAAAAAAAAAAAAAAAAAAAAAAAAAAAAAAAAAAAAAAAAAAAAAAAAAAAAAAAAAAAAAAAAAAAAAAAAAAAAAAAAAAAAAAAAAAAAAAAAAAAAAAAAAAAAAAAAAAAAAAAAAAAAAAAAAAAAAAAAAAAAAAAAAAAAAAAAAAAAAAAAAAAAAAAAAAAAAAAAAAAAAAAAAAAAAAAAAAAAAAAAAAAAAAAAAAAAAAAAAAAAAAAAAAAAAAAAAAAAAAAAAAAAACCGGGTTTGACCCGAAAACCGGAAGTCATACCCGGTTCTGACCTCATTTTGACTTCCTTCAAATTTTTCTAAGTATTTTCAATCTTACATTGGTTTTCCCTAAGAAGCAAGGTATCGAACGCCTTGATGTACTACCTTTGTTGTCTTTTGGAAACTGAGTGTTAGAACACTTTTTGATGTGTCTTTAATTTCTTAAAAATCTTTTCAATCTTACATTGGTTTTCCCTAAGAAGCAAGGTATCGAACGCCTTGATGTACTACCTTTGTTGTCCTTTGGAAACTGAGTGTTAGAACACTTTTTGATGTGTCTTTAATTTCTTAAAAATCTTTTCAATCTTACATTGGTTTTCCCTAAGAAGCAAGGTATCGAACGCCTTGATGTACTACCTTTGTTGTCTTTTGGAAACTGAGTGTTAGAACACTTTTTGATGTGTCTTTAATTTCTTAAAAATCTTTTCAATCTTACATTGGTTTTCCCTAAGAAGCAAGGTATCGAACGCCTTGATGTACTACCTTTGTTGTCTTTTGGAAACTGAGTGTTAGAACACTTTTTGATGTGTCTTTAATTTCTTAAAAATCTTTTCAATCTTACATTGGTTTTCCCTAAGAAGCAAGGTATCGAACGCCTTGTTGTACTACCTTTGTTGTCCTTTGGAAACTGAGTGTTAGAACACTTTTTGATGTGTCTTTAATTTCTTAAAAATCTTTTCAATCTTACATTGGTTTTCCCTAAGAAGCAAGGTATCGAACGCCTTGATGTACTACCTTTGTTGTCTTTTGGAAACTGAGTGTTAGAACACTTTTTGATGTGTCTTTAATTTCTTAAAAATCTTTTCAATCTTACATTGGTTTTCCCTAAGAAGCAAGGTATCGAACGCCTTGATGTACTACCTTTGTTGTCTTTTGGAAACTGAGTGTTAGAACACTTTTTGATGTGTCTTTAATTTCTTAAAAATCTTTTCAATCTTACATTGGTTTTCCCTAAGAAGCAAGGTATCGAACGCCTTGTTGTACTACCTTTGTTGTCCTTTGGAAACTGAGTGTTAGAACACTTTTTGATGTGTCTTTAATTTCTTAAAAATCTTTTCAATCTTACATTGGTTTTCCCTAAGAAGCAAGGTATCGAACGCCTTGATGTACTACCTTTGTTGTCCTTTGGAAACTGAGTGTTAGAACACTTTTTGATGTGTCTTTAATTTCTTAAAAATCTTTTCAATCTTACATTGGTTTTCCCTAAGAAGCAAGGTATCGAACGCCTTGATGTACTACCTTTGTTGTCTTTTGGAAACTGAGTGTTAGAACACTTTTTGATGTGTCTTTAATTTCTTAAAAATCTTTTCAATCTTACATTGGTTTTCCCTAAGAAGCAAGGTATCGAACGCCTTGATGTACTACCTTTGTTGTCCTTTGGAAACTGAGTGTTAGAACACTTTTTGATGTGTCTTTAATTTCTTAAAAATCTTTTCAATCTTACATTGGTTTTCCCTAAGAAGCAAGGTATCGAACGCCTTGTTGTACTGCCTTCGCATCTTCTGTGAAAAACAGTGTACGATTAAATCTTTTTGAGTAAATTAACCTTGGAAACAATGTTTCCCATTCGTCTTCTTCTTAACCGCAGAATGAATTTCCTCCAAGATGGTGCGACAGAAAACATGCCAAACAACTATCAGTTGATTATACCATTTTCCTGTCATCATGGGATCATACCGGTCATGCTTACATACCATCCACTATATCATGTCTTGACTGTAACTGCACCGGGTATCGAAGAAGAACTGCTATTTCAACTATGGCGTACCATCGAATATATCGCACCAAGAGGAAGATCGAGCATACCATACTTTCAATTTGAGCTCCTAACAACTGATGGATCAACTCAAGCTTTCACGTTCACGCTTGAAGATTTCCGTAGAGTAATTGGTTTTCCTACAGCAACTTCTCGCGAGGGAGCCACCGACTTTGTAGATCCACCACCTATTCGTGAAATGCTTGAACGGGTCAGAGAACTTGGCTATAACGGTCCTCTCAACACTATAGGTGAATTCAAGAAGAAGAATCTTCACAGATTGTGGTATCCGTTATGCTCGATCATCAACTATTGTCTATCGCCTTCAAGAAAAGGTCAAGAAGCGATAACCTCCCAAACTCTGACATACTTGTTTGCTATCGCCTTCGATGTACATATCGACTTTGCAGCAGTTGCTTGGGATCATCTTAGACTGAATGTCAAAGGGAAGTATAATGCAACGAAGAAATATATCCCCTTCATCCGTTTCCTGACAATCATTCTTCAGGGAACACTTAACTCGCATGACAAATTCAAATATTCCAAATCTCTTCCACCGATTGAGGAAGAGGTTATCTTAGAATCTCCGGAGAGACAAGGTGGTTTGGAGGGAGGGGTTGAAAAACATTCCGTTTATGCCAATTCCAGCTTCGCTTCTTCGCTTGGTGCCCCATGAGGATAGTGACCTCATGAATTACAGAGTGTTTTTAGCCGGGGGTATGGCTGCTCAACGCCGAGAGCCGCCTACCGCTCCCCCGCATAGGTCGCCTGGTGAGGGTAGTAGGTCTAGGAAAAGAAATGAGGGGTTAGTAGGAGAAGAGGCACCAAGCTCATCTGCACAATCTTCATCGACTTCCGCTCCACCAAGAAAGAAACACAAGTCCCATCACAAATCAAAGTCTAAATCCAAAGCAAAATCAAAAACACTTCTCCGTGATGAACCATCACCTCCACATGATCAATCCTTCACCATTCCTTCTCCTTTCACTTCATCTTCATCCGAATCTCAAACATCTTCTTCGATTCAACATAAATCAAAGAAAATCCGAAAGGTCAAATTCAAATATTCCAAATCTCTTCCACCGATTGAGGAAGAGGTTATCTTAGAATCTCCGGAGAGACAAGGTGGTTTGGAGGGAGGGGTTGAAAAACATAATGGAGAGAATGAGCGGTCCGGGCTAGGAACAGGGCATAAAGAAAACGTTGGCCCTTCGATAGTTGAACCAATTATTCGCCGGGATGACAACCCCAGGATAGAAGCCGAGGACTCCCCACCCTCATCATCATCATCATCATCATCATCATCATCATCATCATCATCATCATCATCATCATCATCATCATCATCATCATCATCATCATCATCATCATCATCATCATCATCATCATCATCATCATCATCATCATCATCATCATCATCATCATCATCATCATCATCATCATCATCATCATCATCATCATCATCATCATCATCATCATCATCATCATCATCATCATCATCATCATCATCATCATCATCATCATCATCATCATCATCATCATCATCATCATCATCATCATCATCATCATCATCATCATCATCATCATCATCATCATCATCATCATCATCATCATCATCATCATCATCATCATCATCATCATCATCATCATCATCATCATCATCATCATCATCATCATCATCATCATCATCATCATCATCATCATCATCATCATCATCATCATCATCATCATCATCATCATCATCATCATCATCATCATCATCATCATCATCATCATCATCATCATCATCATCATCATCATCATCATCATCATCATCATCATCATCATCATCATCATCATCATCATCATCATCATCATCATCATCATCATCATCATCATCATCATCATCATCATCATCATCATCATCATCATCATCATCATCATCATCATCATCATCATCATCATCATCATCATCATCATCATCATCATCATCATCATCATCATCATCATCATCATCATCATCATCATCATCATCATCATCATCATCATCATCATCATCATCATCATCATCATCATCATCATCATCATCATCATCATCATCATCATCATCATCATCATCATCATCATCATCATCATCATCATCATCATCATCATCATCATCATCATCATCATCATCATCATCATCATCATCATCATCATCATCATCATCATCATCATCATCATCATCATCATCATCATCATCATCATCATCATCATCATCATCATCATCATCATCATCATCATCATCATCATCATCATCATCATCATCATCATCATCATCATCATCATCATCATCATCATCATCATCATCATCATCATCATCATCATCATCATCATCATCATCATCATCATCATCATCATCATCATCATCATCATCATCATCATCATCATCATCATCATCATCATCATCATCATCATCATCATCATCATCATCATCATCATCATCATCATCATCATCATCATCATCATCATCATCATCATCATCATCATCATCATCATCATCATCATCATCATCATCATCATCATCATCATCATCATCATCATCATCATCATCATCATCATCATCATCATCATCATCATCATCATCATCATCATCATCATCATCATCATCATCATCATCATCATCATCATCATCATCATCATCATCATCATCATCATCATCATCATCATCATCATCATCATCATCATCATCATCATCATCATCATCATCATCATCATCATCATCATCATCATCATCATCATCATCATCATCATCATCATCATCATCATCATCATCATCATCATCATCATCATCATCATCATCATCATCATCATCATCATCATCATCATCATCATCATCATCATCATCATCATCATCATCATCATCATCATCATCATCATCATCATCATCATCATCATCATCATCATCATCATCATCATCATCATCATCATCATCATCATCATCATCATCATCATCATCATCATCATCATCATCATCATCATCATCATCATCATCATCATCATCATCATCATCATCATCATCATCATCATCATCATCATCATCATCATCATCATCATCATCATCATCATCATCATCATCATCATCATCATCATCATCATCATCATCATCATCATCATCATCATCATCATCATCATCATCATCATCATCATCATCATCATCATCATCATCATCATCATCATCATCATCATCATCATCATCATCATCATCATCATCATCATCATCATCATCATCATCATCATCATCATCGCCACTCATCTTCTTCATCATCATCATCCGATAAAAATTCTAAATCTGGATCCGCACATGCTCCTTCTCCTAGACATACTCGCCTGGCGGAAATTTATAATGATTTATATGCCCATCTCATCTCCCTCGATGATCAAACTGATTCATTTGACAAAGCTATTCTTGCAACCCTCCAAGCTCGCTATGATCACCAAAACAGGATAAATCTTTTAAAGCAGCAAGCAGAACAAGATAAGTTTGTTGCCGATGCAGCACTTGAAGCGGCTCAGAAAAGAATTGTTGAACTTGAGGCCACATGCAAGCAAGCTGTTGTTATGCAAAGACGTGATGATTCTGATGATCAGGATCAACACGAGGGGGAGAATATGGATGAGGATGTGGCTAATGTAAGAGCCAGTGCTGCTACTGAGGTTATAGATGACACAGATGTTGCTGATGATGCTCAATCAAGAGATCCTCCTCAAGATGTTGATATTGTAGAGCACGTGGTTGATAATGTTGTTGTTGATAATGTTGAGCACACAGAAGTAGTTCGTATTGATGAATCAATGGTTCGAGCCAGTGCTGTTACTGATGTTGTTATTGGCTCAGATTTTCGTGATGATGCTCACTTTCAAGGATTACTTCGTGATCCCTTGATTATTGGCGAAGATTTTGGTGAAACAGAGTTCCCTGAGTATGATCCTAGAGATAATGATCCAAGAGACGATAATGATTCCTCTGATGATGATGATGTTCCCCCAGGCTTTGATACCTATCAATCTATTCCTCAACCAAACCCCGCTCTCAACCAAATGAACCTTCATAACCTAATTCACCACCTTAACAATCCTCATCTCCAAAACATCACCAGAGCTCCAATTGTTCGAATAAACGATGGTGGTTTCAGAAAGAATGTAGAAAGAAAGATTGATTATCTCAGAATACCAACCAGACTCTTCAAATCCACAAAATTCCTTGAAGAAAAAGCATATGAGATCTTCTCAAAGGAACAAGAGTTGGTAAAGATAGACGTTGATGAATTACGGGCAAGGAGGGCTTATGATCTTGATCACCAAAGGGCAAAATACTTAAAGGATCTCATAGAAGCCAAGAGCCATAAAGCTAACAAAGTATGGAAGAATCAGTTCAAATTGAAGATTGTAGAGGTTGTCAGCATTCATTTCAAGGAATGGCGTAATCCCGGGTTTGCAAGACCCCCTGGCTTGATCTGGTTAATAGTGAGACGTGATGATAACCGTCGGTATATGTTTGGAGAAGCCAGGTTCAATCTGCTGTCTGCTGATGATCTCATTTTTCTCCTCCATCACTTTGCTAGCAAACTTATTCAGCCTGATCCAGAGAATCATGAAGCCTACTATGCTGTTAAGAGATATTTGGATAGTCTTGTTTTGAGTCAAACTCAAAAAGACTTCCAATTGGCAGTTGAAAAGAAAAGAAAGAAAGTGAACCTCACCTTGCCTAACCAAAGAATTCAAGGAATCAACCTCGAGAACTTTAACACTGGAGCTGTATTTGATAATCCACGAGGGTTTGTATTTGCAAGTGATCAAGGGCATAAGATTTTTATAAGACTCGACGAACTCTCCAAGTATTCAGATGGCACACTGATGCAATGTTTGGCTGTATTTGAAAGTCTAGCTGAGTTCGAAGAGTCAGTAAAGGAAAAGAAGAGGTTGATGAGAGTGATTAAAAAGATCAAGTCAAGATTGGATCACAGAGATAGAACGAGACAGATCATTGAGGCTAGGCTTCCAAAGGAAAGAAAAGGAGTAATTCATGTACCAGAAGGTACTTGGGTCAGATATTCTCCTAATAATGAACAAGGTCCTCATAACATGCCCCCAGTTGATTTTGCTGACAACATCATTGAACCACCAAATCGCCCTGAAGATCCAAAGTACCATTTTGTACCAAAGAAGTTCTGGAAGGAGAATTACCACAAGTACAGAAAGCGAGCCTTCAAATCACAATCAGTTCAACATGATAAGCCTGAATCATCCACAAAGAAAAGGAATCGGAAGACAGAGAAAGAGAAAGAGATCAAGAAAGTGACCATTCACAAACAGCACTAAAGGGGGAGATTGTTAGCTTTAAAATTATAGTTAGTGCGTGTTTGTAACAATGTAATAGAATTGTCCTTTTGATTAATCTTGTTTAGTATGGAAGGTTGTTAATGTAATTAGACAAGGACTTGTTTGTAATTAGGGAGGGGGTTTAGTGCAAATGTCAAGCCTATATAAACCCCCCACCCCATCCATTGTAAGGTAACACCTTGAAATATAAAAAAAAAAAAAAAAAAAAAAAAAAAAAAAAAAAAAAAAAAAAAAAAAAAAAAAAAAAAAAAAAAAAAAAAAAAAAAAAAAAAAAAAAAAAAAAAAAAAAAAAAAAAAAAAAAAAAAAAAAAAAAAAAAAAAAAAAAAAAAAAAAAAAAAAAAAAAAAAAAAAAAAAAAAAAAAAAAAAAAAAAAAAAAAAAAAAAAAAAAAAAAAAAAAAAAAAAAAAAAAAAAAAAAAAAAAAAAAAAAAAAAAAAAAAAAAAAAAAAAAAAAAAAAAAAAAAAAAAAAAAAAAAAAAAAAAAAAAAAAAAAAAAAAAAAAAAAAAAAAAAAAAAAAAAAAAAAAAAAAAAAAAAAAAAAAAAAAAAAAAAAAAAAAAAAAAAAAAAAAAAAAAAAAAAAAAAAAAAAAAAAAAAAAAAAAAAAAAAAAAAAAAAAAAAAAAAAAAAAAAAAAAAAAAAAAAAAAAAAAAAAAAAAAAAAAAAAAAAAAAAAAAAAAAAAAAAAAAAAAAAAAAAAAAAAAAAAAAAAAAAAAAAAAAAAAAAAAAAAAAAAAAAAAAAAAAAAAAAAAAAAAAAAAAAAAAAAAAAAAAAAAAAAAAAAAAAAAAAAAAAAAAAAAAAAAAAAAAAAAAAAAAAAAAAAAAAAAAAAAAAAAAAAAAAAAAAAAAAAAAAAAAAAAAAAAAAAAAAAAAAAAAAAAAAAAAAAAAAAAAAAAAAAAAAAAAAAAAAAAAAAAAAAAAAAAAAAAAAAAAAAAAAAAAAAAAAAAAAAAAAAAAAAAAAAAAAAAAAAAAAAAAAAAAAAAAAAAAAAAAAAAAAAAAAAAAAAAAAAAAAAAAAAAAAAAAAAAAAAAAAAAAAAAAAAAAAAAAAAAAAAAAAAAAAAAAAAAAAAAAAAAAAAAAAAAAAAAAAAAAAAAAAAAAAAAAAAAAAAAAAAAAAAAAAAAAAAAAAAAAAAAAAAAAAAAAAAAAAAAAAAAAAAAAAAAAAAAAAAAAAAAAAAAAAAAAAAAAAAAAAAAAAAAAAAAAAAAAAAAAAAAAAAAAAAAAAAAAAAAAAAAAAAAAAAAAAAAAAAAAAAAAAAAAAAAAAAAAAAAAAAAAAAAAAAAAAAAAAAAAAAAAAAAAAAAAAAAAAAAAAAAAAAAAAAAAAAAAAAAAAAAAAAAAAAAAAAAAAAAAAAAAAAAAAAAAAAAAAAAAAAAAAAAAAAAAAAAAAAAAAAAAAAAAAAAAAAAAAAAAAAAAAAAAAAAAAAAAAAAAAAAAAAAAAAAAAAAAAAAAAAAAAAAAAAAAAAAAAAAAAAAAAAAAAAAAAAAAAAAAAAAAAAAAAAAAAAAAAAAAAAAAAAAAAAAAAAAAAAAAAAAAAAAAAAAAAAAAAAAAAAAAAAAAAAAAAAAAAAAAAAAAAAAAAAAAAAAAAAAAAAAAAAAAAAAAAAAAAAAAAAAAAAAAAAAAAAAAAAAAAAAAAAAAAAAAAAAAAAAAAAAAAAAAAAAAAAAAAAAAAAAAAAAAAAAAAAAAAAAAAAAAAAAAAAAAAAAAAAAAAAAAAAAAAAAAAAAAAAAAAAAAAAAAAAAAAAAAAAAAAAAAAAAAAAAAAAAAAAAAAAAAAAAAAAAAAAAAAAAAAAAAAAAAAAAAAAAAAAAAAAAAAAAAAAAAAAAAAAAAAAAAAAAAAAAAAAAAAAAAAAAAAAAAAAAAAAAAAAAAAAAAAAAAAAAAAAAAAAAAAAAAAAAAAAAAAAAAAAAAAAAAAAAAAAAAAAAAAAAAAAAAAAAAAAAATGGATATCCAAACAACTAAAGGCCTAAAAGACATAAAAACTCTCATTTATCACTTTATGTCTTCTTCCTCATCCATCAACCGTTCCTCAAGCTCTGTAACTCTCATTTTCTATCAAAAAAACTCTTGATACACATACACATGAAAGGTTTGTAGGTAGTGGGCCCTTAAAGAAAGTGGGCCCGGCTCATTAGCACCCTATGAGCCCCCTTTGAGCCGGCCCTGACTCCGGCTCCAAGGTTTTGGAGAACTCTACCTTTTTCAGGTCTCCCAAGGGTACTTCAACATGTACAGATCCATGCTTCAACGGTCTTGTAGGCTCACGAATCCCTGCTTGCTTCTTGATGTAGCTGTATAGTTCTTTGATGGAAATGATGGTCTAATGAAAAGCAGTCTTCTGTTGTATTACCAGAACATCGTGAAGAGCCAGAGCCTTCTCTTCGGCAAAAATGTGGAAGTGTAGAATAGTCCATTATCTACACAAGAATATAGGCACAAACATTTTTAGATTTGTTTAATAACTTGAAACAAGATTTTAATGAGAGTTCACATTGTTTAATAGAGCTTTGCAATAAAAATATGTGAAATTTCAAATATAAGAAACGGTCAGTTTTCTAGTCTATTTGTCACTCCGATAGGCCAAAGGCTTTTGCGTTTTATGATTTTAATTTAACTTCATCTAACTTATATTTTAATGTAACTTGATACTACAATTGGTCACCTTTAACAGTTCATCACGGCCAGAACCTTGTAACACTTGAACTTTTAACTTTGTCCGCTCCTGCAAAAGTGGGTTTACAACCTACATATATCTAATGGTTACATGACATGTTCAAATGATTATTCACATATTTTTAAAAACAAATTAGTTTCATATATCTAATTAAATGTAGTATACCTTCCAACATGCTGAGAATATGCATGGAACATTATATTGACGATATAATATGTGACTGTTTTCTCGGGATAGCTGAGATCATCAATAGTGGAGATAGCTGTCAGCAGCTGCAGTCACAGAACTCGGATGATGCTAATCTTTTTTTTATTTTTTTTATTTTTTTTTTTGTGGGGGGGGGTGGGTAAAGAGCAGAATATACCCCAGCCAGCTTGTATTTCACCCAAAAACAATGAAGTTCCGGCAGTATGGCTGGAATACCACACCGATAATACATAACAAATACAATTGTGCAACAACCTTGTATTTTGTTTTTGTGTCTTAAAGTTAACTCTCTATACAACTATATTCGAATTCTTGAAAAATTTGTAAAATCATATACCTTTATTTGGTTTAGTGCAGAAAGTTTTAGGCCAGTCATATCTAAAACCTTGACACACCTGCCAATATATCTTCCATATTTCCTTGTTGCAGCAGACTGGAATAACTCGAATGAGTAATTAGTATAACATCTTATAAATTACTGCGAACTAAATACATATTGAAAGGCATGATAGATGACACACTGTCCATACCAAAAACACACGGTCTCGATATTCATTAATTTGAATATGTGATTGAACATAATAGTTGACCTGAAATTAGTAAGCAAACTATATCGTACAACGAGTTAAAAACATTAACATTTCCTCTACCAATTACATATAAATAGTAATCTTATGGTAGATAATATAGACAGTATTTCCAATCATTTTTTAAATTGTTACAAGAAATACGGAGACATGGATACGTTTCGGTTATAAAGTGATCAACTGAGTTGTCATTTTATGTATTATCCATCTAATTGTGGAAAAAGAAACACCAGAATTACAATAAAGTAATCTTACAGATGCTTTGTCAAAGTGCTGAGACCTACGCCAATAGCAAAGACTGGAAGGCCCTGTCACACAAAGCATGAGTGAGTGAAATTAGTATCAAGGTTTTAATGTAAAGTCAACTTTGTATGAATTTAATTTGTAATGTTAAAATGAGAACCTCTCTTGTATAGCCAGACACTCCTATCAGCTGCGAATCACGGACTCCTCTATAAAAGTTATTAGGAACTATGGGCTTCTGCACGAAAGAAGTTGTAGGTGATTATCAATTTCAGTTAACCATACGATTTTTCCAACTAGGAAAAAAATATATACCTATAAGATCCAAGTCTTTTGCAACGAATGATTGGGTGACGAGTTAGAAGTTATTAATCGTAGAGTACTAATAGACACTTACGGTTAAGATGTCATCGATACCATTTTCCAGCCTCCAATGTAAACTATCTACCAACTGTAGTTAAATAACATACATCATAAAGGATATCCCATCAATATTTTGGGAAAAATAATATAGTTTAATGGTATCTGGAAATAATTAGGCATACCCAAATTTAGTGGTTAACATCAGACCATCTTATGGGCTCTGGCAACAATCCCATCTCTTGCTTTTAGAAACCTCTCTACTGTTTCCACTATATATCCCTGATGAACGTTCTGTAGATAAAATAATTCAATCTTTGGTTAGAAGTCTAATTATTATACTAAAAAATGGACATTCCCCGAATATATATATTTTCATTTTGAAAAAAAGTAACTGTGGCTGTTATCTTATAATAATTTTATAATACAGTGGATAAATGATTGAGTTGTATGGTTTTATTGATTAAAATATTAAAATAGGAGAGGTTTTATATCCAAGCTTACTAGCTTAGGTATCCAACAACCATATATTCTTATTCTTCATTATTTTATGACATTTCCCCAACACTTTGTATAATTATCTATAAGAGTGACAAATGAGGTCGAACCTGATGCTACTGCAATCATGTGACTATATTGACCCACAAATTAAGACTAGAGGTTACAAGTTTAAAACTTGTCAAAAGTCTGTGATAAAACTATTTCTTGTGGTATATGTGTGAGGATAGTGACTTACTGGGCATGAGTTCTATGCGATGTGACGTTTGGGTACCAAAAGATAAATGGGACCACAACCTATTTACCATTTTTTTAAATATCTATAAGAGTGGATGTATAATATATATATACAAAATATATATAGGGAAATGTTATATTAGAACCCAAAAAATTGCAGTAACTTTTAGGAACCTTCTTTAAATTAAAATTATTTGATATATGAGCTAACAAATGTTCATATGACTTGATAACACACCAGGGTTCCGATTTCTTAATAAATGTGAAAAAATGAAGCTTATAAACTTATGCTTTGCAGATGATCTCTTCCTTTTTTCACGAGGGGACACCTGCTCTGTGAAGGTAATTATGGAAGCCTTGCTAAGAGTACTGCATTTTTTTGCCATGTTAACAATGATGTGAAAGAATCTATTCTTAGCATCATGCCGTTTGGAGTTGGTATCTTGCATGTTCGTTATCTGGGGGTTCCTCTTATTTCGACAAAGCTGATTGATAAAGATTGCAAGATCATAGTGGAACGGATGGAAAAAAGAATAACTGATTGGAGGAACAAATCTCTCTCATTCGCATGTAGACTTCAACTCGTGAAATCTGTTTTATCCTCGCTTCATATATTTTGGGCCTCGGTATTTATTCTACCAGGTAGAATTGTGAAAGATTCGGAGAAAACAATGCGTGGGTTCCTATGGCGTCAAGGTCCAATGGCTAAGGGTAATGCGAAAGTTGCTTGGAAGGACTTATGTGTTCCAAAGTACGAAGGTGGGCTTGGCATTAGAAGGATTGGTGAAGTTAATAAAAGTCTGATGGTTACACATATCTGGAGTATTCTTACTAAATGGGACTCCTTATGGGTTGATTGGATTTATACTTATAGATTGAAAGGCCGTAGTTTCTGGGATGTACCTTTGGGAACTAACGTAAGCTGGGGATGGAGGAAGTTACTCCAATTACGTGATCTTATCCGTCCTCACATAGTGTCCCGTATTGGTAATGGGTCTGATACGTTCGTTTGGCATGATACATGGTGTGCTCAAGGCCCGCTATACAGGTTTCTGTCCCCGAGAGAAATAAATCAAGCATCATTCACTTTGAATTGTAAGGTTGTTGATATTGTCTCGAATGGTGTTTGGAAATGGCCAGAGGCATCGTTTGACCTCTTTTCGGTCCTTATCAACATCGATCCTCCTATTTTGCAACATAACAAGCTTGACACTGTTAATTGGGTGGTTGGGAACAAAGACCTGGAGTTTTCTTCGTATGCTGTTTGGGATAATATACGTGTGAAACTCTCTGATGTTAACTGGGTTCACGCTGTTTAGTTCCCACAATGTATCCCTAGACACGCTTTCCACATGTGACTGATCCAAAGAGAGAAATTGAAGACCCATGACAAAATGCAGGTTTGGGACGTGGGGAGTGCTACTAATATGAATTTACTTTGTTGTTCTCTTTGTAAAAAAAGTCCTGATTCGCATGCCCATTTATTTTTCGAATGTAGATTCTCATCCGATGTGTGGAGGCCAATTTGTGACCTGGTGGGTATTCCACCCAATCTGATCAAATGGAGTGACCTTATGAACTATCCCGCTCTAAACTCGAAGTAAAAAAGAATTGATAGTATCGTTGGGAAGCTTTGTGTTACGGCTACTGCTTACTTTATATGGCAAGAAAGAAATAACAGAATGTTTACAAATAAGGTCAGATCGGCTGCTCAAGTTAAAGACATGGTTATCAAGACGGTTCGCTACAGATTGGCAACGACTCTCTTCAAGCAATCAGTTGGTGTAGCTCGATATTTAGAGAGTTGGAAGATTCCAAACATGACACAAATGGAGGCTGCTTAGCGAGTGTTCTATGTTTTTGCTGAGTATTAACTTAGCTTGCATAATTATTCTCTTATGTAATGTATAGTTTAATTGTTTAGCTTTAGCGTGTTTACATACCTATGGCATGTCATATGTATGAACTAGTGTGACACTCTTTCACATTACTTGTAATATTTTTTGATATATATAGAATCACCGGAGTAACCCTTTACCAAAAAAAAAAACAAATGTCATATGACTATATAACTTCTTACAATTGTTCATATGACTATCTATATACATGTGATTAACACCTATCTTCATGAAAACATTTATTTACAGAATACTTGCATACATGTGATCGACTTGCATACATGTTAGAGTCAATATTTTCCTCCTAACAATGAAGGTTCGGTCACTCGAAGATGGACGAAGTTATAACAAGAATTACAAGTCTAGAAGTCCATCAAAGTGTAAGGTTAATGGACTAATCATTATAAAGTCCATTAAGCCCAAAACCAAGGCCCAAAGAGAGGCATAAAGCCCTCTTGAAACCGTCCATATCAAAGCCCTTGA
>CM067170.1:66498036-66549226 GCA_034093135.1 Erigeron breviscapus
CACCAAGGTGCTCGATTTGTAAAATCTTTGGACATGTTGATTCTGCATGTCCTAAGGCTGTCAAAGCTGCTCCTATGGCTAAATCAGTGGACAATGAAGGATTTCAATAGGTCAAGAACAAGAGGAAAGGAAAAATCTAAGGATTCCCAATAAAGCAAAAACAAAAGCTTGTGTTTGAGTATAGGCCAGTGGTGAAACCAAAAGCAACAGCGGAGGTAGCGAGCTCGTCCAAGCCACCTGTTACTACTCATAACTCTTATGACCTTTTGAATGATTATGGTGAGGGGGCTACTGACCCCCTATTTCATGAGACCACTATGGAGGAAAGGCTCGAATTTGAGAAGAAAAGACTTGAAAATCTTGTTGATGGTGATTCGGATAATGAAAGTGTAGAGACTATATTTGATGAATCGGTTGAAGGCACTAACCAGTCGAATGAACCAAAAAAACCTTCTAAGGGGGCAAGCACTCCCGGTAAAGATGGGTTCAATGGGTAGTATTGCTTCCTGGAATATAAGAGGGTTGAATCGCCCCCTCAAACAAAAGGAGGTTCAACATGTAGTGCATGAGAATCATTTGAATATATGTGCTATTTTTGAATCCCATATGGATGTTAGTAAGCTGTTTGATACGTGTAAAAAGATATGTAAAGTTTGGAGTTGGACATCGAATGGAGGGTTATGTACTAAGGGTACGAGAATAATTGTTGGGTGGGATACTGATTTTGTGGATCATTAAAACTTGATTTAGAAAGAGAACGGTGTATCAAAGAGAAAATTTTTGAAGGTGTTCATGTTTCTGTTCAAACAGATTGTGAATACGAAGTTGAAAAAGATTATTTCTTTCCAAACATCTTTGATACTGAACCCCTAAAGTTTTCTGAGGAAACACAAACTTACTTGAATGAATTTGATACTTTGTCTAAGAAGTTTGAAAAAGAAAGAGAACAAAGATTGACATTACTCGCTGAACCTAATAAAATTAAGATGGAAATGGCGTACAAGAATATTGTTCTTCAAGCTTTTGCAGATAATAAGATTGAAAAAGCTTCAAATTTACTCAAGGGAATTCACTGTCCGGTCAAACTAGGTGAATTAAGTCACTCAAAGTTTTCAAATGAAACTAATGTTTCAATCTCATCAAAAGAAAGTCCTTGTCATCCTAAACCAAATGTCCCAAGTGTAAGTTTGGAATCCAAATCGAAAGTTAAATATGCCAAAATGGATTTCTCAAATCTTCCTAATCTAAACAAGTTTTTAGAAGAAGATCATTCATATGATCCAGATTTTGAAAAACAATTTGTTCAAAAGGAAGAAAAGGTTGAATTTTCATTAAAAAGGATTCCAAAATCACACTCTTCGAAGCACACCCCATTTCATGAGAAGTTTCAAAGACCTAAGACCAACCAAGTACCCAAAACTTCTACAGCACAGAAGACTCCTACCCCAAAACCCCACCTCAATAAGATGAAACAACCTTCAATTGGTAATTATGCTTCTGCACAACCTAGATATCACAGGTATTCTAACTCTCCTAAGTAATCTTCAGTTACACCTAAGAACGTCTTAAAGGTATTTAGAGATGATGCTGTAGGAATAGTTAGATATCAAGATCAGTATGGTTGGTTTTCTCCCACTTACAAAAAGCAAACACCACCTGCCAAATAGACCATCAAGAAGAAACCTGTTAAGAACACACAGTCATCCACTAACTCTAAAAATGTTCATGTTTCAGGTTACTTGTGCTTAAATTGTCAAAGTAAATGGCTTCCTAAAGATAGATACTTACATGCTACTAGGAAAGTCAAGCTTGCTGGAAATGCTACATCTGTAAAACAGGAGTGGATAGTTTGTAGACCTAATGCTCTAGATAGATCAAATGCTTCTAGGACTAGTCCATCTTGTTCTCAAACTTTGTAATAAGTATTTTGTTCTGTAATCCGCACCTTTACATTTGAACTCTGTTTGTGTGTTTTTCTTGCTTTCAATAAATTCCATGATGGATTGTGTGTTTGTTCGTATATTTGTTTAATGTTCATGTTTATCTTATTTTTTTTCGTTTGTTTGCTCTTTAATTTACTTGTTCTTCTAATAAATGTGATTGAATGATGAACCCCTAACCTTTCATAGACCCAGTCTAAGTGGGTACCTAAAACCTTACTTCCTGATTTTACAGGAATTTCTCATCTGTGTCTGGTATGTCGATTCCGGATGCTCTAGACACATGACTGGTGATAAATCCTTGCTAAAGAACTTTGTTGAACGTTTCATGGGAACGGTTAGATTTGAAAATGATCATCTAGCTCCCATTCTTGGCTATGGGGATATTGTTCAAAATGGCATCACCATAAAACGTGTGTCATATGTTGAAGGTTTGGGCCATAATCTTTTCAGTGTTGGACAATTTTGTGACAATGATCTGCAAGTCCTCTTTAAAAGATATGAATGTAAAGTTCAAACCGAAGATGGTGTCATATTCTCACTGGTTCACGAGATAACAACTTGTTCACCATTGATCTCAACAATATTCCAACTCCATCTTCAAATATTTGTCTTCTGTATAAAGCTTCAGCTCAGCAATCTTGGCTATGGCGTCGCCTTCTCTCTCATCTTAATTTCCATACAATTAATACCCTGGTTGATAAACAACTCGTCGATGGTCTACCTGGTTTCAAGTATGACACCAATCATGTTTGTTTAGCATGTTCAATTGGAAAACTCAAGAGAGCGTCCCATAGACCAAAGAAGCATCTAAGCACTGATGCTCCTCTTCATCTCCTTCACATAGATTTGTGTGGCCCTATGCGTGTCCAAAGCATTCATGCTAAGCGATACATTCTTGTTATTGTTGATGATTACTCTCGCTATACTTGGGTCTATTTCTTCGTGAAAAGAGTGAGGCTCCTCAAGTAATCATTGACTTCATCAAAAGGATACAAGTAAATCTTCAAACTTCTGTTCGTATTGTACGTTCTGATAATGGTACCGAATTCAAGAATGCTACTCTTGGATCATACTTCTCTTCTATCGGTATCACTCATCAATTTTCAGCTGCACGAACACCTCAACAAAATGGAGTCGTTGAAAGAAGAAATCGAACTCTTGTTGAAGCTGCTCGTACTATGCTTGCTCATTCTAGATTACCACCAAATCTATGGGCTGAAGCCATTGCAACTGCCTGCTTTACTCAAAACAGATCTATAATCAACAAGAGGTTTGACATTACTCCATATGAAGTCATCAACAAGAGAAGACCAAATGTGAACTATTTCCATCCATATATTTGGGTGTGTCTGTTATGTCTTAAATGATAGAGATAATCTTGGAAATTTTGAACGAAAAGGTGACGAGGGTTATTTTGTTGGTTATTCAAGAGAATCTATTGCTTATCGTGTCTATAACCGTAGAACCAAACAAATTGTAGAGAGTATGAATGTTAAATTTGATGAACTCTCTGGGATGGTTCTTGAACAACACGGTTCAAGACCCGATCTTCAATGTCCACAAGCTTCCGCTACACAGAACAAATCTTCTGATAAACAGAGTTTCTCTAAACCAACCACTAAAGAGTTAGACATTTTGTTTGAAGAATTTTATCATGATTACTTTGGTCCAACCCTTGACTTCTCCTGAACAATCGTTGTCAAATTCCTCTCAACCTGAGAGCTCATCAGCTGATCCACAAAGTTCATCTCCTGCCACCTCTTCCAATGATTCATCTTCCCCACCTTCAGTTAATTCTTCGTCTACAAATGTATCTTCCCCTGACTCCTCTAACTTGTCGTCAGCACCAAATGATCCTTTATCAGTACCTGCTCAGCAAAATTCTTCAGGATCCAATCAATCAACTGATTCTGACTATGATGAAGAAGAATTTGTTTTACCAAATGAGCCTAGCTTTGAGCAAGTCGCTGAACAACATTCTCCAGGTTTTATCAATCCAGATGAAAATAATGATCCTGCTGATCCACTTCCTCACTCAAGGAAATGGTCTCGCTCCATGCTTCCTCATCCTCCCACTCAGATTATTGGGGATCCAAACGCTGGCCCAACCACACGTGCTGCCTCCGCAAATGAATGTTTATTTGTCAACTTCTTGAGCATGGTTGAACCCAGTAATGTCAATGAGGCTCTTCATGATCCAGATTGGGTAAAAGCCATGCAAGAAGAGCTATCTCAGTTTGAGCGCCTTGAAGTATGGAAACTTGTTCCTAATCCATACACGCATAAAGAACCGATCAAAACTTAAGTGGATCTTCAAGAATAAAAAGGATGAGAATGGCGTTGTTGTTCGAAACAAGGCTAGGTTGGTCGCTAAAGGTTTTTCTCAGCAAGATGGTGTTGATTATGATGAGACGTTTGCTCCTGTTGCTCGCATTGAGGCCATTCGAATCTTCCTGGCTTATGCGGCATTCAAAAACTTTACGGTTTATCAAATGGATGTCAAGTCTGCTTTTCTGAATGGTGTGCTGAAAGAAGAAGTTTATGTTGGTCAACCCGAGGGCTTTGTGGATCCTAAGCGTCCAAATCATGTTTACAGGTTAGACAAGGCTTTGTATGGCCTTAAACAAGCCCCTCGTGCTTGGTATGATGCTCTGTCTGCCTATCTATTACAATCTGGATTCTGCAAAGGTACAATTGACACTACTTTGTTCATCAAACGGCAAGGTAGTGACATTCTTTTGATCCAAATCTATGTAGATGACATAATTTTCGGGTCCACTAATCCTAAGTACTGCAAAAACTTCTCCGCTTAATGATCAAAATTTGAAATGAGCATGATGGGTGAATTAAACTTTTTCCTTGGTCTTCAAGTCAAACAACTGTCAAATGGTATCTTTATCTGTCAAAATAAATACATCTATGACATGTTGAAAAAGTTTGATATGCTTAATTGTCAACCAATTGGTACACCCATGGAATCTCGCACTAAAATCAATGCTGACCTTAATGGCAAACCTTACAATCAGAAACTGTATCGCAGTATGATCGGATCTCTCATGTACTTAACTGCTAGTCGACCAGATATTATGTTTGCTACATTCATGTGCGCTAGATTTCAGGCGAACCCTATGGAGAGTCATGCTCAAGTGGTTAAGCGTATTTTTCGGTATCTTAAGGGAACTATGAACCTTGGTTTATGGTATCCGAAAGATACCGGTTTTGAACTAACCGCCTACTCAGATGCTGACCATGCAGGGTGTAAGTTAGATCACAAAAGTACTTCAGGTAGTGTGCAGTTCCTTGGAGACAAGTTGGTTGGTTGGTCCTCAAAGAAACAAAATTGTGTTTCCACATCCACTGCTGAAGCTGAGTATGTAGCTGCTGCTAGTTGCTGCTCCCAAGTTCTGTGGATGAAGACTCAACTCTCTGACTATGCTTTCAAGTATGACAGAATTCCAATCTACTGTGACTCCAAAAGTGCCATTGCAATCTCTTGCAATCCTGTTCAGCATTCTAAAACAAAGCATATCGATGTCAGGTACCATTTCATCAAAGATCATGTTGAAAAAGGTAATATTGAACTTTACTTTGTCCCAACTGACTACCAACTTGCAGACCTCTTCACAAAACCTTTGGATGAACAAAGGTTCAATTTCTTGAAAACCAAGTTGGGTATGCTTGATCTACAAACTTAAATGCTTCCTTGCCATGTATTATGTGTTTATTTTCTTGGTCAAACCATTGATGTGTGCTTGTGCGCTTTTACATGCAATATTTGAGGGGGAGAACAAGGGTAGAATGCATAATTTTAGGGGGAGTTTGTAGAATTTATCTGAGTCTGCATGTTCCTAGGGGGAGTTTATATATCTTTACTCTTTTTGTCCTTTGAGAATCTCTCTTTTTGTGCTTAAATTTTTCTAAGTCATTAGACCCTTTTTCCTCTTGATTTTTCTAAGTCCCTATCATTACCTTTTAATAAAAAAAAAAAAAAAAACCGGGATTTGACTTCTCTGTTTATTTTCTTTTTCCTTAAACTCGGATTTGACGGTACCCGGTTTGACCCAGTTTGACCCGAAAACCGGAAGTCATACCCGGGTCTGACCACTATTTATAGCCGATCTGACCTTCCTTTGACTTCCTTCGAAATTTTTCTAAGTATTTAATCTTAAAACCGGCTTCTCTCATTCAAAACCGGCTTTCCTACCGGCTTTCCTTTTTCTAAAAACCTTTCCAAAACGAAAACCGGTTTTGCAACATAATTTCTTCATTCCAATATTGAAAACCGGATTTAGTTCATAAATTCATCATTACCGGCTTTCAGGTATATTCTTCTTTAATACCGGCTTTCATAATTCTTGTCTAAAACCGGCTTTCATTAATTTCAGTACTATTACCGGTTTTCATTCCCTTAACGATATTTTGTGATTATCTTTCCAGGGGTGATTTACTTGTGTTTGTGATTTGTTTTCCTTATTTGTCATTCATTTTAGCAGGTATAATCTCATTTACGATTATGTCATTTCATTATACTTCATTCATATGTTTATGCTTCGATTTGATAATGTTCGTACATGCTTTAATTGCTTTACTTGCTTGAATATATGATTGAATGCTCTACTTGTCTGTGATTGATTGTTATTGTGGTTGCCTGTTCAAAACAAGTGCATCGATACTTGGTGTTTTACTAAGTATCTTGATGCTTTGTTAATACCGGCTTTCAAAAACCGGTATTAGTTATCTTTTAAATCACTTTTTAACAAAAGGTACTCTGCCAAAGTTTTTCTTCACTAATACCGGTTTTCCCCTTGAATACCGGTATTACAACTAAAATTCATGTTTCATCTATGAAAACCGGTTTTTCATAACATTTTCTGAAAACCGGTTTTCACATAACATTTTCTGAAAACCGGTTTTACTCCACATTTTTCTGAAATTCTTTTATAAAACCGGTTTTCAAACTTTTTTTTTTAAAGAAATTGTTCATATTTCTTCAACCCTCAAAATCTCATTTTCATTCAGGTTTGATTTTTAATGAAACTTTTCTTGTACCAACTTTGTGGGTCAAATCCTCTTTCTTGAACAAAATTCCATGTTCATCGATTTGTCTGGCTTCACAAACATTTGTCCCTGTATTGCTATAAAACTGTGCTTAATTTTTTCAAAATCTATCTCTCAGTTTACTTAGGATGCAAGGTATCGAACGCCTTGATGTACTACCTTTGTTGTCCTTTGGAAACTAAGTGTTAGAACTCTTTTTGATGTGTCTTTAATTTCTTATTTTTTTTTTCAATCTTACATTGGTTTTCCCTCAGAAGCAAGGTATCGAACGCCTTGTTGTACTGCCTTCACATCTTCTGTGAAAAACGGTGTACGATTAAATCCTTTTGAGTAAATTAACCGTGGAAACAATGTTTCCCATTCGTCTTCTTCTTAACCGCAGAATGAATTTCCTTCAAGATGGTGCGACAGAACACATGCCAAACAACTATCAGTTGATTATACCATTTTCCTGCCATCATGGAATAATACCGGTCATGCTTACATACCATCCACTATATCATGTCTTGACTGTAACTGCACCGGGTATAGAAGAAGAGCTGCTATTTCAACTATGGCGTACCATCGAATATATCGCACCAAGAGGAAGATCGAGCATACCATACTTTCAATTTGAGCTCCTCACAACTGTTGGATCAACTCAAGCCTTCACATTCACGCTTGAAGATTTTTGTAGAGCAATTGGCTTTCCTACGGCAGATTCTCGCGAGGGAGCCACCGAATTTGTAGATCCACCACCAATTCGTGAAATGCTTCAAAGGGTCAGAGAACTTGGCTACAACGGCCCCCTCAACACTATAGGTGAATTCAAGAAGAAGAATCTTCACAGACTATGGTACCCATTATGCTCGATCATCAACTATTGTCTCTCGCCTTCAAGAAAAGGTCAAGAAGCGATAACATCCCAAACTCTGACATACTTGTTTGCTATTGCGTTCGATGTACATATCGACTTTGCAGCAGTTGCTTGGGATCATCTTAGACTGAATGTCAAAGGGAAGTATAATGCAACGAAGAAATATATCCCTTCATCCGTTTCCTGACAATCATTCTTCAGGGAACACTTAACTCGCATGACAACATTCAAAGATTTCCTCGCTCCCACATAATTCGTTTCCCTCGCTATTCAACTGTATACGGCAATTCTGGTGTGGAAAGCATTCCTTTTATGCCAATTCCAGCTTCGCTTCTTCGCTTGGTGCCCCATGAGGATAGTGACCTCATGAATTATAGAGTGTTTTTAGCCGGGGGTATGGCTGCTCAACGCCGAGAGCCGCCTACCGCTCCCCCGCATAGGTCACCTGGTGAGGGTAGTAGGTCTAGGAAAAGAAATGAGGGGTTAGCAGGAGAAGAGGCACCAAGCTCATCTGCACAATCTTCATCGACTTCCGCTCCACCGAAAAAGAAACACAAATCCCACCACAAATCAAAGTCTAAATCCAAAGCAAAATCAAAAACACTTCTCCGTGATGAACCATCACCTCCACCTGAACAATCCTTCACCATTCCTTCTCCTTTCACTTCACCTTCCACTTCTTCCGACTCTCAAACATCTTCTTCAATTCAACATAAATCAAAGAAACTCAGAAAGGTCAAATTCAAATATTCCAAATCTCTTCCACCGATTGAGGAAGAGGTTATCTTAGAATCTCCGAAGAGACAAGGTGGTTTGGAGGGAGGGGTTGAAAAACATAATGGAGAGAATGAGCGGTCCGGGCTAGGAACAGGGCATAAAGAAAACGTTGGCTCTTCGATAGTTGAACCAATTATTCTCCGGGATGACAACCCCAGGATAGAAGCCGAGGACTCCCCACCCTCGCATTTTTCACCTCCTCGCCGCTCTGGATCCTCTCCACAGGATTCAGATGCATCATTGCACAGGCACCAACCACGTCCACTATCGATTCCTCATTCGGAGGAAGCCGATATTGAAGCAGCGGAGACTCTTGCCTCTCTCCCAACTTTTCTTGATCACACAATTGAGTCTAGTTCGCCACGTAGGTCACTTGAGAATGTGCACGCACGTCCTTTCGACGTTGCCAGAACATACAGAGAATTGGTTCGTGAACATTTTCCAGGACCGTATGGAAGACCTGTCGGTGCCATCATCGAGCAAGCACTAAATACAGGCGCTGAGGAGAGAAGCTTCGAGGAAGTTAGGCTCGCCTGGCTTCCTCCTAGCCCATCTTCCAGTTCAACGGGCAATCCAAAGGATCCCGGAAGTCCCACCAACCGGAACATTGTGCTATGCATTCGTGCAAAGCCAATTCGTTCTGCAACAACCAACGACATCTACGTCGGTCGTACCTCCTTCCAATGAACTGTCACTAACCGAAGCGCTCCATAAAGATAAAGGCAAAGCCATTGCCGCTCCTGAACCATCTGAAAGTGATAAGTCTGATAGTCCTCCTGCAGCCGCTGAACGCCTAAACATTCCATATGATCTAGAAGAACGTGCAGACATCATAGCTCTTGACGCTGCAGGACTTCTCCACACAAAAAGAACACAAACTCAACCTCCACCAATCATCTCTCGTAACTCACCGTCGCCTTCTCACTCTTCATCATCATCATCATCATCATCCGATAATAAGTCTAAATCTGGATCCGCACATGTTTCTACTCCTCGACATACTCGACTGGCGGAAATTTATAATGATTTATATGCCCATCTCATCTCCCTCGATGATCAAACTGATTCATTTGACAAAGCTATTCTTGCAACCCTCCAAGCTCGCTATGATCACCAACACAGGATAAATCTTTTAAAGCAGCAAGCAGAACAAGATAAGTTTGTTGCCGATGCAGCACTTGAAGCGGCTCAGAAAAGAATTGTTGAACTTGAGGCCACATGCAGGCAAGCCGTTGTTATGCAAAGACGTGATGATTCTGATGATCAGGATCAACACGAGGGGGAGAATATGGATGAGGATGTGGCTAATGTAAGAGCCAGTGCTGCTACTGAGCTTATAGATGACACAGATATTCGTGATGATGCACAATCAAGAGATCCTCCTCAAGAGGTTGATATTGTAGAGCACGTGGTTGAGAATGTTGGTGTTGATAATGTTGAGCACACAGAAGTAGTTCGTATTGATGAATCAATGGTTCGAGCCAGTGTTGTTACTGATGTTGTTATTGGCTCAGATATTCGTGATGATGCTCACTTTCAAGGATTACTTCGTGATCCCTTGATTATTGGCGAAGATTTTGGTGAAACAGAGTTCCCTGAGAATGATTCAAGAGATAATGATCCTAATGATGTTAATGATTCCTCTGATGATGATGATATACCCCCAGTCTTTGACACCTATCAATCTATTCCTCAACCTAACCCCGCTCTCAACCAAATGAACCTTCATAACCTAATTCACCACCTTAACAATCCACGTCTCCAAAACATCACCAGAGCTCCAACTGTTCGAATAAACGATGGTGGTTTCAGAAAGAATGTAGAAAGAAAGATTGATTATCTCAGAATACCAACCAGACTTTTCAAATCCACAAAATTCCTCGAAGAAAAAGCATATGAGATCTTCTCAAAGGAACAAGAGTTGGTAAAGATAGACGTTGATGAATTACGGGCAAGGAGAGCTTATGATGTTGATCACCAAAGGGCAAAATACTTAAAGGATCTCGTAGAAGCCAAGAGCCATAAAGCTAACAAAGTATGGAATAATCAGTTCAAATTGAAGATTATAGAGGTTGTCAGCATTCATTTCAAGGAATGGCGTAATCCCGGGTTTGCAAGACCCCCTGGCTTGATCTGGTTAATAGTGAGACGTGATGATAACCGTCGGTATATGTTTGGAGAAGCCAGGTTCAATTTGCTGTCTGCTGATGATCTCATTTTTCTCCTCCATCACTTTGCTAGCAGACTTATTCAGCCTGATCCAGAGAATCATGAAGCCTACTATGCTGTTAAGAGATATTTGGATAGTCTTGTTTTGAGTCAAACTCAAAAAGACTTCCAATTGGCGGTAGAAAAGAAAAGAAAGAAAGTAAACCTTACCTTGCCTAATCAAAGAATTCAAGGAATCAACCTCGAGAACTTTAACACTGGAGCTGTATTTGATAATCCTCGAGGGTTTGTATTTGAAAGTGATCAAGGGCATAAGATTTTTATAAGACTAGACGAACTCTCCAAGTATTCAGATGGCACACTGATGCAATGTTTGGCTGTATTTGAAAGTCTAGCTGAGTTCGAAGAGTCAGTAAAGGAAAAGAAGAGGTTGATAAGAGTGATTAAAAATATCAAGTCAAGATTGGATCACAGAGATAGAACGAGACAGATCATTGAGGCTAGGCTTCCAAAGGAAAGAAAAGGAGTAATTCATGTACCAGAAGGTACTTGGGTCAGATATTCTCCTAATAATGAACAAGGTCCTCATAACATGCCTCCAGTTGATTTTGCTGACAACATCATTGAACCACCCAATCGCCCTGAAGATCCAAAATACCACTTTGTTCCTAAAAAGTTCTGGAAGGAGAATCCACAAGTACAGAAAGCGAGCCTTCAAATCACAATCAGTTCAACTTGATAAGCCTGAATCATCCACAAAGAAAAGGAATCGAAGACAGAGAAAGAGAAAGAGATCAAGAAAGTGACCATTCCCAAAACAGCACTAAAGGGGGAGATTGTTAGCTTTAATTATTTGTTAGTGCATGTTTTGTACTCTTGTAATAGAATTGTCCTTTAATTATGTTAGTTAAGAATGGAAGGATTTAGTTGTAATTAGAAAATGACTTGTTAGTAATTAGGGAGGGGGTTTAGTGCAAATGTCAAGCCTATATAAACCCCCCACCCCATCCATTGTAAGGTTACACCTTGAAATATATTTTCCTTACATTTCCATATTCTCTCTACTTTCTCTCTCACACACTTAAGCCTTATAACCTTGATTCACGATTTAGCATAGTTTATAACAACCAATCCCGGGCAATTACTAGTTTCCACTACTATTTTTCATCAACTGTACAGGAAAACATATAAAAAAACATGGCCTGAATATGCCATACGGCGACTTTACTTGAATTCAAATATGTTATGATCTTTAGAGCTATGGGTTAGCACATTCTAATCACTGATTTGTATATCATGTAACATGTAACTATCATCTTGTTTTTGAAACTTCTCCCACTCCGGCCAGGGCCGTCTCCGAAACTGTAAAAAAAATTCGGGACCTGACTCGAGTATAAAAAAAATGGTCCACTGAAATAGTATGTCAATAACAGAATACGAAAACATAATATTACGACGATTAATGTTTTCTACATTCAGAAAATATAACAAAAAAATTACCAGATATAATATAGTGTGTATCTTTAAACAACTCGTTCGGCTCTCTTTTATGTGTAGTTTGGCGGATAACATCATAAATATTTTAATAAAAACATATTGTATATTATAAGTTATGAAAAAACTGAACACACTTTACATAGCTAAATTTCCTAACTCAAATAAATAATTAAGATACACATAATCATGCAATTCATCACATAAAACATGTCAATTCACAATTCAAAACTTGCTTGAGGGTTTCAATCTCCATTGAATAAGGTTAAAATTTTAATTAAACAAAAAAAGAAAAACCCTTATATTATTTAATTAAACAACCGATTTTAATTAATGAAAAATAAGAAAACAACCTTTAATTATTTAACAATTAATTAAAATCAACCAACCCTTAAACCCCCCTTCAAGTTTTGAACTTTGTAATTAATAGATCACATATGTGGCTCGTGATACCACTGTTAGAATATATCATATATATAAACATATAATCACGAGTAAGCGCAACGGAAGAAAAATCAAACATATATGCAATCATATTAATCAACAAAGAATAGAATTGAGTTGTGTACCTTTTGCAAAGCTCCAATAAAAATATAATAACAATAATATTATTATCAAGTAGGGTTTAAAACAAAACCCCTCTACGATCGCACACTAGACACCCCGTATAATGTATGCTAGTACCCCGATCACTTAACCGAACAACCCTTTGTTCTAAAACTTTAATCTTCAAAGAAGTAATTCCCCTTAATAAAAAAGAGAATCGGCACTTCAAAGAATTGTTCTAAAACCTTAATCTTCAAAGAAGTAATTCCCCTTAATAAAAAAGGGAATCGGCACTTCAAAGAAAAAGGGAGCAAAAGGAGAGGAAAAGTAATGTGAAATTATGTGTGTGAAAAACCAAGAATTAAGCCTCTATTTATAGGACTTAATTAGGTTAAAGTTTGGTGGAATTTGACCACTTGGTGGAATTTGACCACTTTAATGGACTTAAAGTCCAAACTTTTATTTTCCAATTTCACATTTTTAATCCTCCTTTTAATTAATTAAATACAACTAACCCTTTAATTATATTTAATTAATCATTTCGTGATCAAACTAATTAATATATTACTTTAACATATCAATTAATATTATCGAGTTACCGTGTCTTTTTGTGTGACCCCGTAGGCTTAAACTATTCCCGGACATGCGATTTATAATAAAATGATCACACTCCAACAACTCCACCGATAATACATAACAAATACAATTGTGCAACAACCTTGTATTTTGTTTTTGTGTCTTAAAGTTAACTCTCTATACAACTATATTCGAATTCTTGAAAAATTTGTAAAATCATATACCTTTATTTGGTTTAGTGCAGAAAGTTTTAGGCCAGTCATATCTAAAACCTTGACACACCTGCCAATATATCTTCCATATTTCCTTGTTGCAGCAGACTGGAATAACTCGAATGAGTAATTAGTATAACATCTTATAAATTACTGCGAACTAAATACATATTGAAAGGCATGATAGATGACACACTGTCCATACCAAAAACACACGGTCTCGATATTCATTAATTTGAATATGTGATTGAACATAATAGTTGACCTGAAATTAGTAAGCAAACTATATCGTACAACGAGTTAAAAACATTAACATTTCCTCTACCAATTACATATAAATAGTAATCTTATGGTAGATAATATAGACAGTATTTCCAATCATTTTTTAAATTGTTACAAGAAATACGGAGACATGGATACGTTTCGGTTATAAAGTGATCAACTGAGTTGTCATTTTATGTATTATCCATCTAATTGTGGAAAAAGAAACACCAGAATTACAATAAAGTAATCTTACAGATGCTTTGTCAAAGTGCTGAGACCTACGCCAATAGCAAAGACTGGAAGGCCCTGTCACACAAAGCATGAGTGAGTGAAATTAGTATCAAGGTTTTAATGTAAAGTCAACTTTGTATGAATTTAATTTGTAATGTTAAAATGAGAACCTCTCTTGTATAGCCAGACACTCCTATCAGCTGCGAATCACGGACTCCTCTATAAAAGTTATTAGGAACTATGGGCTTCTGCACGAAAGAAGTTGTAGGTGATTATCAATTTCAGTTAACCATACGATTTTTCCAACTAGGAAAAAAATATATACCTATAAGATCCAAGTCTTTTGCAACGAATGATTGGGTGACGAGTTAGAAGTTATTAATCGTAGAGTACTAATAGACACTTACGGTTAAGATGTCATCGATACCATTTTCCAGCCTCCAATGTAAACTATCTACCAACTGTAGTTAAATAACATACATCATAAAGGATATCCCATCAATATTTTGGGAAAAATAATATAGTTTAATGGTATCTGGAAATAATTAGGCATACCCAAATTTAGTGGTTAACATCAGACCATCTTATGGGCTCTGGCAACAATCCCATCTCTTGCTTTTAGAAACCTCTCTACTGTTTCCACTATATATCCCTGATGAACGTTCTGTAGATAAAATAATTCAATCTTTGGTTAGAAGTCTAATTATTATACTAAAAAATGGACATTCCCCGAATATATATATTTTCATTTTGAAAAAAAGTAACTGTGGCTGTTATCTTATAATAATTTTATAATACAGTGGATAAATGATTGAGTTGTATGGTTTTATTGATTAAAATATTAAAATAGGAGAGGTTTTATATCCAAGCTTACTAGCTTAGGTATCCAACAACCATATATTCTTATTCTTCATTATTTTATGACATTTCCCCAACACTTTGTATAATTATCTATAAGAGTGACAAATGAGGTCGAACCTGATGCTACTGCAATCATGTGACTATATTGACCCACAAATTAAGACTAGAGGTTACAAGTTTAAAACTTGTCAAAAGTCTGTGATAAAACTATTTCTTGTGGTATATGTGTGAGGATAGTGACTTACTGGGCATGAGTTCTATGCGATGTGACGTTTGGGTACCAAAAGATAAATGGGACCACAACCTATTTACCATTTTTTTAAATATCTATAAGAGTGGATGTATAATATATATATACAAAATATATATAGGGAAATGTTATATTAAGAACCCAAAAAATTGCAGTAACTTTTAGGAACCTTCTTTAAATTAAAATTATTTGATATATGAGCTAACAAATGTTCATATGACTTGATAACACACCAGGGTTCCGATTTCTTAATAAATGTGAAAAAATGAAGCTTATAAACTTATGCTTTGCAGATGATCTCTTCCTTTTTTCACGAGGGGACACCTGCTCTGTGAAGGTAATTATGGAAGCCTTGCTAAGAGTACTGCATTTTTTTGCCATGTTAACAATGATGTGAAAGAATCTATTCTTAGCATCATGCCGTTTGGAGTTGGTATCTTGCATGTTCGTTATCTGGGGGTTCCTCTTATTTCGACAAAGCTGATTGATAAAGATTGCAAGATCATAGTGGAACGGATGGAAAAAAGAATAACTGATTGGAGGAACAAATCTCTCTCATTCGCATGTAGACTTCAACTCGTGAAATCTGTTTTATCCTCGCTTCATATATTTTGGGCCTCGGTATTTATTCTACCAGGTAGAATTGTGAAAGATTCGGAGAAAACAATGCGTGGGTTCCTATGGCGTCAAGGTCCAATGGCTAAGGGTAATGCGAAAGTTGCTTGGAAGGACTTATGTGTTCCAAAGTACGAAGGTGGGCTTGGCATTAGAAGGATTGGTGAAGTTAATAAAAGTCTGATGGTTACACATATCTGGAGTATTCTTACTAAATGGGACTCCTTATGGGTTGATTGGATTTATACTTATAGATTGAAAGGCCGTAGTTTCTGGGATGTACCTTTGGGAACTAACGTAAGCTGGGGATGGAGGAAGTTACTCCAATTACGTGATCTTATCCGTCCTCACATAGTGTCCCGTATTGGTAATGGGTCTGATACGTTCGTTTGGCATGATACATGGTGTGCTCAAGGCCCGCTATACAGGTTTCTGTCCCCGAGAGAAATAAATCAAGCATCATTCACTTTGAATTGTAAGGTTGTTGATATTGTCTCGAATGGTGTTTGGAAATGGCCAGAGGCATCGTTTGACCTCTTTTCGGTCCTTATCAACATCGATCCTCCTATTTTGCAACATAACAAGCTTGACACTGTTAATTGGGTGGTTGGGAACAAAGACCTGGAGTTTTCTTCGTATGCTGTTTGGGATAATATACGTGTGAAACTCTCTGATGTTAACTGGGTTCACGCTGTTTAGTTCCCACAATGTATCCCTAGACACGCTTTCCACATGTGACTGATCCAAAGAGAGAAATTGAAGACCCATGACAAAATGCAGGTTTGGGACGTGGGGAGTGCTACTAATATGAATTTACTTTGTTGTTCTCTTTGTAAAACAAGTCCTGATTCGCATGCCCATTTATTTTTCGAATGTAGATTCTCATCCGATGTGTGGAGGCCAATTTGTGACCTGGTGGGTATTCCACCCAATCTGATCAAATGGAGTGACCTTATGAACTATCCCGCTCTAAACTCGAAGTAAAAAAGAATTGATAGTATCGTTGGGAAGCTTTGTGTTACGGCTACTGCTTACTTTATATGGCAAGAAAGAAATAACAGAATGTTTACAAATAAGGTCAGATCGGCTGCTCAAGTTAAAGACATGGTTATCAAGACGGTTCGCTACAGATTGGCAACGACTCTCTTCAAGCAATCAGTTGGTGTAGCTCGATATTTAGAGAGTTGGAAGATTCCAAACATGACACAAATGGAGGCTGCTTAGCGAGTGTTCTATGTTTTTGCTGAGTATTAACTTAGCTTGCATAATTATTCTCTTATGTAATGTATAGTTTAATTGTTTAGCTTTAGCGTGTTTACATACCTATGGCATGTCATATGTATGAACTAGTGTGACACTCTTTCACATTACTTGTAATATTTTTTGATATATATAGAATCACCGGAGTAACCCTTTACCAAAAAAAAAAACAAATGTCATATGACTATATAACTTCTTACAATTGTTCATATGACTATCTATATACATGTGATTAACACCTATCTTCATGAAAACATTTATTTACAGAATACTTGCATACATGTGATCGACTTGCATACATGTTAGAGTCAATATTTTCCTCCTAACAATGAAGGTTCGGTCACTCGAAGATGGACGAAGTTATAACAAGAATTACAAGTCTAGAAGTCCATCAAAGTGTAAGGTTAATGGACTAATCATTATAAAGTCCATTAAGCCCAAAACCAAGGCCCAAAGAGAGGCATAAAGCCCTCTTGAAACCGTCCATATCAAAGCCCTTGAATGGGACTATATAATGTTTTAGTTAGTTTCATTTTAGAGCTAGCTAGTTCATTCTCACAATTTCCATTTACTTTGTTTCTAGCCGAATTTTATTTTAATGCAAAAAGCTTTTATTGTTTAATCTTGAGTCTTGATTGTGTTGTTAAGTCATCACTTACCATTGAATGATCTAAGGACTATCAATTGGTATCAGAGCTTAAGTGTTTTTTTTGATTGATTTGAAAAAACGAATTGAAAACCAAATTGAAAACCACGGATCTTAAGTGATTTGTGAGTATTTGATATTTTTGTTGCGTTGATTCTTGATTATTAAGATGGTTTGTGTTAATCTCATATCATTTTAACCATCTTATACGTAATCAACTTTGAATTCGTGCATGGTTTCTTACCTATTCGAAAGTTTTTTTTGGGTAAAATCATTGAATTGTCGTACGTGTTTAAAAACAAAAGGTGTTAAATTCGTGGTGGTAATTGTTCTTGTTAATTGTTCGTGTTTTGGATCTGTTTTAGGTGATTTCAAAGTTGTTTGTGGCTGCCAAGAATCGTGTACTAGGGTTGCCTAAAGAATAGGAGTTTGTTGCTACAATTTCGGGCATCATTGTTATCTGTAAGCTTGATCGAAATAGCAATCCACCCAAAACCAATCGAAATAGCAAAACACAAAACCAATCGAAATAGAAAACCATCAAACCTAATCGAAATAACAGTTTTCCAAGTCGAAATTTTGCCAATTTTTTTTCAGTCAATTCACCTACATTTACAACAACTTGTCCAAAGGAATTGGGTGTTTTAGAACTCTAATTTCTTGAAAAAAATAAAAAATTTTGGACCTAAATTGTTGCTCAAAAACTATTTCAACCTCACTCACTCAAATCAATCAACCTTACACTCAACGATCAGTTCATTCACTAAATGATGACTGATAGAGACTCAAGTGCAGCTGGTACTGATAACCGTCCGCCCATGCTCGAGGAGGAGGATTTTGAATCGTGGAAGATTCGAATCGAGAGATACATTCGAGGAAAGACTAATGGCAAATACATGTGGAAAGCCATTAAAGAAGGAAACTCACCACATCCTCGAACCACTGATACTGCTACCGAAGCTAATCCTGATCCTCAAGAGAGAAACAAGAGAGATGAAGAGTTCACTGACGCTGAGAACTTGAGAGAACAACTTGACATTCAAGTAGCTGGGATTCTGAGTCAAGGGCTTCCCAAACGTATCTTCAATATCCTGAATCAAACTGCTACTGCTAAGGAGATATGGGAAAGTCTAGAGTTGTTAATGAAAGGCTCAGGAAAAACTCTCGAACGTCGGAAGGAAGATCTTTTTGATGAGTATGAACGCTTTCACGCAAATGGAAATGAACTCATTCAGGATTACTTTGTTCGTTTCCACAAGTTAATCAACGACATGAAGGTGACTCAGCTTACCATTCCTACTCATCAGATGAACACCAAGTTTGTCAACAATCTTCCATCTTACTGGAGCAAGTATGTGACTCATGCAAAGAACATCATGAACATGTCAACTGATTCTTATATTGACATTTTTACTCATCTGAGGACATATGAGACACATGCTATGAAGGGTTTGAAGAAGTTGGAGCAATCCTCCACCAGTGATGTCGATCCTCTTGCCTACCTTGCCAGGACATCATCTCATAGCACACCCTCTCCCACACCTGCCCCTCAAACCAAACTGTCACATGAAGATGCTATGCTAGCCACCCTGAACCAGCTTAATAACTTACTCAGTGGCTTTCAAAAGCAGTTTCCACCTACCAACAACCAACTCAGGGAGTCTTCCAATTCAAGGAGTCGTGCAACAGTGCAGGATGGACAGATTGTTACTGAAGCTGTTCAACGACGAGCTCCGGGAAATGTTGGTAACACAGGTACTCGAGGGATTCAGACTACAAAGAGGAAGGTGATCTGCTACAACTGTCGGGCAGAAGGGCATGTAGCACGAGAGTGCAAGGAACCGAAAAGGGCAAGGAATTCTCAGTGGTATGCAGATAAGGCATTGCTTCTCAATGCTAAGGAGAAAGGAGAGGTTCTTGATGCAGAAGCCGAAGCATTCCTCGCCGATGTGGAATGCACAGCTCCTTATGCGGATCAGTTGGCCATGACGACTACCAATCTCTTTCAGGCCAATCATGAGGATGCTTATGATTCTGACGTGGATGAAGGACCGAATGCTGCTGTTGCATTCATGGCAAATGTTTCCTCTGGAGACTATCCCACCAACTCCAACACCACTCCGTTCTCTGAGGCTGTACAGATTGTCCTTTGGTATTTGGATTCTGGTTGTTCGAGGCATATGACAGGTGATAGATCGCGGCTGCTCAACTATGTGGACAAGTTTATTGGCACTGTGCGATTTGGAAACGATCAAATTGCTTCGATCGTTGGTTATGGAGATTACAAGATGGGCGACACTATCATCTCGCGAGTCTATTATGTTGAAGGACTTGGACATAATCTACTATCTGTAGGTCAGTTCTGTGACGGAGGACTTGAAGTTGCATTCCGCCAACACTCTTGTCATATTCGCAACATGGACAAGGTTGATTTACTTCAAGGCTCTCGCTCGACGAATCTTTACTCCATCTCGCTTAATGATATGATGTCCGCATCTCCTATTTGCTTGCTTACTAAAGCCTCTGCGACAAAGTCCTGGTTATGGCATCGTCGCCTAAACCACTTGAATTTCGGGACTCTAAATGAATTAGCCAGAAAAGATCTTGTTCGAGGTTTACCTTTGTTGAAATATAACAAGGATCACTTGTGTCCATCATGTCAACTAGGTAAAAGCAAGAAGGCGACTCATCCACTAAAGACGATTAACACCAACACTGAAGTTCTCAGTCTTCTTCACATGGATCTCTGCGGTCCAATGCGCACTGAAAGTATCAACAAGAAGAAGTATGTCATGGTGATAGTGGATGATTATACCCGATTTGGTTGGGTACGATTCTTACGCACTAAGGATGAAACTCCTGCAGTGTTTGAGAAATTTCTGAATGTCACTCAGGTTGCACTCAAAGCTACTGTTCGTACGGTTCGAACAGACAATGGAACGGAGTTTGTCAACAAAACGCTCACTGATTTATTTGCGAGAGTTGGCATTACACACCAAACAAGCGTACCTCGGTCTCCACCTCAGAACGGCGTTGTCGAAAGACGAAATCGGACTCTTATGGAAGCTGCTCGTACAATGCTTATCTTTGCAAAAGTTCCGTTGTTCCTATGGGATGAAGCTGTAGCCACTGCGTGTTATACTTTAAACAGGTCACTTATACACACGCTTTATGGAAAGACCTACTATGAACTGCTGAAAGGAAAGAAGCCGAACTTGCAATACTTTCGAGTATTTGGATCTTTATGCTACCCTACCAATGACTACGATGATGTTGGTAAACTGAAGGCAAAAGCAGATATAGGTATCTTCGTTGGCTATGCAATCACTAAAAAGGCGTATCGAGTGTACAATAGGCGCATTCAGAAGATCCAGGAAACTGTTCATGTTACATTTGACGAGCTTTCTGGTGCAATGACTTCTGAACAAGACAGTTCAGGACTCGATCTTAGCCCTCAGGCTCCTGCTCAACACAGTCCAGGACCCGAACTTCATGCTTTACAGTCAGGACGTAATCGCTCTGCACTAGTAAAAGACACCATATCATCTAGTAAACCGCCTACTTTATCACAGTTGGATGAACTGTTCCAACCGTTCCGGCGACTAGTTGATGATGATGAGGACATTCCACCGGTAGTGCAACAACCTCCAGTCCTTATCAATGCTGTTCAGGCACCCGAGATTGCCATTGAACAACCTATTTCCGAAGCAGCCCCTGCGGCTACTGTTGACTCTTCGGAAGAACCAGCGTCCTCCTCAGACGCTAGTGAACCAGGTTCAGAGACACCTGAAGACATTTACAGTGACTTCTTTGAAATCTTTAATGCTCCTGAAAACGGTTCAGCAGCTGCTTCATCAAGTACTGTTAATGTTGATGTTACTCCTACCTCACCTTCTACACCCCTACCTCATGTGCAAAAGTGGACGAAAGATCACTCATTAGAAAATATCATTGGTGATAAAAACCTTCCAGTATCAACCAGAAAACAACTCCGAACCGATGCTATGTGGTGCTTCTTCAACGAATTTCTTTCTCATGTCGAACCCAAAACCTACAAACAAGCCTTAGAGCATGATTGCTGGATTGAGGCTATGCAGGAAGAACTTCATGAATTTGATCGTCTGGACGTTTGGGTTCTTGTACCTTGTCCAGAGAACATTCTCATCATCCCTCTTAAATGGATCTTCAAGATCAAGCTGGATGAATATGGAGACGTGTTGAAGAACAAAGCTCGGTTAGTGGCGAAAGGTTATCGTCAAGAAATTGGAATTGATTTCGAGGAATCCTTTGCACCGGTTGCCAGACTCGAAGCTATTAGACTCTTCATTGCTAACGCGGCAAGCCAGAATATGATTATCTTTCAGATGGATGTGAAAACAGCCTTTCTGAATGGTGAACTTAGCGAAGTTGTCTATGTCAGTCAACCTGAAGGTTTTGTAGATCCTGATCATCCCTCGCATGTATATCGTTTGAAGAAAGCTCTTTATGGACTAAAGCAGGCTCCACGTGCGTGGTATGACAAGTTATCCAAGTTTCTCATCTCATCAGGATTCTCAAAAGGCGTGGTTGATCCAACTCTATTCACCAGGAAAACAGGCAAACATTATTTACTTGTTCAAATCTATGTAGATAATATCATCTTTGCCTCTACTGACCCTAAGTCATGCGATCTGTTTGCCCATGAGATGAACTCAACCTTTAAGATGTCGATGATGGGTCAAATGTCATTCTTTCTAGGATTACAGATTTCCCAAAATCCCAGAGGCATCTTTATTAACCAAGCCAAATATGCTCTTGAGATTTTGAAGAAGTATGGCTTCGAAACTAGCACCCCTCTTGACACTCCCATGTTGGAGCGTCCAAACCTTGATGCAGATATAGGCGGCACATTAGTTGATCCTACACGTTTTCGTGGTATGGTCGGTTGCCTTATGTATCTCACTGCTAGTAGACCTGATATAGTTTTTGCTGTATGTATGTGTGCTCGATATCAGGCCAAGCCTACGGAAAAGCATCTTCACGCTATTAAACGAATCTTTCGATATCTTCGTGGAACCATTAACATGGGTCTATGGTATCCGAAAGACTCTGGTTTTACACTAACCGCTTTTGCAGATGCTGATTATGCTGGATGTCAAGATACAAGGAGAAGTACTTCCGGTTCTGCTCAATTCCTCGGAGGCAGACTTGTTAGTTGGTCTTCAAAAAAGCAAAAGAGTACTGCTATCTCCACAACAGAAGCTGAATACATTGCGTTGTCTGGATGTTGCGCTCAAATCCTTTGGATGCGTTCACAACTATCTGACTATGGTTTTGTGTTCAATGCTATTCCGATGTATTGTGATAATCAAAGTGCTATAGCGCTGTCCTGTAACAGTGTTCAACATTCCAGATCTAAGCACATTGATATCCGACACCACTTCATCAAAGAGCAAGTTGAAAGGCGCATTGTTGAGTTGTACTTCGTAGAGACGAAATATCAACTGGCAGACATTTTCACGAAGGCCTTACCACGGGAACGCTTCGAAACTTTACTTCCACTGCTCGGGGTACAACAAATGTCTCCAGAAATTTTGAAGGAACTACAAGAGGAAGTCAACGAGTAACAAGGTCTCATTGTATGTATAATAGTTAGAGTTAAAAAATGTAGTCTAGTTTAGATTAGTATGGCTTATAGTTACTTCAGACTGTAACCCGGACTACCTCTTAGGAAAGTATGTCGCCAAAAAGACAACTGTTCCTATAACCAGGTGATTCAGTTCTCCTGGGCGTGGATTATATCCATGCAACCCGAGATTTAGTGTACGCTTCAGTGCAATACCCAGTTGATAACAGTTTTTAAGGTGTCTATGCCATCGACCAATGTCCAATACCCAGTTGGTTAAACTCCAACATGTCGGTGCGACTATCTCAAACAGTGACACGGGTCATTGTTTACGGGGGAGAATCAGTTTATGCTAACAGTTTTTTGCAGGTCAAAAGGACTCACTGTTGCTGATTCTATACATTGAAACATTCGGACGACCTGGTACATATATCTATGGTAAATTATAAAGGTCTTGTTTCAATTTCACTTGATAATATGTGCTTACTTCACTCCACTCATGAATTGAGGGGGAGTTCATTCATTTGAGTCCATTCTTGATCAAAACCATTCAAAGTTTTTCATACTTTTGATCGGGGGAGAAAATGTGACTTAAATATAATCGGATACTTAAAAGATTCAAATGATTCTAAATGCTAAATCCTAACCTAGCATGTGCAAAACATCTTTCGAATATCGACGCACATGTGTAGGGGGAGCAAATGTGCTTAATTACCAAAAGGTATCAAGATATAAAAAGTTTTGTGTTATACACAAGTATCTTGATAATTCACAAAGAATCTTGTTTCATGTCCGAATCGTGATCTTATGGTGGCCATCACCTAAAATGGTGGGTTCTCAATTGCCCGGCCTTCTGGCTAAAAGAAATTGAATGGTTATGATGATTTGCCTAAAGTCATCTGGTTTTCACTAACCATTACTTAACGGTCGAAAGTGAACTTCTACGGTACTTAATTGTATTAAGAAGTAAAATGCTGAACAGGAATTATACGGTATAGCCAGCAGACAGTAACTGTACTGACTCACTCTTTATCATTCTATTAGTAGAAATACTCATAGTGTGTTAGTCTACGGACATCTGGTATTGAGAACAGCAAGCATACGGGAATCTGGTACTTCGGTATTAGAGACCTTAAAGGCTTTGAGCTGGAAAACCTGTCAAGAAAGTTCTTATAATGAATTTATCTGATCACAGGTGCAGTATTTATACTGTAATCATCGGTCCTCACGGAACCGAAGGTTAATGTAACCGACCTGATTGAGTATCGTCTATACTCGGTCCCTTCAAAACTTAAAACCCTCCGAGTGTTCAAAATTGATTTCTTAGAACACAGAGAGTGGATTTTCAATGCAAAAATCATTTTTGTTGGTGACTATTATATATATCAATCATGGTGATTCCAAGTTCCATCCGATGAAGACGCATGCTCATATCTCAAGTATCTGATGAAATCTATCCAAAGAAGTCAAGAAAGCTTAATACTTAAAGCTTCCGCATCTCTGATAAGAATATCTTCTTCAAAAGTTAAAGTTAATGAAGATTAGAAGAAGATCAATCAGCAAAGCTTTCAAGATTTCAACAGATATGAGCATGTCCAACAAACGTTCAGCAAACGACGAAAAGAAAGAAAGATCACAAGTAACTCAAGATAGTCTTAAGTTCAATTTGTCATGAACTTGAGTTACTAAAGCACAAAGCACATCAAGTGAAGACCCCACATCAAGTTGAAGACAACAGCAGTGTATGCAAGTCATTCACAAAGTTCAACGGACTGCACTGCTAGTTAGAGCAACATATTACATGGAGCTCTCGTGACCTCACTTAGGGGGAGATTGTTAGAGTCAATATTTTCCTCCTAACAATGAAGGTTCGGTCACTCGAAGATGGACGAAGTTATAACAAGAATTACAAGTCTAGAAGTCCATCAAAGTGTAAGGTTAATGGACTAATCATTATAAAGTCCATTAAGCCCAAAACCAAGGCCCAAAGAGAGGCATAAAGCCCTCTTGAAACCGTCCATATCAAAGCCCTTGAATGGGACTATATAATGTTTTAGTTAGTTTCATTTTAGAGCTAGCTAGTTCATTCTCACAATTTCCATTTACTTTGTTTCTAGCCGAATTTTTTTTTAATGCAAAAAGCTTTTATTGTTTAATCTTGAGTCTTGATTGTGTTGTTAAGTCATCACTTACCATTGAATGATCTAAGGACTATCAATACATATGCTCATAGCACTATTCATGCACATGGTGATCATAGAATCTATGTCTCCACATATTTGTATAACGGATGATAATCTAGTTGTGTAAAGGAGGGATATACCCCCCATTGATTCATTAAAAACAACCCCATAAACATTACAAACCAAGTAGTGTGACTGGATATCACACTAGTTCGTATATGAGACAGGCCCCATATATGTTATACAAATAACAACCATAAGGAAATCCAAATTACTAGCCTATCTATAACAATACAAGATAGATAAAGCAAAATAAAAGAACTAATCAGCTATCATTTTGAGGTCAACGAATTGATTACTTCTCAGGTATCTCAATGTGCTCGTCTACATCATCATCAAAATCATCTAAGTCTTCACCCGAATGATGCACTTTAGAACTTCCAGAGTACCCAGTTTTCTTCAATTCTTCAGTTCCCTCAACTTCCACATAAACTGGATCATTGAATGAAGCACCATAATCAAATAAAAGCTCATATTAATTCTTCGAAACTATAGAAGCTATAGAAGTACTCGCTCCTCCATAAATTATGGTTGGTTTAGCAACAGGACAATAGATCATCCTGGGATTTTGAGTATTCACATGCAATCCTCTTTGTTGCTGATTCACTTTCTTTTTCTTTTTAACCTCTTGAAAGCCATCTGCATTCGGAGCTGGAATTTGAGTCGGTTTCATGACTGCAACTAATGTAAGGCATTGCCCACTTTCATGGCCAAAGACTTTACAATTTTCACACCTAGGCGGCTTCCATTCATATTCAACTTTCATTGTTTCTTTTACATAACCCTCACCTTCTAGGTTTGGAATTGCCATTGTTAGCTCATCTTTAAAGTCTTTTTCCGCTGAAATCTCTACCAATGCTCTTGCATAGCTACTCCTCCCCCAAGACTCCATACACATAGCTGTCGTATATGTATCAAGTACTTTCGGGGTACCTAGTTTAGTTGCTAGCATGCTAAGTCCATCTTCAGTGTAAGCAGCCATCGGAACATTATGGACTTTAATCTAAATAGCAATTGATTTGATGTCTTCTTTTCTCAACAAAGTCGTAGGGGACCATATATTAAGGAAAATAGGTACATTACGGATCAACCAAGGACCGTTCTCTAGCACATTTTGCATCCCACTTTGTGAGGCAAACTTAAAGAAGAAGAATCCATTGGAATTCATCATAAGACGTTGCAATCCAAATTTTGCCCATGCGCTCTTCACGAAATTTTCAACAACAGGATATACTTGCCTCTTACCTATGAAATATCCAAACAGTTTGCAAACCGACTCTGTACTACTTTAACCGATACTTTGGAAAGGACCACATCTATATCAGCCATCTTCTCACTAGATTCAAGCAAACGAAAATTTACCTGAGTTTTCTTTTCTCCTTGAAGCTTAGACGCATAAGAAACTGGTATAGATCCATCATTCACCACCGTTTTTTGCAAAGGAGCAGCAACAGATTTGCTTTTATTCTCCTGTAACTGCTCCTATGCAGCTCTATCATAGCCAATTCCACTTTAATATTTGATGGCAACTTTATATCCTTATCAGCACTCACAACTGTCTCTTGAGAGGGAAATTCGAAACTGATTTTCTTCTTGCTACCACTCGCATTCAAATGGTTTCAAGAATGGGACTTCGCTGCAAAAACTTGCCATCAATATTTGTAACTTTACTAGCGATTCCTGTGAACCAAGACTCGTCTTCTTTATAAATATCTGTATCATCATGGATCACAAATTTAGAAGATAGGGAATCACCCCCTTTATTGTTGTTTCACCAGGAGTTTTGCTAGCAGCATCAATGCCACTACATGGTGCAGCAACGTATTCATCTCCCATCTTCTCAATCTCAGCCGATTCTCCATTGGACTTGGAACCTTTATCAGATTTAGGGCTCCCACCCTGCTTGGTGTTACCACCTTTTTGCTTTTTACCGGACATGGATGAATTATTGGGATGGGATTGTCTCAATCTGTTAAATCGATTTTCAAGAGCTTGTAGATCGAATGGACTTTCTCTCTTCATACAATCACCATGTATCAGCCGCAAATCACACCAGCCGCAAAATCAAGATGAATATGAATTGTTAAATTAATCAAAGGAATTTAATGAACGATATGAGGAACAATTCAAAGAAAGTGAAATAATTAATTCACGTAGTCACTACACTCAATCTACCACAATTTAAAAGCCACCGCCACAAACAAATTATTATGTTTTGGTGACAATTTAATTATGAGCAGATTGAAAACGAGATGAAAAACAATGTGCGGATTAACCACCGACCCACGATAGATTACTTTCAATGAATATTATTTAGGGTTGTTGTGTATTAATTCGTACATCTCTGAATCGCCCACACTAAACGACGGCTAAAAAAAATTAGTGATCATAACGGATGATAATCTATGTCTTTACATAATTGTAAAATCTAAAATTACACCTAAAGAACTCAAAAAATAATCATCATGTAAAGAATAATCAATTATTGAGCTTGATTTAAAAAATTCATAAAGGTTCCTGCTATTATAGGGGTTCCTATAATAACTTAAAGTGAGTATGAGGCTGTTAGGCACCTAACTTAGGTGAAACACCCCTCACATACTAATTTTTTAGTATTTAGAATAAATGATTTGGCCCCAATGTTTTTATGTATTAAAAACTAGTGTGTGAAGAGTTTTTCACCCAAATTAGGTGCCTAACAGCCCCATATTCACTTCCCCATATATATATATATATATATATATATATATACCATGGATATTTGAAGAAGATTGTTTAAGGAAAAAAGGAAAAGAAGGTGCTTTTTATTTATTTTTTTAACTTGCTTTTTTCATTTTCATTTTTTATTTTTACTAAAAACCCACTTATTCCCAAAGTGGCAGCCCCTTCTCGTATTAATGACTACCGGCCTATTTCTCTTTGTAACATTATTTTCAAATGTATTACAAAAATCTTGTCGAACAGGATTAAAGGATGTCTTGATGAGTGTTTGATCTAAGAATCGTTCAATGGCTCAACCTGAGGGTTTAGGTGTGGTGGAGGTGTTTGGTAGGCGATTCCCTACTGGTCAGAAGGCATAAGGGCTGCTTTACGCCTTAGTATGATAGGTTTTTCTTTTAGAGGTGAATGAATCCCTTGGATGTAGAATCGTCCCTATATATAGGGGTTTGGAGACTTGGAGAGGAGGAAAAGGGATTAGGGTAAATCTCTTCCTCTTTAAGGGATATCTCTTAATCTTTTAAGAAGATTGCATTTGGTTTATTTGAACCACGTCCGAAGTATTCGGGTGTTTGATATATTCTTCCTTATTAGAAGATTTAAATAGATATAAAAAGGTTCTAAGTATATCCGGAGCTTAGGATAATGATCCCGAAAGCTTCGTGACGCGAAGGTCCTTTCCTGCGAAGGCTAATGCTTCGTACCTATTCGGTAAATATTATTACGAATACGGAGGTACTTCGAGGTCGGAGGTAGAGCTCCGTATGCGGTATATCATCAAGCCCCCCAGTCTAATAAGATAGGCAGCTGGGCTGTCTTGTTAGACTTTAAAATTCTCGAGGTTAGAAAGGTAAATAAATCTTAAGAATAAAAATACCTTTTATTGCTTACCGAATCATTTCGATCATTTCCCCAATCCTGTAGCTGCTGCCCTAATTCTTCTTTCCTCAGGTCAGTAATCTTCTTTTTCGATTTCTTCTTTCGTTAATTTAGAAATGGCTAATGTAGGTCGTAGCGAACTTTCATCTATAGTCACATCGGAGGGGTTAGGATGGTTTTGCTCCACCTATCTTTCTTCTTTGGATAAGGCGGTCCGCTTACCATCCTCCGAGGAAACCGTTGCCAACCCTCCACAAGGGTTCTGTATATTGCCCCTGTTACCCATGGCAATTTAAGATTTCTGTTTTCCCCTTTTTTCTTGATGTGATGAGCCATTATAACTGTCCGTTCTCCTTTATGCATCCCAATGGTGTTGCTCGTATTATTGGTTTCGAAATCCTCTGTCGCGCGTATGGTGGTGAGGCGTCTGTTGGTTTATTTTCTACTTTCTTTGATTTGTGTGATGCTAGGGAGTGGGTAACTATGCATAAGAAACCCAAAATCGATTGTTTTTTTCCAGGGAGTACTGACGTCAGGGGGTGGAGGAATGAATTCGTTTTTATTGAGAACTCCATAATTCCCGAGGCTTACTCATCATTGTTGTCTGGTGAGAGCCCAACCAAGTTTAAAGAGTCGGTGCCTGCCAACGTGTTTGAACTGTCTTTGTATCCTCAGATTATTGAGAACCCTGTCAAATTGGATCGTTATCCTGACATCGTGTTGTTCCAATCCGGTATTTTGAAGTAGTGGCATGAAGGCGTTGATTCCAGAATTCTTGTTGGAGGGGAATGTGAAATTGTTTATCTTCTCTCGCTCTTTTTTTTTTTGACACCTTTGTTAGTCTTATCAGTTTTCACCCCTTTTTGATGCCTTTATTATTTTTCCAGAGGTTAATTTAGCTGAATTTGTAAAGGGCCCATCGTTGGAATGTCAGCCCAAATTGTCTGTTATTTCTGCAAAACTTCTTGCTGGGAGGGTCGTAGAGCCTGTAAATGTTGAAGCTGAGAAGGAGGCTGCTGAGAATGCCACTCCATCAAAAAAGAGGAAAGCTCCGTCCAAGGCTTCAAAGGAAAAGATGAAGCCTCAGTCTATTTTTGATATGCTTCTTCTAGGTGATTTGCAGCCTTCAGAAATGAATATGAGTGAGTATATTTCATGACGTTTTTGTTGTTTGTATGTTGGGCCTGTTCATTATGTATCTTTTGATCGCAGATGTTCCTGATGTGGTGGAGATCTTCTCCTTCGTTTTGTTCCGGATGATTGGGTTCGGGAGTTGGTTGCGTTGGATGCTGGAAATCTTCAAGCTTCTTATGATCAGCTCATTTATATGAGTACTATTGTTGGCACTATTGTGAATGCTCGATACCGACTTTTGGTTCAGCAATCTGCGGAGATGGAGGGACGGTTGGTTGGTTAGAGAAATCGGCGTCGTAAGGCCCTCTTCTATTTGTTCCTCTTGCAATGGCGAAGAGCAGTTTATCTCTCGCTTGCAGAATGAACTTCTTCTTGCCAGGAGGCAGATGGGTGAGCAAAACGATCATTGTGTTGAATTTGCCAAACGCCTGTAGAGTGCCCAAACAAAGATGAACCATGGCATCTTTTTGTGAAACAAGTAAGAAGGCCATTGAAGCAAAAGATGTCCGGATAGCTGAGCTTGAGGCTGAATTGGAGGAGGCTCGTCAGAAGGCTGCTGCTGCTGAGGTGAAGTCCAAGAGGGTTATCTCTGAGGTTATTCCCTATGCCTGTGTTGAATTGATAAGGAGTGAGGAGGCTGGTGTGCTGTTAGCAGAGGTTGTAAATGCGAACCGCGCCTAAGAAAGGGCATCTGTTCTGAGCCAACTAGCAAAAGATGGGGTGATTTCCCTCGCAGCGGACTTTGTCGATCAAACCTCAGAGAGGGTATCAAAGGCTGAAGATGCTCTTGCTCGTGCATAATTCCCCTTTGTTAGGGATATGTCCTCTGATGACTCTGCCTCCGTTGATGACCTTTTGCATAAGAAACCCCATGCCTTCTTATGATTTCCAGAAAATACAATTTGTTGTTTATTATATCGGACTTTCTTTGTATTTAAAAAATTTGATCCTTATTTTTATACTCTCTGCATTTTGATTTTATTCAATCGGCGTGACGCCAAGACTTTTATCTTTAATGCTTGAGTGTTAACCGGGCTCATATATCTTTATAAGATTTTGCCATGGTTGTTGGATTTAATGAGCGTCCCCTTACTCCAACTTTTTTTTGTACATACTTATAATTGTTTGCGAAAGGTTGCGACCCTATTCGCTTAAGTCTGAATTTATTAAAGGCAGCCCTTTAATTAGTTGTGTGAAATACATTTGAGAGCTTTTTCTTGCCTTTTAGTGATAGAATCGGCAGAGGTTGGTTGCGTTCCATGGTCTTCCGACTGATTTGTCTCCCATGTCAACTAAATCATATGCTCTGTTGCCATAAGCTTTAGCCACTTTATATGGTCCTTTCCATGTTTAGCTTAGCTTTCCTCTGTTCTCTTCCTTGCTCTGACTGTTGAGCCTTAGCACATAGTCTCCTGGCTTGAAAGTTGATTTCCGCACCCTTTTATTGTAGTAGTTTTCTACTTTCTGTCTGTAGGATGCTGCTCTTATTGCTACTATTTCCCTTCGCTCATCAAGAATGTCTAAGTTTAACCGAAGGTTCTCTTCATTATCTTCCATCTCTAGGTTGGATATTCTGCATGTTGATACTTGGAGCTCCGTTGGTAGGACTGCTTCTGACCCATACACCAGACTGAAGGGGGTATATTTTGTTCCCCTTTTCGGTGTGGTCCTTAGTCCCCAAAGTACCAATGGTATCTCATCTACCCAGCCCTTCCGGATGGGCCCCAACCTCTTTTCTTTTCCTTTTACCAGGTCTCTGTTTGTGACTTCTACCATTCCGTTGCCCTGTGGATGGTACACAGATGTGAAGTTCTGCTGAATTTTTAGCCAGTTGCAAAATTCAGGGAACGTGCCTTCCGAAAACTGTTTTCCATTGTCAGAGATTATTACGTGTGGTACTCCAAATCTGCACACGATGTGTTCGAAGACGAAATTTTTCTATGCTTTTCCCAGTTATCTCTGTCAGTGGTTTTGCTTCTACCCATTTGGTGAAGTAATCTATCGCAACGACTAAAAATTTGTGTCCCGATGCTGCTAATGGTAGTGGGCCGACAATGTCAATCCCCCATTATGCAAATGGCCATGCTGAGATGACGGAGGTCATGTCCTGTTTCGGCATCCTGCTGATGTTTGCATGGAGCTGGCAGTTCACACACATACTTGCAGAATTGCTGAAGTGTCCTGGTGCATCGTTGGCCAGTAGTACCCAAGCCTTAATATCTTTGCTACTACTGATTTTGGGCCAGCGTGATGTCCGCAGATTCCTCCGTGTATCTCCGTAATGATTAGATTGGCTTCGTTTGGCCCCGCACATCGTAACCATGGTGTTAAGAAAACTTTTTTATACAAGATTCCATCCATGATTTTAAATTGTGGTGCCTTAATTCGTATTTTCCTGGCCTCGTTTTTTTCTTCTGGGAGGAGTCCACTTATTAAGTACTCCCTTATAGGTTTCATCCAGTTGTTGGGATCTTCTGTCGTTATTTCCAACACTTCGTTTTCACTTATTGACCTGTCTTTGAGTACTTCGATTAGGACGTCCTTAGCTAAGTGGGAGAAGGTGAGGGATGCCAATTTGCTTAGCGCATCTGCTTTTTGGTTCTGGTTTCTTCTTATGTGCTCTATATCAAATGATCCGAAGCAGTTTATGAGCTCATGTACTTTTTCCAGATATTTTTTTATTGTTGGTTGCTTTGCTTCGAATTCCCCCGGAACTTGCTTTGCTACCAACTGGGAGTCTACGTATGCGTGGATACGGCGTACCCTCATTTCTTTGCTATATGTAACCCGGCTAGCAGCACTTCGTATTCTGCTTCGTTATTTGTTGTTTCGAATTCGAATCTTAGGGCATATGTATATTCATTTTTACCAGGCTCTATTAGCATTAGTCCAGCTCCAGAGCCGCTCTTGCTGGAGGCTCTGTCGGTGTATAGCTGCCATTGATTATGGTCTTGATCTTCGGTGATAGTTAGTGTGCTTGAATGACTTGTGGCTCCGGTCTCTTCATTATGTTGTGTTTCTACAATGAAGTCTGCTAGCACTAGTCATTTCACCGAATTTCGTGCTCGGAATTCGATATCGTGTTCTCCAAGTTCGATAGCCCACTTAGCCATTCTTCCTTATTTCTCCAGTTTAAGTAGCACCTGTTTGATTGGTTTGTCAGTTAGGACAACTATGTTGTGAGCTTGAAAATACCTTTGTAGCCTTCTGGCGGTGTGAACTAGTGCCAAGACTAATTTTTCGAGCTCTGGGTACCTTGTTTCTGCTCCTTGCAGTATTCTGCTGACGAAGTAGATCGGTATTTGCTTTTTCTCTCTCTCTGCTAGCAATACGGAGCTCACGCATTCTGCAGATGACGCTATATATATGTATAGTGTTTCTCCTGCTATTGGGGATGTCAGAGTTGGTAGCTCTGCGATATATTTCTTCATTTGTTCAAAGGCTTCATTGGCTTCGACAGTCCATTTGAAGGTTTTCTTGTCGATGCATCCTTTAAGCGTTTTAAAAAATGGGAGCTGCTTTTCTGCCCCTTTAGATAAAAACCTACTTAGTGCCGCCAACTTTCCATTCAAACTCTGCACTTCCTTTATTGAGGTCGGTGGGAGCATCTATGAGAGTTTGTTTACTTTTGACGGATTTGCTTGTATCCCTTTCTTTGTTATGTAGTATCCGAGGAACTTTCCTTCCTCTACCCCGAATGAGCACTTCTTTGGGTTTAACTTCATGTTGATGCTTCTTAGCGTGTTAAAGGTTTCATGTATGTCCGATAACAGTTCGTCCTCACTTTTACTCTTGATGACCATGTCGTCGACATAAGCTTCCAGGTTTCTTCCTAGCTGATGTTGGAAAGCCTTGTCGACTAAACTAACATATGATCCTAAGAATCAACAACTTCGACTACTCTGAAGCTCGCAAAGTAGTTGGCAACTTCCATATTCCCATAATGCGATCAACTATGTGGCGATTACGAATTCTTTTTCTTCCCATGCTTCCCTACGGATTTTGATCTAGGTTATCTTGTTAATGTGTCCCTTTCACTAACTATTGATTCGTTTGAATCTTGATTTGTTTGATGTGCATGTTAGAGATTTCTCTATTTCGATTTTTTTTAGGGTTTCATTCAATTGTTTATTTGTAATCGTCCAAATCTTAGTTTATTTCTCATTCTTTGATCACATAACAGGTCTATCTGTTCGCGGCTAACTAGATTAGTCCAGCTAGATTTAGATGCATCCTGTTATTGGGTTATGAGGATTGGGATTTAAATTAGGGTTTTTAGGTTAGGGGTTTTTGTTTTCTTATTGTATCTGCTCTACACGTTGTTATTTCTTTCGCAATTCTTGGGTTTCTTGCTGCATGGTTATTTTTAGTTTATGAAGAGAGATTGTTCATTTGATTTTAAAGAGATTGAAGATCGTATTAATAGATAAAAGGCAGGTAGTGGTAGACCTTCTGATCGGCCACCTGCTGCGACGATGTCTGGGAAAAAGAATAAAGGAGGGAATCAAAAGAATAGCCCTAGGAAAAAGGTCAACAATACCGGATTAGTTGATGATGGGAAAAAACTGATGGGGAGTAATGAGGAACTGAATAATTCACCTAGTGATATGTCAGGTGGTGGTTCTCAATCCACCAACCAAACTCCTGATGTTGATAATAAAAATTGTAATGCTCATGAAACTGGAAATTCAATGGAGAAGGAGAGCACTCACACGGTTGATAAAGATCAGATTTATGATGACGAGGGTTTTGTGAAAGGTATGCCATCAACGACTGATGATCTAGATGCTACAGCTGAACCGAGTAAGCCTGTTACTATGGCTGCAATTCCTGATGAAACCATTACTAGTGGTGGGAGTGAAACTGGAGGTAAAAAAGTGAGTTTTGCAGCTGTTGTGGCTGGTACAGATGACAAATCCAAGACGACCACATATGCAAATGCTGTTCTTTCTGAAACACATTCGCGTAAGGTAAATTTCAGACATATGCAAGTTGATAATTCGTTTGATGATATTGATGTAGTTATTCCAGTAGAGGCTGTGAAGAATACTGTTGATCGGTATGCAAATACTCTGTATGGGTATTTTCTGGGAAAACGACTAGCCTACCCTGTTGTTGATAATTTTGTGAAAAATGCTTGGAAGAAATATGGATTATCTCGTGTTATGATGAATGCAAAAGGGTTTTTCTTCTTTAAGATTGTGTCAAAAGATGGTATGAATAAGTTACTGGAGGATGGTCCATGGCTTATACGTAATGTTCCTATTATTTTAAAAGTCTGGTCACCTTCTGTTGATCTAAAAAAGGAGGATTTGCTTTCTGTTCCTGTCTGGGTTAAGATGCATGATGTGCCTCTTGTGGCTTTCTCTGAAGATGGTTTAAGTATGATGGCATCTAGGGTAGGGATTTCGAAAATGCTGGATACATACACTACTGATATGTGTGTGGATTCTTGGGGTAGGAGTAGTTTTGCGCGGGCAATGATTGAAGTCAAGGCTAAAAATGAACTAAAACAGGATCTGACAATTGCTATTCCGGATTTGGAAACTGGGGGTTTGTCAAAAGCAAAGATTACGTTAGAGTATGAATGGAAACCACCTCGTTGCTCTGCTTAAAAGGCCATAAGGATTCTCAATGTCCCAAGCAGGTTAAAGTGGTTAACAAGGATACAACTAGCTCTGAGCGGATAGATAAGGATGGTTTTATGCAGGTGAAAGCGAAGGGTAAATTGAAACAAGGGTTTCCAGTAAATAATGTTAAACAAAAGTTGGTATACAGACCAGTAGTGAAACCTAAAGTGGCTACTGATTCGGCTAGCACCTCTAAACCTACGATCTCTACAAGTAATACTTATGAGTTCTTGAATGATTATGATGAGGAGACAGAGCCATTGTTTCAGGTAAACACACAATCAATACATAAACCAGTTGATGCTCAGGTTGAAGATGATTTTGATAAGGATGTCGATGAAGAAATAGAGATTAATGAAACTGCATCTTTTATGGCTGGTGGTACAAAACCACCCACATATTCTGAGGGGGCAAACACTCCCGGTGTTCGAGGTTTTAATGGGTAGTATCGCTGCATGGAATATTCGGGGCTTGAACCGGCCTCTTAAACAAAATGAGGTTCGTCAGGTGGTTACTGAAAATCATTTACAGGTTTGTGCTATTATGGAATCTCATATGGACGTGTCTCGTGTTTTTGATGTGTGCAAGAATATTTGTCGTACTTGGGATTGGACTTCTAATGGTAGTGTATGTAATAAAGGTAAACGTATTATTATTGGTTGGAATTCGGATTTGGTTGATCTTATGGTGCTTTCTCAGTCGAACCAGGTGATGCATGTACAGCTTAAATTTAAGATGGATAATAAGGTTCTGTTTTGTTCTTTCATATATGCTAGTAATCACTATAAGGAACGTAGAGAGCTTTGGAATAATTTGGGTATGCATAAACTGTTTGTGCGAGATAAACCATGGTGTATTTTGGGGGATTTCAATTCGTCCCTGAATCTGGAAGATAAGTTTGCAGGTTCTTCTTCAATATCTATTGGAATGAGAGATTTCAAGGAGTGTGTAGAAAATATTGAAGTGCTCGATGTCAAAAGATCTGGTCTACATTTCACTTGGAACCAAAAGCCGAAAAAGGGAATTGGAATTTTAAAGAAGATTGACAGGATAATGGGTAATGTGCATTTCATGGCTGAATTTCCTGCATCTCATGCAGTTTTTCAGCCTTACCGGATATCGGATCATTCGCCTTGTATTCTTAAACTTCCAAATGTGTCTGGGTCAGCCCCGAACCTTTTAAGTTCGCTAACTTCTTGGTTGACAAGGTTGATTTTAATGATATTGTTGCTAAAGTTTGGATGGTTGATATTGATGGTCATCACATGTTTAAGGTGGTAAAGAAGCTTAAACTTTTGAAATCTCCTTTGCGTGGTCTTCTCTTTAAACAGGGTAACCTACATCAACGTGTTGATCAGCTAAGAAAAGATTTAGATGATGTGCAAACTAAGGTTGAAAATAACCCTTCCTGTGAGGTGCTACGACAGCAAGAAATTGATTGCCTTAAGGTTTTTAAAGAGGCAGTTTTGAATGAAGAAAGTTTTCTGAAACAAAAGGCAAAGATAAACTGGTTGCAGCTAGGAGATTCTAATACGGAATATTTTCATAAATCCCTTAAGTATAAGAATCATAGAAGCCGAATTGAGGTTATTAAGGATATGACAGGTATGTCTTGTGAAGGAATTGCTGTGTCAGATGCTTTTGTGAAAATATATGAAGGCTTTTTGGGTGTCGAGGGGATTTCTTTGCAGCTTCCTGATCCGTCACTCTTTTCTCGTAAAATTAATAGTGATAAGGCTCTCCATATGATTAGACATGTGACAAATGAAGAAATAAAGGATGTTATGTTCTCTATGGGTGATATTAAGGCCCCGGGATCCGATGGGTTTACGGCTGCGTTTTTCAAAAAGACTTGGGATGTGATCGGCAAGTATGTTTGTGTAGCAATCAAGGATTTTTTCCGTAATGGTAACCTTTTAAAAGAATTGAATCACACCATCATTGCTCTTGTTCCCAAGGTGACAAACCCTTCGTTCATTAATGACTTTCGACCTATTTCTTGTTGTAACGTACTTTATAAATGCATTAGCAAGATTCTCACAAACAGGTTGAAAGAGGGTTTGGATGATGTGGTCAGTATTAATCAGTCTGCTTTCATTCCGGGTAGGAATATTTTGGATAATATTATGCTTACACAGGAGTTGATGCATGGTTATCATCTTGATAGAGGTCCGCCCAGATGTGCTTTTAAAGTCAATATTCAAAAAGCCTACGATACGGTGGATTGGAAGTTTTTGAAGAAAGCACTTCTCAATTTTGGATTTCATCCAAAGATGGTTGCTTGGATTATGGTATGTGTCACGACTCCTTCTTTTTCTATCTCTATCAATGGGATACTCCATGAATTCTTTCAGGGAAGAAGAGGTTTAAGGCAAGGTGATCCTATGTCACCTTACTTATTTACGTTGGTTATGGAGGTACTTTCTTTATTACTACAAAGAGCGGTGACTACATCTTCTTATAGCTTCCACTTGAGGTGTGATAAGGAAAAAATTATTAATGTGTGTTTTGCTGATGACCTTCTCCTGTTTGCTCATGGTGACTTTAATTCAGCAAAGATGATTTTGGATGTCTTAAATGTGTTTAAAGAAATATCGGGTTTAGTGCCAAGTGTTCAAAAAAGCACTGTCTTCTTCTGTAACGTTGCAGCACATGTTAAACATTCTATTATGGAACTAATGCAGTTTGAAGTTGGCACGTTACCTATCCGCTACCTTGGTGTTCCCTTGATCTCTACCAGGTTAGTTTATCAAGATTGTGTTGTCCTTGTTGAAAGAATGGAAAAACGTATCAATAATTGGATGAATAAATCTTTATCTTTTGCTGGAAGATTTGTAGCTGGTTATTTCGGTTTTATCATCTATGCATAATTATTGGGCATCAGTGTTTATCCTTCCCACTCGCATTGTGGCTGAGCTTGAGTAAAAATTACGTGGGTTCCTTGGTGCCAAGGAAAGTTGACTAGAGGTAAAGCAAAAGTAGCTTCGAAGTCGGATTGTCTTCCTAAATATGAAGGTGGCTTGGGTATTAGGAGTATCTCTAATGTGAATATATCGTTAATGGCTACTCTCATTTGGAGGATCATAAACGATCGGAATTCATTATGGGTTAAGAGGATTCACACTTACAAATTGAAAGGACGTAGTTTTTGGGATGTTCCTCCTCGTACCAGTATGTCTTGGGGTTGGCGAAAATTGTTGCAAATTAGATCCTCTATACGTCCCTATATATGGTCTAACATTGGGGATGGCAAGAACACATTTGCATGGTTTGACAAATGGGATCAGGTTAGCCCGCTTATTACATATATTTCTGCTAGATAGATTGCAAGAGCATGTTTTAGTTTAATTGATAAGGTGGATGATATAGTTCATGATGGTGCTTGGAAGTGGCCATCTGCTTGGTATGATGTTTATCATGTCCTTATAAATTGTCGGCCTCCGATATTGTCTACTAGTTAGGATAAACTTACCTGGCATAACGGGGAAGGAAAGGAGGTTCAGTTTACAACATCGAGTGTTTGGGATACTATCCAAATTAGAGGACCTGAAGTGGATTGGGTTGATATTGTTTGGTTCTCAAGGTGTATTCCTAGGCATGCGTTTCTCATTTGGCTGGTTATGAAGAAAAAAGTGAAAACGCATGACCGTTTGAAGCCTTGGGATGTTGGTAGTGCTACTAACCTTAATCTTGTTTGTTGTTCTTTGTGCAAAACATGCCCTGATTCTCATTCACATCTTTTCTTTGACTGCTCCTACTCGTCGCAAGTCTGGTCCCAAATCGGCTCAAAGGCCGACCTAGCAAATGTGTCACAAGAAGCATTATTGGAAGGCTTTCCCTTGCTGCAACTGTGTACTTTATATGGCAAGAAAGGAATAATCGTATGTTCAGCAATAATACCAGGTCTCCTGATCAATTGGTGCATACTATTGTCCAAACTGTTCGTCTTCGATTGGCATCAATTAAGTTTAAAGGTGGTTCAAATGTGATGCAACTGCTAGAGATATGGAAGCTCCCTAGGACACTTCTCGTTGATCCTGCAATTACTTAGCTTTTCGATCTTCCTGTTACATTGCTTTATCTTGTAATAGGTTTTAGTTTTTAATTGGTTGCTTTATTGCTAGTTAACCTTATACGGCATGTCGTCTAAGGAAACTAATGTAGCACTGTCAGCTACATTACTTGTTATGTACTCATATATGTTGTTGGTATAAAGTTTAAACAGGGTAATCCCTTTTACCCAAAAAGCCTTGTCGACTAATCGCTGATACGTAGCTCCTGCATTTTTCAGACCAAATGGCATTTTTGTGTAGCAGTATATCCCCTTGCTGGTATAGAATGATGTTTTTTCCTCGTCGCCTTTAGCCATTTGTATCTGATGGTAGCCTTTGTATGCATCCAAGAAGCAATTTAACCTGTAATAAGCTACGGATTCGACCTTCCAGTCAATTTCTGGTAGGGGATAGCAGTCTTTTGGCGTAGCCTTGTTTATATTTGTGAAGTCTACACACATTCATCATCCTCCGTCACTCTTCCTTACCATGACTGGGTTGGCTACCCATGTCGGGTATACTGACTCCTTTACTATCTTTGCTTTTAAGAGCTCGTCCACTTCTTTAAGTGCAACCTGATCTCTTTCTGCCGCTAAGGATCTTTTCTTTTGATGGATGTGGGTTAAGTGTTTGTGTTCATTCAGCCTGTACTTCATTGTGAATTCTTCACCTTGTATTGATATCGTTCGTGGGACCCCTGTCATATCGGAGTATTCCCATGCGAAAATATCCATATTTTTCTCTAATAATTTTCGGAGCTTCAGCTTGAATTCCTTCGGTAGTTGCTTTCCTATTGCTACCAGTTGCTCCAGGAATGTTGGGTTTATTGCAATTCTTTCTTCCTTGTCTTACTCTTACGTCGCCGGGATTGTAACTTTTGTTTCTTCCTTGGCTCTATTTACGTCATGGACATGTCTCCCGGCGTCGTGTCTGGATTCTATCATTCCTACCCCTTCTGGAGTTAAGAACTTGACCATTGAGTGGATTGTTGATGCAACGATTCCCAACTTTCTCATGGCAGGTCTGCCCAGTAGCATATTATAAGGTGAAGGTGACCTTACTATAACGAAATCGAGCCTCTCTGTCCTGGAGGTGGGCGACTGCCCGATGTCGACAGCCAGGTTTATCTCCCCTATTTTCCAGATCCGCTCTCCAGCAAATCCTATTAGTGGCGTCTTAGCTGAGGTCATCAGGCTCCTTATCTGATCGGGGAATTGTAGAAAGCAGTGCTCGTACAGAACGTCGCATTCGCTACCCCCGTCGATATACACTCTGTGCACCAGGATGTCGCAGATGTTGACCTATATTACCAGCGGATCTTCTGAAAAAGCACTGGTTTCTTCGGAATCAAATATTATATTTTTTGTGGTGATGCTGTTTTCTGTGTTTTTTCTTTTGGTTCCTTTTTCAGAATGACTCCGAGACGGTTTGTAACCACCATCCCTTGTCTCTCTTACTCCAGGATTGAGGTCGACCATTTTTTTTTATCAAAGGTGGGCTCGGTGATTGTGTGTCCCACGGATGGCGCCAATTTGTTTGATCCAAGAATCGTTCAATGGCTCAACCTGGGGGTTAGGTTGGTGGAGGTGTTTGGTAGGCGATTCCCTACTGGTCAGAGGGCATAAGGGCCGCTTTACCCCTTATTATGATAGGTTTTTCTTTTAGAGGTGAATGAATCCCTTGGATGTAGAATCGTCCCTATATATAGGAGTTTGGAGACTTGGAGAGGAGGAAAAGGGATTAGGGTAAATCTCTTCCTCTTTAAGGGATATCTCTTAATCTTTTAAGAAGATTGCGTTTGGTTTATTTGAACCATGTCCGAAGTATTCGGGTGTTTGATATATTCTTCCTTATTAGAAGATTTAAATAGATATAAAAAGGTTCTGAGTATATCCGGAGCTTGGGATAATGATCCCGAAAGCTTCGTGACGTTCCTGATTACGAAGGTCCTTTCCTGCGAAGGCTAATGCTTCGTACCTATTCGGTAAATATTATTACGAATACGGAGGTACTTCGAGCTTGGAGGTAGAGCTTCGTTTGCGGTATATCATCAATGAGCTAGTTAGTATTAATCAGACGGCCTTTGTTCCTGGTAGGAGAATTACAGACAATATTCTCTTAACTCAGGAATTGATGCACAATTATCATTTGGATAGAGGACCACCACGAGCTGCTTTCAAAGTTGACATTCAAAAGGCGTATGATACAGTTGATTGGGGTTTTCTCAAGTGTATTCTGATCGGTTTTGGATTTCATGAACGTATGGTTCATTGGATTATGGAGTGTGTTTCTACCACTTCTTATTCTCTAAGTATTAATGGTGATCTGCATGGGTTTTTTCATGGTCGAAAGGGTTTAAGGCAGGGGATCCTTTATCTCCTTATCTTTTTACCTTGGTTATGGAGGTTCCCACGCTTATTATTCAGAGGAATGTTAGGAATTCTGATTCTTTTCATTTTCATCCTCATGGTGAAGGTATTAATATTGTTAATTTGTGTTTCGCTGATGATCTTTTTATCTTTATAAGAGGGGATGTGGAGTCGGCAAAGGTTATCATGGAATCCTTGGAGGAGTTTAAGCCGACTTCGGGTTTAACTCCAAGCCTCCCTAAAAGTACAGCTTATTTTTGTAATGTACTTAATCATGTGAAGTTATCCGTTCTTAATGTGTTGCCATTCGAGGAAGGATTATTACAGGTTAAGTACTTGGGTGTTCCATTGGTTTCTTCTCGATTGATGTGCGTGATTGTCAAGGTATCATACCCCTATAAGCTGTGATGTCAACAGATTTGCCATTTTTATCCTCATCCAGCTTATCACCAGTTCCCATAGGAGTTTTCATAGGTGAGCAATCACTAAAACCAAATTGGTTTAAGAGATCTTTAACATACTTTCCTTGGTTTATGAAAATTCCATTTTTAGTCTGTTTAACTTGTAAACCCAGAAAATAGTTTAGTTTTCCCATCATGCTCATTTCATACTTTTTAGACATTAATTCAGAAAACTTTTTGCAAAGTCTTTCACTGCTAGACCCAAATATTATATCATCTACATAGATTTGTACAAGCAGGATATCACCATTATACTTTCTCACAAACAAAGTCTTGTCAACATTACCTCTTTTGAAGTTGTTAGCCAATAAGAATTTAGACAGAGTGTCATACCATGCCCTTGGAGCTTGCTTCAACCCATAGAGAGCCTTGTCAAGCTTGAACACATGGTCAGGAAACTTTGTATTTTCAAAACCTGGAGGCTGTTCAACATAGACTTCTTCTTCCAATTTTCCATTTAGAAATGCACTCTTCACATCCATTTGATAGACTTTGAAACCCTTGTGAGCAGAGAAGGCCAAGAACATTCTGATTGCCTCTAATCTTGCCACTTGTGCAAAAGTCTCATCATAATCAATTCCATCCTCTTGTCTGTAACCAAGAGCTACCAATCTTGCTTTGTTTCTGGTCACAACTCCCCTTTCATCCATTTTGTTTCTGTAGACCCACTTGGTTCCAATCACAGTCTTGTGATAAGGTCTTGGAACAAGTTCCCAAACCTTGTTTCTTTCAAACTGTGTTAACTCATCTTGCATTGCATTTACCCAAGAAGGATCTGCCCGTGCTTCATCAACCTCAGTTGGTTCCACCTTGCTTACAAAAATGACAAACATGCAGAAATTGCCTGTTGCCTTTCTTCTTGTTTTAACACCTGAGAGAGGATCACCAATGATTTGGTTAATTGGATGACTCTTTGTCCATCTGGTAACTGTGACAATGGACTGATTCAGATTAGATGGTTCAGCATGATCAGAGGCTGATCAGCTTGGACTGGAATGGAGGGATCTGAACCAGTTGGAGAGTCATTTAATGGATTCTGAATAATTTCTTCAGTAGGCTTAGAACAACCTTCATCAATGCTTACATTAACAGAGTTCTCAATTGTTTAGTTCTCTTGTTGTAAACTCTGTAGGCCTTCATCATTGTTGCATATCCAAGTAGGATACCTTCATCTGATTTCTCATCAAACTTTCCAAGATGGTCTTTCTGATTTAGAATGTAGCAAGGACTCCCAAACATTCTTAGGAAACCAATCTCAGGTTTTCTCCCCATAAGAAGTTCATATACAGTCTTCTGATGTCTTTTTACAATAAGGGATCTGTTCTGGGTAAAGCAGGCTGTGTGTACTGCTTCAGCCCAGAAATGAGACTTGACATTGTTTTGAGCCATCATGGATCTGGCAGCTTCAATAAGAGTTCTGTTTCTTTTCTGCAACACCATTTTGTTGAGGAGTTCTGGCAGCTGAGTAGACTTGTGAAATTCCTTTTTCACTCCAAAAAGAATTAAGAGTGATATTTTTGAATTCAGTACCATTATCACTCCTTAATTGCCTAACAGGCCTTTTGTAAAGAATTTCAGCTTGCTTGATGAAATGAATAATGTTGTCAGCAGCTTTACTCTTGTGTTTTAGAAAGAAAACCCAGGTGTATCAGGAATACTCATCAACAATTACCAAGGAGTACCTCATTCCAGTGAATGATGGAGTACTGATTGGTCCAAATAAGTCCATATGAAGCAGATCCAAACAATTATCAATGGTTCAGCATGTTTTAGACTTAAAAGTAGCTTTATGTTGCTTGTCTTTCTCATAAGCACCACACAGCTTGTCCTTCTCATAATTTATCACTGGAAGACCAGACACCAACTCTTTCTTACACAGCTTGTTGATGTCTTTGAAATTCATATGAGACAGCATTTTATGCCACAACCAATTCAGCTCATCTTGAGTCTTTGACATGAAACAGACTTCTCTTGTGACAGTTGGATTTCTCATGTCAAAAGAATACAAAGACTCGTCCCTCTTTGCAATAAGAACCACATTGCCTTCTAAATCAAGAACAATACCCTTATCAGACTTGAATCTCATTTCATAACCAGCATCACACAACTGACTCACACTGATCAGATTGTGCTTCAAACCATTTACATATGAGACTCTTTTGAAAGTAAGAGGACCATTTGAAAGTATACCAAAACCTTCAGTCTTTCCTTGAGAGTCATCTCCAAAAGTAACATTAGGACCAGCGCGAATCCTAAAGCTACATAGCAGGGACTTACATCCGGTCATATGCTTGGAACATCCACTGTCCAAGTGCCAGGTATTATCGTCATGACTGCCCTGCAATTATGATAAGAGATTAGTTCTTTTTGGGAACCCATCCAAAGATGGGTTTACCAGAGCTGACCTTCTGGTCTGACTCAGATTGGGTAACTAAACACAGACTCTTATCACATTTTGAAACCCATTGTTGCTTGGTATGTCCTTTACCAGATTCAAAGTTCTTTCTAGCAACATTTAGAGTTTCCTTTTGAACAAAACCTTTGCCTATTCCAGATTTCTTACATTCAGCTCTCAATTTTCTTTGATCAACAGTTTTTGGATCAGACACATTCTTAAGAAAATTTGTCCATTAACACCTTATCAGTTTTGGACTCAACATATTTTAAAATCAACTTGTCAGAGTCAGACTTGGTGTTACTTGAAACAGACTCAGATTTTGTTTGTGACTCATTTCCTAGAGAACCAGACTTCTTACTCTTTAAAAGCTTTATTTTCTCTTTAGGAACACTATGATCTCTAACCTTTCTTTTATTTTTCTTTAAACTACTCTTGTTTGTTTTAGTCTTTGAATCTGATACAGATTGGGTGATGGTCAGCTTGGACAAGTCAAGACTTTCTTCAGGTTTTAACTCAACAACCTTATCAGCTTCAGACACAGCTTCAGCAATGGTCTGACCAATACCCGATTTCTGAACCATTTTAATTGGTTTAGAATTCATTCCATTTGTTTGGACTTTGGGTGGTGAAGGAGGCTGATAACAAGGCTCCATAGCACATACTTCAGCTATGGCTATAGCCCTGTCATAATCACCATCAAAAACAGCTTGGATCTGATGAGGTATTTGTCATTTGACACACTTAGCAACTCTTTTTGAATATACACCATGTTTCAGTAATCTGTTTTATTTAAAAACTTTTCTTCTGCAGTTGTAGCTTCTTTAATCAAAATGGAGTTTAATTCTTTTGAGCTTTAACTTCAGATTCTAGTTTTTCAATGGTGTGACTCTTAGAGCTGTTATCAAGTTTCAAAACATGTATTCCCTTTTTGAGTTCTTGATTAAAGTGTTTTTGTAGCAGAACCTCATCACCAAGTTATTCAGTCTAGATAGTTTTTCATTATCAGACAGATTGGAAAAAGAAATTACCTCAGGTGGAGTAGTCTGACTGGTAGATGCTCTGGTGAGCTGACTCAGATTGCTGTTGTATTTTCACCAGATCTTCAATCAAATCTTTGAGTAGCTTCTTTAGCCATGAAACACTTGGCATCTTTACAGCTCATCATCAGATGATGTGGCACTTTCAGCCCAGTCTTTGGCTACCAGACTCTTTTCACTTTTGTTCACCTTCTCAATCAGCTCAGCTACTTGTGCTTTCAAGGCTTTGTACTTAGTCTTGAGCTTTGAGTATTTTTCACCTCTTCCACCTTTGGCTGGCACAACTTGAGTAGATTCTTTAGATCTGCAATCTTCAGCCATATGTCCAGTCTTGCCACATTTGTAACAAGTGATTTTTGACATTTCAAATGGCTTCTTGGTCTTATCAGCTTGGCCACCTCTTCCTTTTCCTTTAAACTTATTAAAGGATCTCCTACTGATCCTTTCAGCCAACATAGCTACTTCATTTGCTAATTCATCACCATCAGATTCATCACATTCAGATTCAGCACAAACAGAGTTAGGATTAGACATCACAGGAATATCATCATTAACACAAGGAATGATCTCATTACTAATTGAACTAGGGTGTTCAGTCATAGAAGCAACAAGTGCAGCAGCAGGCTGACTATAAGAATCACCCATAACAATTAACTTTTCAGCCTCTGAACATTCTTGGTTATGAAGCAAACCAAAAAGTCCAGGGAGATCAAGATCATGATAAACAGAACTTAATTTAACAGAAGAAATATAGTTGTTCCATTTAGGTGGTAATGAATCAATAAATTTACTCTTTAAAACCTCATTTTTCTTAATAATTCCAACAGCAGCTAAATCATTTACCAAAGCATTAAAGCGGGTATGAGTGTCAGTCAAGGATTCATTTCTCAACGAAAAAAATCTCTCATACCTCCTGGTCAATGTAGTAATTGTGGATTCCATGGAGGTAGAGCAACCCTCAAACATGACAGTCAATGTACCCCACATTTTCTTAGCTGTAGAACACATTTTAATAGAATGGTAAAGGTCTTTGGGCACAGCTTGGACAATGAAATTTCTAGCCTTCACATCCAAGTTTGCCAACCTCCTATCCTCATCCCCCCAATCTGCCTTATCCTTAACAATAGATTTGACTGTGGCAGGAATGGTTGGTTGACCTTCCCTGACCACAGCTTCTACCACAATGGTTTGTGTAGGAACATAAGGACCATCCGCAAGGATGTCAGGCATATTGTTATCGATGGATTCAAGGAACAAAGACATTCTACCTTTCCACCCACTGAAATCATCTTTATCAAACATGGGTGGTCGGGTTGAAGAACCATTGTCAATATATGATGACATAATGCTTTACTATAAAAGAAATAATACAAGGATCAAGTCAAGTTAATTCTTAACCCTGCTCTGATACCAATTGATACGTCCCACGGTGTATCAATATACCAAAGTATATCATACACAGAACAGTTGTAGAGCGGGGGTGAATACAACTTTCCTCAATCTTTACAAACTTTTAACACAAAACGTTTTAAGATTCAGTTTATGAATTTTAAGCAAGTAAGTAAAGAGCAGGAATCATTAAAACAGTAAAGCAGTAAAGAAATAAAAACATTCTTGAACACAGATTGTGGTTTTCAAATGTAATCCTTTATTAAGAAAAATAATCTATACAAAGAATTACAGGGTTGTTGCGGAATAAAGATAGCCTATAGATATCTAAACAACCCTATGAAATGACAAACAACAATCAATAAGTTTCAGCTCAAGAGAATTAGCCCAAGCTGATCTCGTACAGACTAAGCTGTGTATAAGAGCAGAGAAACTTGTGTGAAGAATGATTCTCAGGAAATGCCACCCATATGCAATCCATGAATGAGCCTTTTATAGGCGAAAGCGCTCCTTCACTTGGTGTCCGTTGCAGCTACGTGTTCTTCATTCAGTGGATGATGAAGGAATAATCAATCGTGCCTTTCATGGTACTTGTGGTCCCCCACGTACTGACGCACATTCTTCATCACCAATAGGAGTATGGACACGCATATGTAAAACAACCACCAACCTGGATCCTAGGAATCTTCCTAGTCACGTCATTTGTCTTTATCTTCAATCCAGGTTGTTATCTTCACTAAATTGTCAGACACAGATTGGGCCGTTTGTCAAAGCATCAATCTGCCTAAGTGTTTCCAAGCTGACTGCTAATCCCAAGCTGTCTTCCACTAACAGTTTGGTCTTCTATCTTCAATCCTCCTCTTCGACTTGGACTGAATGCTAATACATTGTTGATGCAGCTTGAATAACACTAGCTTCCATAAGATCTTACAATTACAAAGTATGAAGCGTGATCTGGGTCAGAGACAGATCGTAAGCTGTGTCAGCTTAGTCTGACCCAGATCAGATTACAAGAACCAAAAGATTACCAAGTGTTTATAGATCAGATTTATCATCATTAAATTTACAATCAACATTGGGACTCAACATATCCAGCCAGTCCAAGAAATTGACGGATTTCTGTCGGAGTCTTAGGGGCTTCCCACTTCTTTATTGCCTCGACCTTAGATGGATCTACATGGATTCCATCCGCATTCACTACATGACCCAAGAAGTGTACTTCCCTAATCCAGAATTCACATTTTGAGAACTTTGCGTACAATTTTTGATCCTTGAGCAGTTGTAAAATGGTTCTCAGATGACCTTCATGTTCGTCTTTAGTCCTTGAGTAAATCAGTATGTCATCAATGAATACAATGACAAACTTGTTGAGATACGGTCGACATACTCGATTCATTAAGTCCATAAACACAGCAGGTGCATTGGTTAAACCAAAAGGCATAACCAAAAACTCATAATGTCCATATCGAGTTCTGAAGGCTGTTTTAGGAATGTCCGTCTCTCTGACTCTGAGTTGATGATACCCAGATCTGAGATCGATCTTGGAAAAGTGTGATGCACCTTCCAGTTGGTCGAATAAATCGTCAATACGAGGTAGAGGGTACCTGTTCTTGACAGTCAACTTGTTCAATTCTCTATAGTCAATGCACATGCGCATAGAGCCGTCTTTCTTCTTAACAAATAAGATTGGAGCTCCCCAAGGTGATGAGCTTGGGCGAATTAGTCCTTTTGCCAACAACTCTTGAAGTTGTTCGGACAATTCTTGCATTTCTGACGGCGCAAGGCGATAGGGTGCCTTGGCCACGGGTGCAGCTCCAGGGACCAAGTCTATTCCAAACTCGATTGGTCTATGAGGTGGAAGTCTCGTCAAATCTTCGGGAAACACCTCCGGAAAATCTTTAACAACTGGAATATCTTGAATGCCTTTACCCTCTGGTTTCCTTTCAACCACTAGTGCCAAGAAAGCAGGGTATTCTTTTTGTAAATATCTATTCGCTTTTATCGCTGACACTAAAATCAATTCCTTCCCTGACTTGTCTCCTTGCACTATCAATGTTTCGTCATTTGGAAGAGGTATTCTTACAACTTTTTCGTAACAACCAATATCAACGCGAACTCTAGACAACCAGTCCATACCAACGATCACATCGAAACTTCCTAGTTCTATGGGAATCGGATCTATCTTAAAGGTTTTACCAGACAACGTCAAACTTCAATCTACTAAATGATCTCTAGCAACATACTTTTGCCCGTTTGCATATTCGACGATATAAGTTTCTTTCATGGGGATAGCTACTATATTAAATCGAGACTTAAATTCTAAGGATATAAAGCTTTTATCAGCACCAAAGTCGAATAACACAAAGACATAATGATTATTGTGTATGAATGTACCTATCACAACGTTGGGATCACGTCGTGCATCGGCAGCATCCAAAGCAAAAACTCGACCTCTGCCTTGTCCTCCTTGATTCCTAGCTTGATTGTTCCCCGCATTGTTACTCACGGGAACCATAGCATTGTTGTTTTGGTTTAGATTGAGTCGTGGACAAGCGGGTCGCATATGGGTTTTGCTCCCACACTCGTAGCATTGATTGGGTGCCTTCTCCTTACAGTATTTTATCAAATGTCCCGTCTTTTTACAACGGTGACAAGTAGGGCAATTTCCCCTGTGATGGAGGTTACACCTATTACACTTGGGGTCTATGCCAGTGTACCTCTTGACGTCTTGAGCAACCACAGCAAAGTTTCTGGCAGTCCTAAACCTCTTGCCATTTCCACCGTCGCCAAATCCACTACTTGAGGCATGATCATTCCTTCTCTTGAAAACCTCATTTCCAACAGAAGAACCAGTGGTTCTTTTCAAGTCTATCACCATCCGGTTGGTTGCACTAACTGCCGCTTGAAGAGTCAAAGGATTAAAAGCGGCTACCAACTTCGGACATCAGGTGACAAGCCATAACAGTATCTTTCGATCAATTTCTCCTCCGTATCTACCATACGAGGGACTAGTCTTGCCAACTCATGAAAACGAGTGGTGTATTTCTCGTTGTCTAATCCGACCATACTATGATTCCAGAATTCACCTTCCATTTTCTGTACTTCCTCCCGAGGACAGTACTTTACCATCAGCATCCTTTTAAAGTTTAACCAAGGTATGCTATTAGCCGGCTCTCGACCACGAGTCCTTATCTGTTCGTTCCACCATGACAAGGCGTGCTTTTGAAATTGAGAGGCAGCATATTCCACTTTGTGCTCTTTGGCACAACGGCTGATATGAAGCACCGCCTCTATGCTTTCTAGCCAATTGATTAGTCCGACAGGACCTTCGGTGCCATGAACTCCTTTGGCTTATAATAAGTGAAGGTCTTAAAGTCACTCCCGTGCAGATGAACTCGAGGAATAACTTTTTCAGCCGTAGGTTCGACATTGTTACTATTGTCAGCATGATGATTATTATTGGCGTTCATGCTCGCCGTGATCTGAGCGACTAAAGTAGGCATAGCGGCAAAAATGT
>CM067170.1:66550226-66577726 GCA_034093135.1 Erigeron breviscapus
CAGATCAAACACTTAGAAAGTTTAGAGGTTCCTTTCTGAGAAAAGATATGGGAAAATAGGATCCGCAAATGTAGAAATGCGGATCAAACACTTAGTTTAGAGGTTCCTTTCTGAGAAAAGATATGGGAAAATAGGATCCGCAAATGTAGAAATGCGGATCAAACACTTAGTTTAGAGGTTCCTTTCTGAGAAAGATATGGGAAAATAGGATCCGCAAATGTAGAAATACGGATCAAACACTTAGTTTAGAGGTTCCTTTCTGAAGAAAGGATGAGAATGAAGGATCCGCAAATGAGAAACGCGGATCAACCACTTAACCAATACAAACAACCTTCCAACTATGGATCCGCAAATGAGAAACGCGGATCGTGTACTTAGACAGTTCAAAGTCTCCTTTCCTTAGAATGGTAAGAGGAAAAAATGGATCCGAAAATGTGAATTTCGGATCAGATACTTAGCACCAGACACAACCAAACAAGATCCGCAAATGTGAAATGAGGATGTAACACTTAGGAGGTTCAAAGTAACCTTTTAGTAAAAATGTATGAGGATATAAAGGATCCGCAAGTGTGAAATGCGGATCTAACACTTAACCACCACACAACTTAACAACAAACACTTAGGATCCGCAAATGTGAAATGCGGATTGTAGACTTTACACGTGCAATATCACCTTTCAAAGAGATATAATATGGGAAAATAGGATCCGAGAATGTGAAACTCGGATCGAGAAATGCAGATCACAACTACGAGGTAATTCAAGGACAGAGGATCCGCAAATGTCGAATCGCGGATCAAGAACTTGTAATTAATAATTTGGAATGAAAAGGTATTAAAGACAAAAAAGGAAAATGACAAAAGAGAGGATAAGGACAAAGGAATGTTAGGTGGCAGGCACACGATCCGCAAATGTCAGAAAATATTCTATTTCGACAGTACGATGTACTATTCTGTCCCCTTGTCCCCCACTAACTTTTTGTCTTTTAGTAAGATCCGCAAATGTCAACAAGATCTGCAGATCTTGAGATCGATCCGCAAATCTCAAAAACAAGAAGAAATCGAAGATTTGAGTGAAGTTTTTGATGATTTTGGGATGTAAATGGGAAGATTAAGTAATTAAAAGGTGAAATGAACGAATCTAAGTAGGAAATAAGGAACAAGAACAAAGAAATAAAGTGTTTTAAATGATTTTGAGTGATGAACAGTAAAGAATTGCGAATCGAAATGCAAATCTCTAAAAACGAACAAAAACCATAAATTTCACCAAAATCGAGACACAATCAGCCATGGATCGCTCAGGTAATCTGATTATGCTCTGATACCACATGTAAAACAATGAAATTCATGATTATATGTAAGGATATGTAAATGTAAGTGAACCTTCGTATATGTGTGTGTTTTTAGAGAGAGAAAGGATAAAAGGATGATTTGTATTAAAGAGTGACAAAGGTTTACAAGGCTTGAAAGGTTACAAATGGGATGAAGGGAGGGGGTTTTTGTAACACCCAACTTTATAAAAAAATGGATTTCAAAAAAAAATTTATAAACAAACATTTATTGCGGAAAGGTCCCTTTTATACATAGTCATTTCCTAACGGAAATGTCAACCAAAGTTTTTGGTGTTACTTATTGCATCACACGATACTTTAAGAAATCCATAACAAACCACACGACCAAACATTATTAAAGTCTATATGATATAATACAAATAGACTAGCAAATGAGGCAATCTATGGCATCAATAAGTCTTCATTATGCTACCATCTATCCATGCCTCACACCTAGCAACTTCACTGCTTAACCTGAGGATACACAACATTTTCAAAAACAAGTGTCAGCTTAAAAAGCTGAGTAAGATAACCACAGGTTGTATAAAACAGTTGCCAATTAAACCATTTTATAAAACATCATACGCATGTCAAGCATATAACCATCATGAATCATCACATATCAAAATATAACACAATAGGAAGATTATATTCCTACATGTGCCTAGCAACCTCAACCACCTCATCAATCAACAACAATCACAGTCAACAACTCAGGTTATGCCAATTTCAACTATACATAAGTAATCAACAACAGGTTGTGCATAGGCGGTCATTCAACCTTTCAAGGAACCTTGCACCCGACATGATGGGTTGTCCTTTCGGGGTCCATCGGCGTCGTTAAGGATATGCATAACCAAATCCCGGAGCAAACCGTTAGCAACTCAGTGATCGGTCCTAATCACCCGGTATACTCAAACAACTTTGACCATGTCGTCAGAGGCATCACGTTTACCCCGTCCGACCAACTCAGCACACTAGTCCCACTGAGGAATAGTATGGGTTAAGCTTAACACTTTCAACTGTATATTTATACTCGAGTTTTAACAACATTTCAACTATGTATTGTATCAACTATTTCAATCACATTTTTAGGGCCCCTATCGTGCAACCGTGAATCATGCAATCCTACATGAGTCTAGTGTACTACATGTATAGGCCAATCAAACATCAAGTATGAACTCATAAACTCAATCCATCATGCAAGCAACCAAAACATCGTTATTCTATCAAATCAATCATATCATTCATCACAAGTAATAGCATGCATAACATTAATAATTAAAGTTAACTAAGGCTTAGCATGCATAAACACCCACAGTAAGCCCTCCCAAAGTTCCCATAACTTAACAAGCGTATGAAGGGCTTTACCAATCGTTAATTATAAAAACTAAGTTTTCATTGTGTTCCTCGTGTCAAAAAGGTAGTTATCTTACCTCGGAGAAGCACACAACGTAAGTTACCGAGCTTTGTACGTATCCCTGACCACCTTAGTGTTGTAGAAGAAGATCACTTAGACGTACTTAGTCTTGTGTGATTATAGAGAGATTTTAGAAGTGAATATATAAATGGTGTGAGTTTTATAATTAAACTAAGGTCGCTATTTATAGAAAATAATTTTAGAATATGCTTTAGAATATGCCTTAGCATATTCTTTGGAATATGCCTTAGCATATGCTTTGGAATATACTTTTTACCTTTACCATTTAAAATTTACTTTTTACTTTTACTATTTACCGTTACTATTCATAGTAACTATTCACAGTCACTATTCACGAATACGGTACTATTCATAAATACGGTTACTATTCATGAATACGGTACTATTCACAAATACGGCACTATTCACGAATACGGTACTATTCACAAAACTATTATTGATAGTATAAATATGAAAAAGTATTTCCAAGCAACTCTCTAATAACTATTTGAGCTCTATATGATCTTTATCGGGAATACATACTCTTCTTTAAGCACGTCTAGACCATGTTAATACATTAATGCACATTTCATAAATTACATATATGCATTAAATCATCTAATGACTTAACGACAGTCAACGAAAAGTTTGGGATGTTACAATTACCTCCCCCTTAAGAAGATTCTGTCCTCAGAATCGGGTTTGTTAGGACCAGTTCACCTGGAACTGGCCAGTCACCAGTTCACACTGACCAGTCACCAGTTGCATCTGGTGACCCAGTAAACTGGTGACCAAGATGATTTGTCGAAATATATTGAAGTCCAGTTGCACCGTACAGTTAACGCAACTGAAGACTTCCTCCAGTTGAGAACTGACCAATTTGAAGAAGCATTCCAGTTGAAGTCGAAGACAACAAATGGAAGATAGAGAATGGCAATGGCAGCGAAGCCCAGTTGGCATTCTAGTCAGTTACAAACTGGAGACCATCAGTGAAAGCCCTTACAAAGCTTTACACTGATTACGAGGAATTGACTTGTGTGCTTTATGTACCTTTACCCGGATAATAAGCCTTATCTTATTATTTAAGTATTAAAGGTACATAAAGGTGGTTATGTAAAGTCACTTTAACATGCGACTTTACAATGCTTTTTAAGGAATTAAATGCTATTCCTTAAATGCTCCCAACCACATTTGTACGGCTAAAGTTAACATCCCAATGTTAACTTTGCCTATAAATACAAGTCATTGCACAACCAAGAATTTAAGTATTCGAACTCACAAGATAATACTTCACACTTTGCAAACCTGCAATATTCTTGGTGAACTTGTGCAACATTCTCTCAATCGCTAAAAGGAACATTTCACTACTTTAAGTGTTTCGATTGTTGAAGAGAAATTCCGAGTATAGATCAATTGTATTTCATAGGTTGTTAGGATATTTACATTCGTGTATTATCTTGGTTCCGCATCAACCTTGTAATTTGTTTAATTTCAATAAATAAATTACACATTGAAAACTACATATTGTCTCATCAAGATTGTTTACAAGTTATTTGTATTATTGCATTATTCTTTACTTATTGTCTTTTATATAAGTAATCTATCTAGAACTTGGTATATACCTCTGCAACTGGTCGTCTCCAGTTCAGCAAGTATATTGCAAAGTAACTCCACCATCGACATAGAGGTGTCTTCAGGTAGTACCATCTAACAAGTTGGGACTTACAAGTGGTATCAGAGCAGAAGGCTAATAAACTTGCCTAGATCTGCAAAGATGAACACTACTGAAGGTGGAGATGGTTCTGGTTCAGGTGAAAACCCATCGAACACTAATGCACAACCTTTTCAAAATGTTAACACCAACCCTCCTCCTCCTACTGCCCCAAACCATGTCCATGTACATTACTCTAACACTCCTGTTCCAAAATTTGATGGAAACAGTGAGACTTTTGGTACATGGAAGCTAGAATGCTGTTGCATTTTGGTGGTATTGAGAGGTATATGTTGAAAATCCTTAAGGATGGACCATATATACCCATGTCTCTTGGGGTGAGTCCTCTTCTTGATCCTACTGGAAGAAGAGGCTCAAGGGAAAAGCCAGAAGACCATTGGTCTGATGAGGATCGCAGACTGGTGGACTTGGACACCAGACTGAAAAACATGATCCTTGGGGCTGTCCCTGAAGACCTAATTCCAACACTTGTGTTGTTTCCCAGTGCCAAGTCTATGTGGGATGAATTAGTGATTCAATTTGAAGGAGGTGATGACACTATTGTCACCAGAAAGTTGCTTTGAACAAGAAGTATGAATCCTTCTTTGCTTTGCCCAATGAAAGTCTAACTGGTACATATACCAGATTTTCTAGCCTCATCAATCAGTTGAGAGGTTTGGGTGTAGAGAAGGATAAGGATATTCTTCTTGAGAAGTTTTGTGATATTCTTCCTTCCAAATGGGAAACATGGTTCTTGTCTTGAGACAAGGTAAAACCTTGCACACTCACACTCTTGCATCGCTCTATGGAGCCTTCAGGTTCACTGAAGATAATAATGCTGCAAGACTTGTGGCTGAGCAAGATGCCATGAACCATGCCCAGAGTCCCAAGGTTGCTAGTGCAACTGAGCGACCTTGTGCTGCTTTAATGTCTGCTGAGAGTGTCCAGGTACACTCGATGAAGGAGATGTTGAACAGTTTCTTAAACTCTGGACTGACCACTGAAAACAGTGATGGTTGTAATGAAACTGACGATGATGATCTGGTCGCCATGATTGCTAAGACCTTTAATAGGTTTAAGCATAAATCCAAACGATTTAATGGCCCCAACAATGCTTCCAGCTCCAGCTCTCTGGATAAGACCAATCTTACATGCTATAAGTGTGGCAAGAAAGGTCATTTTATGAAGGAATGCAGATCTAGTCAGTTGAATAACCAAACTGGCCCCTCTGCCCTAATTTCAATCGGCCTGATGATAGCTACAAAGCTAAATACAAGAAGCTTAAGGCCCAGATTGTCCTCCTGTCCATGCAAAAGGAAAAGGATCAGTGCTTAATGGCACAAACTGAGGGAAAATGGGAGTACTCTGATGACTCATCTGATGATGAAGAAGAGGAAAGGGACATGTATTTCATGGCTTTGGAAGATCAACAACAGCAGCATGTGGTGAAAGAAGATGTCATCTCTGGAAGATGGGTGGACATCATACTGAAAAAGGTATGTGACTATGATAACCAGGTTGACCCTGAACTAAAACTGGACCTGGCTGAATCATTAAGTGGTGATTTGGCATTTGTGGAAACTGTTAGAGCTGATAGTGAAAGATATCTTGACACTATCTTAATTGAACTGAACAATGTTAAACCACAACTAAATGATTTGCAAAGTGTCCAGTTGGCTCTCAAGGAGTCAGTTTTAAAGATTGAGGCTTTAGAACTTGATAATCAAAAACTATCTTATGATTTTGAAAAGGCTCAAAAGATTATCAAGTCATGGGTAAAAGCATCTGGCAAAAACTACGATGCATTTTCAAGAACTATCGATGCCCAGAAAAATGCATGGAAATCTGAAGATCTGGAGATGGCAGCTCTTATACTAGATCTTCATGCATTGCCTCCAGCTCTCCAGGTTGAAACACCTTATGATCAACCTGAAGCTGTTGAAACTGAAACCAATGAGACCACCCCCTTTGAGGTCAAAACTAGAGCCAAACAGGCTAAAGCTCCAGTCAAAAAGGCCACTGGTAACAAGCCTTTACCTCATAAGTCTAAGGAGCCCAAGACCCGACAGACTAAATCTCCAGTTGAACCAATGTCCAAGGTTCAACTGCCTGAACAAAATAATATTTTGGTTAATCTGGAAAGGCAACTCCAACTTTTGTCTCGGCAGGTTCAGAGTTGTACTGCCCGGATTAACAATCTGGAAGGAGGTTCACCACCTCCAGTTTTAAAACAAAATGTTAAAACCTCCCTTTCTAAACCTAAACAAAAGAATGTTCCATCTGGAACAAAATCTGGTAAACTTAAGGGGAGTAAGTATCAAATACCAATCGTTTTTACTTCTGCACCTGGAGCTGGTGATAATGCTCCAGATGTAGCCTCCAGTTCAACACCTTAACAATCAACTGTGGCTTCTGAAGAGAAGTCCAGTGGACCCATCAAGAAAAGATGGGTTCACAAAAAGAACTAATGATTTTTGTGTGTGTGTAGGGCGATCGAAAGAAAAATATCTGGTATCTGGACAGCGCTGTTGGCCGGACTATGACTGGATGTAAGCCCCTACTGGAAGAGTTCACTGTCCAAGATGGACCGACAGTGACGTTTGGTAACGATCATCTGGAAAGACTGAAGGATATGGTGTGCTCAATAATGGACAAGTCGAATTCAAAAGAGTTGCATTTGTGAATGGTTTGAAATATAACTTGATCAGTGTAAGCCAACTTTGCGATGATGGCTTCAGAGTATTGTTCGATATTGTACAAGGCACCATATTTAACAAGGATTGGAAAGTGGTGATGATTGCACCAAGAAAAGGGAATGTGTACATCATGGATATGGAACCAGCTCCAAAAGAGCAATGTTTCTATACCAAAGCTGATGAGGACACCAACTGGCTATGGCATAAAAGGTTATCCCACCTTAATTTCAAAACATTAACAAGTTGTCTCGCAAGCAACTGGTTGATGGGATACCTCAGATTTCCTTCAATAAGGAAAAGCCATGTCCAGGGTGTGAGATGGGTAAGCAGAAAAGAGCCAGTTTTAAAACTAGGCAAAATTTTAGCATCACTGAACCTCTTCACATGCTTCATATGGATCTTTTTGGTCCAGTGAATGTTCAAACTAGAGCTGGAAAGAAATACACTCTAGTTGTGGTTGATGAATTCACCAGATATTGCTGGGTGGTATTCATCAGATCCAAAAGTGATGCACCTGCTGAAATCATCTCTCTTATCAAAAGAATTGAGCTCAAGTACACTCGAAAAGTTTGTCAGTTGCGAAGTGATAATGGTACTGAATTCCAAAATAAGGTACTTGAAACATTTTGCACTGACACTGGCATCACTCAAAACTTCTCATCAGTTCACTCTCCAGAGCAAAATGGAGTTGTGGAAAGAAAGAATCGTATACTGATAGAAGCGGCCAGAAGCATGCTATCTGAATCTGGTCTTCCCACCAGTTTTTGGGCTGAGGCAGTTGCAACTGCTTGTCACACCCAAAACCGGTCAGTCTACATCAAGAGACATAAGAAGACTGCCTACGAAGTACTCAGGAATCGTAAACCAAATATTGGATATTTCCATGTATTTGGTTGTCCAGTTTATATACTGAACGATTCCAGTCAGCTTGGAAAGTTTGATGCAAAAGCTGATGAAGGGGTATTTTTAGGCTATTCAGATATTCGAAAGGCCTTTAGAGTTTATAATTATAGACTTCAAAAGGTGCATGAGACAATTCATGTCACATTCGATGAATCAACTGAAGCAATCAACAAGAGACCAAGCCTTGATATTTCTTCAGTCATTCCAATCAACTTTGGTGAAACTGACCAAGTTCATCGGTCAGTTGTTTCACCAGAAGATGCTTCCAGTTACAACAAACTGGAACCAGTCAAGAAGAAGAAAAGCACCAGTGACACATCATTTTACCCTCCATCAATTTCAACTTACCACAAGAATTGGTGATTGGATCAGATGTACGTGCCACTCCAATATCAGCACCAGTTCAAGCACCTACTTCTCCAGTTACTCATGAAATACCTTCAACTGAGGAATTTCATGATGCTAATCGAGACCTCATTGACTCTGATGAGGATGTAGAAGTTGTTTGGACTGATCCTTCTCCAGAAGCTGTTGCAACTGAAGAAGATCTCCAGGTGACTTGCACTGATATTGTAGTTCACCAACCTAGTCAATACACTAGATGGACTAAAGCCCACCCAATTGAACAAATTGTGGGTGATCCAAATAGTGGGGTTCAGACTAGAAGAGCCACCAGTGAGCAATGCTTAAACGTCACCTTCTTATCCTTAATTGAACCAAAGAAGATTGACGAGGCTATGGCAGACCCAAGCTGGGTGGAAGCTATGCAAGAAGAGCTCCTCCAGTTTGAAAGGAACAATGTTTGGGAGCTTGTTCCTTGTCCACCAAGGTTAAAGAAAGAACCTATTGGTACCAGATGGGTCTACCGAAACAAAATGGATGAAGATGGCCATGTTGTAAGAAACAAGGCCAGACTAGTTGCCCAGGGTTATTGTCAAGCAGAGGGCGTTGACTTTGATGAAACTTTTGCTCCAGTTGCAAGACTTGAAGCCATAAGAATATTCTTGGCTTATGCATCCCATCTGCAGTTCAAGGTCTTCCAGATGGATGTCAAAAGTGCGTTCCTTAATGGAACATTGGAAGAAGAAGTTTATGTTAAGCAGACTCCAGGTTTCATCGATGAGAAGCATCCTCATTGGGTTTATAGACTGAACAAAGCATTGTATGGTCTAAGACAAGCCCCAAGAGCCTGGTATGATACTTTGACTAAACATCTTCTTAAAAATGGCTTTCAAAGAGGTGCAATAGATAATACCTTGTTTATCTTGAAAGAAAGAGGTAATATCTTATTGGTACAAATTTATGTTGACGACATTATTTTTGGTTCAACTGATGATGCAATGTGTAAAAAGTTTTCTAAAATCATGTCATCTGAGTATGAGATGAGTTTAATGGGTGAATTAACATTTTTCTTAGGTCTTCAGATTAAGCAACTGAAAATGGAATTTTCATAAACCAAGGAAAATATGTCAGAGATTTGTTAAGAAAATACAAATATGATTCAATCCCATCGAAAAACACACCTATTGCAGCACCATTGAATTTGGACTCTGACCCAACTGGCAAACCAGTTAACATAACTGACTATAGAGGTATGGTTGGTTCACTGATGTACTTAACTGCCAGTCGACCAGATATAATGTTTGCAACATGTTTATGTGCCAGGTTTCAGGCTAACCCTAAAGAATCACATTTGCACTGTAAAGCGTATCTTTAGATACCTGAAAGGGTGTCCTAATCTTGGTCTTTGGTACCCCAAAGGCTCAGGATTAGATCTAATGGGTTATTCAGATTCTGATCATGCAGGTTGTAAGATTGATAGAAAATCCACAACTGGTGGTTGTCATTTCCTTGGAGGAAAACTGGTAAGTTGGACCAGCAAGAAGCAGACTTCAGTCTCTATGTCCATTGCTGAGGCAGAGTACATTTCTGCGGCCAGTTGTTGTGCCCAGATTCTCTGGATCAAGAACCAGTTACTAGATTATGGTCAAAAGTTTACAAGGACCCCAATCTTTTGTGACAACACCAGTGCAATTGCTATTTCTCACAACCCAGTGATGCACTCCAAAACAAAGCATATTGATATCAGGTATCATTTCATTCGAGATCATGTTATGAAAGGTGATATTGAAATTCATTTCATCCCCACTGACAAACAGTTAGCTGATGTTTTTACAAAACCTCTTGATGAGAAAACCTTTAAACATCTCATCAGCGAACTGGGAATGTTAAACCCTTAACTGGAGCTTTCTTTGTTATTGAACGCGTCAGTGACACTGATGAGTTCTCCAGTTGAGGAGGTCCAGATAATCTTTGCTCGCCAGGCTATCGAACGCCTTTGTGATACTATCTTGGCACTAATTGATTATTGGATCATCATTTTAGGGGGAAAGACTCAAAATAATTTTCTGACTAAAATTCGTTTTTGTTTGAAAATGCAACTGGAGAACTCTTCAGTTGGAAACTGGTACTGGACTGATCCTCCAGTTACCAGGTTCAGTCTTTGTCTAAATTTTTATAACGTTACAAATACTTGGTCAATATGTGTGACACGTGATGATACTCAAGTGTTTTAAACCACTTGATATCGTGATCTGACGTGTTTGAAACCATTTTAAGTACTTGACAACTGTTTGTATTGGAAAACAAAAAGTGAGTGGGGTCATGGGTAAAGTAAGCCGTCGTAGCATTTAATGTTGACATGGTAACATTTAATGCTTACATGGAAAGTTATATTTTTATTTCAAAACTCAAACTCATTTTGTCAAAATATCTTCAAAATTGATTTGGTTTAATAAAATATAATTTTTGGTTTTACATTGGGATCTTGAATCCCCTTATAAATACCCTTATTTACTCCGTAACTCATTTATTTTTTTCTTTCTCTTACATTCCTTCATTTACTTCCAATCATCAATATTGCTTCATTCTTCTCTTTGCTTTACAAATCAAAAACCCTAAATCCCAAATTTCATTTTCATTCTTCTATGGCTCCTAGATCATCACGTTCAAGAGATGTAAATCTCTTGACTGTTCCATACAATCCCTCACCAGATGTCACACAGGCACCTGGTGCCCCTAGTAGTGCTTTGGCCATAAAACTAAATCCAAATAATCCTATGGCCAGCCTACGAGGATCTCAAGGGTCCGATACCCTTATTGGTAGAATTCAAAAGTTTTTGAAGAATTCTCCAATAGGACCCTCATTCTCTCTAAACCCACGTAAGATGTTTCACAACTACTTATGTGAGTTTTGGTACACTGCCGTTCTTTCTTCTGATTGTTCCTCCATCAGTTTCACGTTAAAGGATGGAACAATCTAGTGTGCCTTGTCAGCAGATATATTGAGGGATGCCTTACGCCTCAATTACTGGAGAGAGGGTGAATCTCCAGTCGTCTTGCCCCCTAATATAAACTTTCGCCAAGTACTCCTGGAAATGGGACACATGGAGTGTTTGGAGAATGGGGTGTTGAAGACAAAAGGTGCGATGACCATGAAGGGCCTTACACCTTCATGGAGGTATTTTTTCATCCACCTGGTGGAGAGCATGGGTGGGAGTTCTGGTGGACTTGACCAGATTAACTCCTCGCAAGCAGAGATGGCTTACTGCTTATGGAACGGATTGAGAGTGGACTTTGCAGATATTTTGTATAGAAGCCTAGTACAAAAACTGAAGGGCTCCAGGGGTGTGTGTATCCCCTTTTCAAGGTTTCTCTCTCTCTGTTTTCAACAAATTCTGGGCCATGAAGAATATAAAAGTACAGATTCACCGTACACTAGGCCAGATATGTTGAGGAATCTAGACTCTCTGGTATCTGAAGCTGGAGAGGTCGAAATTCCAGAGCGAATGCAACTGGCATTTGCTAAAACTGATGCACCTTTGGAAAGTGAATCAGAAAGACAATTGGGCGGGCCTCAAAATAATGAGGGACCCTCCAGTTCGTCTCAAGTTGTGGTTGAGGATAGAGAAACCATAACTGAAGCAACTCCAATCACGTCTATCCCTGGTGAAGATACTTCGGTATCTGATCCTCCAACAAATGCACCCATCCAGGAAACTGGGGAAGGTCATCTGGAGACTGTCCAGGTAACTGAACAGCCCTCTGTCACATTCATGGATCTGGACATGAATGTTAATGACGAGGAAATCCTTATAGAATCTTCGGATTCTGAAGGTACTGAAACAGACCAGGAGATTCTTGATGCTTCTGTATAAGCTCAAGACCCTTCATCTCCAGTCTTACCTCCAGACGCATCAATTTCATTTTCACCCCTTCAAGAAAATACGCCTACTGATACATCCTTACCAATATATTCTCGCTCCCTCACCAACTGGGCAATTCTCACTTGCTCGAGAAACCCCACTCTTCGCTCACATCCCTCACCAACTGGGCAATTCTCACTTGCTCGAGAAATACCCCCACCACCGTCGCCGTTGTTCACACCTGAGCATTCTCAGCATGAACAACACATTGAATTTCCAGTCCTTTCTTCTTCCACCACTCCTTCTATATATTCAACTGCTGGCCTGACAACTGGGGAGACTTCCATTAGTTTGCCTCCTCCAGTTGCTCCAGTAGTAACTGCAAGTGGTCCAGTGACACCTTCTCCTTTGTCACTGGACAGTCAAGTTGTCTCACTACAAGCCGATCTCCAAAACCTTCTTACCAGGGAGGAGGAGATTCAGAAGACACTTGACAAGAATACCAAGTCTTTCTCCAGATACCACAAGGACTCTTTGACAAATATTAAGGTGGTCGATCTGGGGATAAACAAGTTTTCTTCAAATGAAGACTTGGTGTTCAAGAAGCTTAATGAGTTGGTCACTGGCTGCAACAATCTGGCTGGTACTCTAAAGGAAGCCTTTGACCTAACTCACTCCAAGGTCACCAGTTCCATCTCAAATCTACTTGGCAACACTGTTCGAACTTTCGAAGTAGATCTGAAGGAAATTGAGAGGCAGGTCATGGAATTAGTTGAACGACCTGGCCTAGATGTAACTGGCCTTGGAGAGCAATTGGTATCTTCAGTTGGTCAGAAGATAGAGGATACGTTGGGTGCTAGGGAAGCACATTTGATAGAAAGGGTGATGTCTGAGATCACTAAGCTGGCCACTCCCCAGGTTGATCTGGCCCCACTTACCAGTGAGATCAACCAGTTGAGGGGCAGCATTGAAGGTTTGAGCACCCAAGTATCTCTACATACTGAATCATTAAATAAACTGACCAATGAAGTGGAGAATTTGAAGAAGAGGGATGATGATATGAAGGAAAAGGTGGTTGCTGGTATTGATGAAGAATTAAAAATTTTGAATGCATTGAAAACTGGTCAAGACAAAGTTGTTGCAAATGTCTTGGCCCAGTCTAAAGAAACCAACCACCTTTGGAGGTCCTTCAGGATGATGTGTGGGATATTCAAAGAGTGCAAGGATGTGCAGTCGTGGCAGCCTCTTGACCGGTTGCCATCACACCCCTCTGAATGGGAAGCAATTAGGGCAGGTCTAGATGCTGCCAAGGGGGAAAGAAGTACAGTCCTTGCACCACCAGTTGTACCTAGAAGGGAATTGAGCTTAGCTACCAGTACTGAAGCTGGTGAGCAAACTGGTGGAGATGCTAGTGTAAGGGGGAATGTGTTAGACAAGGGAAAGGGTAAGTATCTGATGAAGCCCAGCCGGCCACTGAAATGCAAATGCTTGAAACTGGTAATGCTGATGTACTGCCTCCAGTTTCAGATAGTGATAGTAGAAGACTGGCCAGACTTGGTGATGACATTAAAGAAAGAAAGAAAATGAAACAAAGGAACCAAGCTGAAGCCAGGGCACATCTCACACAATTGAAAATGCTAGATATGAGTGATGCCAATCTTCTGGGTATCACTAAGGAGGAGTATCTCAGGATTAAGAATGATCCTAGGATAGTTGACCAGTTAAATGAAATGCTAGATGTTGAACTGGAAAGACACTATCATGAGGATGAGGCTGAATTTGATGCCAGAAGCTTGAACATTTCATTGGAGAGGGCTAAGGAGTTAAGGGCCAGTAGGATTCTAAAGAGAATTGCTAATGTGAAGAAGGTTGTGAAGGAAGTAATGAATCCACCAAGGAGAAGGATTCCACAACCAAGAAGACCACTGACAAAAGATGCAAGGGATGCTGACCTTGACACATTCGTTGAACCAACTGGCGAAGTTTCAAATGAAGACATTAAGTCCGCTGTACTGGCTGCTGGTGCTGGGAGTATAAAAATCACAAATGAATCTGAAGCAAGAAACTACTACTCCCAGATCATGTCAACCAGAAGACATGGTGGTACTATTACTAGTGTCAATGTTACAATTAAGCCAGGCACCAAGGTTTTTCAAGTAGAGGTTAAGTATGCTGGTGGGCCATTGGTTAGAACTGATAACCCTGGTGTGCTACAATATGGGTTCAGCGAATGGGTCGAGATGGTGAATGTGCTTGATGCTAAGGCACAAAAGAATAGGTTTGAGAAGGCATGGGTAAATTTCTTAAAGGGCAAGATTCAACATAAAGAGAATCTGGAGGAAAGGCTGAATATTGACCCTGAAGACACTCAACTGTTAGAAATCCAAAAATGGTGTTAAAATGTAATTATTTTAACAATGGAAGGAGTATTAGTGAAAGTTAGTCTAGTGTATAAATACTCCTTTCCATACCAAAAATTGTAAGCTTTTCCCCCATTTCCTTAATTAATCACAATAATTCAACCATATTTCTCTCTGATCTTCATCTTCAACCTCCAAAACACACACTACACCTTTTCACACACTAACTCCATTTTTGCACAAATCAAGCTCAAATTTCTGTTTAACAATTGGTATCAGAGCGAAACATCAATCTGATGACGATCCATAACTGAATTTGATCACAATTTCATCAAAATCAAGCTAAATCTCAAATTCTGTTCGAAATTTCTCACCTACTGGTTCTTCAAAATTCACACTCTCAAATCACATAAAATCACAGTTATTTGTTCACCAATAGATTCGTGATAGTTGTAAACATAATCCTGTCAAGTTTCAAGTTCCAATTCGATCTAAATCTCGAGATTGAATTTTTGGATTTTGGCGCGATTTTTGGGTTTTGAATCTGTTGTGTTTTGTGTTGAATTTTGTTAATCGGTGTGTTGCTAAGGTGAAAACAAACAGTTTGCAAGTGATTTCAAGTTCTAACTCCTAGTAATTCGAAAGTTATTGAAGCTTTAAGAAGTCATTAATGGAGTTTTTTCTGGAAAACTGGTAAAATGATGAAGATGAACCTAAAACGATCTTCATTAAGACGATCTTCATAAGATCGTTTTGGTATTTGAAAGTCAGTGCTGTGTGGATTGTTGTGTGGTGAAATATTTGTTTTTGGCTAACTAATCCAGAAGGATTGGTTTGGTCAATACAAATTCTTGAAAAGAAATCAAGACGATCTTCTCAAGATCGTCCCATTTCCTTGAATCGTTTCATTTTCAAGACCGTTTCAGTTCAAGATCGTTTCATTTCTCATACTTAACCAAATTTCACCAAAAATTCCAAGACGATCTTCTCAAGATCGTTTCATTTTTTTTATACTTAGCCAAATTTCACCAAAAATTCCAAGACGATCTTCTCAAGATCGTTTCATTTTTCATACTTAGCCAAATTTCACCAAAATTTCCAAGACGATCTTCAATCAAGATCGTCCCAGTTCTTCAAGACCGTTTCACTTCAAGACCGTTTCATTATTCCAAGATCGTTTCATTTTTTAGACTTAACCAAATTTTCATCAAAACTCTAGAACGATCTTGCTCAAAACGATCTCACTCAAGACGATCTCACCAAGGACGATTTTCTCAAGATCGTTTCATTTCCTGTTTCACCAAGATCGTTTCACCAAGATCTTCACAAGATCGTTTCATAAAAAAAAAAAAAAAAAAAAAAAAAAAAAAAAAAGAGTCTTTTGGCGGGAAAAATAATTTTTGCCCAGGATCTTAAAAAGGGATAATTCATGGAGATTTAAAATTTGATAGCGTTAAAAAAAATTTTAGGCCAATTTTCATCCGTTATCGACGCGGTTTTGGCGAAATTTTTTAGAAATTATCAAAATTTTCCTACGTTCATGATATCCAAAGTTTACATGAAATTCAAAGTTTCGTGAGAACATATTTCGGCGGAAAAATTTGGAGGGAAACCTGAAGTACAAAATCTCCAAATTTCAATTTTAATTCTTTCACTTCAATTTCAATCACAATTACCTTTTCATTTCATTTCACCCTTTGCTAAACAAAATGTCAAATCCTACCCTATCAAATTCAGTGAAAGACGATTTCGTTTTCAAATTGTGGTTAACTTCTTCACCCAAGAAACCAACTTCATCTGAAGAAAAACTTCATAAAGGTGGACTGTGTTCATGTTGTTCGTCAAAACCTTATCCACGTCCTTGTCAAGTGATGAAGATATTGATTCATTCAACTGCAACTGAAAATGTCAAGTTTCAAGAGGAAGTAGTCACGTTACAGGCCAAGAATGTCAAACTGAAAGAACAAATGATCTACGTTCAAGCTGTGAATGTGAGGCTTAGAAATGAGATGAAAGAACTTCAAGTTGAAATTGGAAACATTGCAGTTTGGAATGAAATTGACAAACAAACTTTGAAGAAGAATGATGAGTTGAAGTCACAAATGAAAGCTGCGATAAAAGAACTTCAAACAGAATTGAAAACTTCCAACAAGAAGCTGAATGATAGTATCTTGGAAAGCAAATCAAGAGAACTTATTTTGCAAGAAAAGATTTCAAGTTTTCAATCTCAGTTGAAAATGAGACATCCATATTCTTAACCATGGAGAGCAAGTTTATTGATGAGATGAACAAAGTAGAGAAGGAGAGACAAGATGTTTGCAAGAAAATCAAGACTCTTGAAGAGAATTGTTTGCAATTTCAATCAAATGAAACATCTCTACGAAAGAGAATCTCTGAACTTGAGATGGAATTGCAAACACAATCAACATCTTGTGACACTCAAAGTGATGATGGCTCAGTTTATCATGATGCAAGTCCAATATTTCCAACTGAACTTGATGCTCCAAAGAAAGTTTGCACTGAGTCCATCCCAAAGAGCTCAAAGATCAAAGTTTCATCTCCTGCTAAACATAAAGCTTCTCAATTTACTAACTATGCCTTATTCAAGGATAGAAAGTATTCGTCAAAGCCTACTATAGATGGAACACAGACACTCAATTTAAAAAAAAAAAAAAAGAGTCTTTTGGCGGGAAAAATAATTTTTGCCCAGGATCTTAAAAAGGGATAATTCATGGAGATTTAAAATTTGATAGCGTTAAAAAAATTTTAGGCCAATTTTCATCCGTTATCGACGCGGTTTTGGCGAAATTTTTTAGAAATTATCAAAATTTTCCTACGTTCATGATATCCAAAGTTTACATGAAATTCAAAGTTTCGTGAGAACATATTTCGGCGGAAAAATTTGGAGGGAAACCTGAAGTACAAAATCTCCAAATTTCAATTTTAATTCTTTCACTTCAATTTCAATCACAATTACCTTTCATTTCATTTCACCCTTTGCTAAACAAAATGTCAAATCCTACCCTATCAAATTCAGTGAAAGACGATTTCGTTTTCAATTTATGGTTAACTTCTTCACCCGAGAAACCAACTTATTCTGAAGAAAAACTTCATAAAGGTGGACTGTGTTCATGTTGTTCGTCAAAACCTTATCCACGTCCTTGTCAAGTGATGAAGATATTGATTCATTCAACTGCAACTGAAAATGTCAAGTTTCAAGAGGAAGTAGTCACGTTACAGGCCAAGAATGTCAAACTGAAAGAACAAATGATCTACGTTCAAGCTGTGAATGTGAGGCTTAGAAATGAGATGAAAGAACTTCAAGTTGAAATTGGAAACATTGCAGTTTGGAATGAAATTGACAAACAAACTTTGAAGAAGAATGATGAGTTGAAGTCACAAATGAAAGCTGCGATAAAAGAACTTCAAACAGAATTGAAAACTTCCAACAAGAAGCTGAGTGATAGTATCTTGGAAAGCAAATCAAGAGAACTTATTTTGCAAGAAAAGATTTCAAGTTTTCAATCTCAGTTGAAAAATGAGACATCCATATTCTTAACCATGGAGAGCAAGTTTATTGATGAGATGAACAAAGTTGAGAAGGAGAGACAAGATGCTTGCAAGAAAATCAAGACTCTTGAAGAGAATTGTTTGCAATTTCAATCAAATGAAACATCTCTACAAGAGAATCTCTGAACTTGAGATGGAATTGCAAACACAATCAACATCTTGTGACACTCAAAGTGATGATGGCTCAGTTTATCATGATGCAAGTCCAATATTTCCTACTGAACTTGATGCTCCAAAGAAAGTTTGCACTGAGTCCATCCCAAAGAGCTCAAAGATCAAAGTTTCATCTCCTGCTAAACATAAAGCTTCTCAATTTACTAACTATGCTTTATTCAAGGATAGAAAGTATTCGTCGAAGCCTACTATTGATGGAACACAGACACTCATTCCATTCTTATCATTTGAAGACAACTCTCAGTTCATCTCTCAAGCAAAAGCTCAGTTGACCAAGATCAAATGGAAACCTGTCTACAAACCAAAGTCAACTGAGTCAAAGACAATCAAATACTCACTTTGGCAACTCTATGAACTTCACCAAAACCAATTACCGTGCAAAAAGTGAATGTCTTTGCATCTCCACTGCGTCCACAAAAACTCAACTTTTCAACAACCTCGAGTTTTCACCCACCATGGACTGCAGATTCTATTCGTCGAATCGATGACACGTACATTTGGAATGTCAAGACAAAAACCGTTGGGCCTACACAAAAATGGGTCCCAAAGGTTGTTCATAAGTGATTCGATGAATATGGCTTATACACATGTCAGTGTATAACCCGGGCTAAAGATGTTGTTTATTGGACTACTACTTCATAATGGTTGATTTCCCAGTTTCGACTTCAAAGAGACATGATGAACATGTAGCCACACATTCATCATGAGGGGAAGAAAGAGGATAATGAAGTCGAACAAGTTTGTTTGCTTTCTTGAATTTTGATGGGGAGAAAGAAGAATTCATCAGTTGAGGGGAAGAAAGATAAATTGTTGACTAAAGTGATCCCCAAATTTTTCTTTGAAGATAGTTATCGCCAACGTGGTGGGTACGCCGCGGGTACACCCTATACATAAGCGTTGGTGGTACGCAAATATAATTGTTTGATCGAGGGGAAGTTTGTGATGAAAAAGATGTTTGTCCAAATGCTTCAAGAGAAAGATTCATTAATTAAGGGGAAGTGTGACAAAGTTAAGATTGTCAAGAAGAGGCTATCATGTTCAAATCTAAAGAGCCAAGATCAAGTTTCCGCAATGCTCAAACTCTGAGAAGTTCAAGACTTAAAGATACATCTTTAAGGTAAGTGTGAAGATTAAAGACGTAAAGCCAAGTTTGATGGAAGATCTTGAAGACAATGAGAAAGCTTCAAAGACCTTCATCAACAAATTTGTATTTATAGATGATGTCGTACATGAATTACATTTCAACACCAAGGGGAAGAATGTTAGAAATCCAAAAATGGTGTTAAAATGTAATTATTTTAACAATGGAAGGAGTATTAGTGAAAGTTAGTCTAGTGTATAAATACTCCTTTCCATACCAAAAATTGTAAGCTTTTCCCCCATTTCCTTAATTAATCACAATAATTCAACCATATTTCTCTCTGATCTTCATCTTCAACCTCCAAAACACACACTACACCTTTTCACACACTAACTCCATTTTTGCACAAATCAAGCTCAAATTTCTGTTTAACAATACCTATTTCTCTAGTGACCAAAAGAAGAAGAACTGGCGAAGGGCCATCTGTTTAAGTTCTTTCTTTAGTTATCTACTTGTAATTTGTTTTACATTCTGTAACTTGTGTAAATTTCATTCCTTGTATAAATGAAGTTACCAGTTTGTAACCACAAGGTAGATAATAGATTAAAATCTAACAAACCTAAAAGAAAAACCTAAGGTATTTACTGATCTATAAAAATACCTTAGATAACTTAAATAGATTTAAATCGAACAAGTCTCTCCAGTTCACACTTGTACAGATACAAGAACTAGAAAAGACTTAGACTATATTTCTAGACAAATAGGAGGAATTTGTTAGGACCAGTTCACCTGGAACTGGCCAGTCACCAGTTCACACTGACCAGTTCACCAGTTGCATCTGGTGACCAGTAACTGGTGACCAAGATGATTTGTCGAGAAATATATTGAAGTCCAGTTGCACCGTACAGTTAACGCAACTGAAGACTTCCTCCAGTTGAGAACTGACCAAGTTGAAGAAGCATTCCAGTTGAAGTCAAAGACAACAAATGGAAGAAAGAGAATGGCAATGGCAGCGAAGCCCAGTTGGCATTCTAGTCAGTTACAAACTGGAGACCATCAATGGAAAGCCCTTACAAAGCTTTACACTGATTACGAGGAATTGACTTGTGTGCTTTATGTACCTTTACCCGGATAATAAGCCTTATCTTATTATTTAAGTATTAAAAGGTACATAAAGGTGGTTATGTAAAGTCACTTTAACATGCGACTTTACAATGCTTTTTAAGGAATTAAATGCTATTCCTTAAATGCTCCAACCACATTTGTACGGCTAAAGTTAACATCCCAATGTTAACTTTGCCTATAAATACAAGTTATTGCACAACCAAGAATTTAAGTATTCGAACTCACAAGATAAATACTTCACACTTTGCAAACCTGCAATATTCTTGGTGAACTTGTGCAATAATTCTCTCAATCGCTAAAAGGAACATTTCACTACTTTAAGTGTTTCGATTGTTGAAGAGAAATTCCGAGTATAGATCAATTGTATTTCATAGGTTGTTAGGATATTTACATTCGTGTATTATCTTGGTTCCGCATCAACCTTGTAATTTGTTAATATCAATAAATAAATTACACATTGAAAACTACATATTGTCTCATCAAGATTGTTTACAAGTTATTTGTATTATTGCATTGTTCTTTACTTATTGTCTTTTATATAAGTAATCTATCTAGAACTTGGTATATACCTCTGCAACTGGTCGTCTCCAGTTCAGCAAGTATATTGCAAAGTAACTCCACCATCGACATAGAGGTGTCTTCAGTAGTACCATCTAACAAGTTGGGACTTACAGGGTTAACAAAAAAGAGGTGCGGGTAACGATCCCTCATCACAGATTCAGTCTCCCAAGTCATGCTCTCACCTCGATTATGCTTCCATTTTACTAACACAAGATCAATTCGCTTCTTACGAAGTTTCTTCGTCTTTGATCAAGGATGGCAATTGGTTCATCTATCATCTTTTTCTTAGGATCAATACTTATATCTTCTAAAGGAATCACATTGATCTCATCTGCCAAGCACTTCCTCAAATAACTAACATGGAAGGTATTATGGATACCATCCAGCTCTGGAGGCAGCTCTAATTGATATGCTTGGCTTTTGATCCGTTTCAAAATCTTGAAAGGACCAATGAAACGAGGACTCAACTTACCACGCTTACCAAATCGAAGAACACCCTTCCAAGGAGAAACTTTTAACATAACCATCTCACCCACTTCAAAAGTCACTGGTCGTCTCTTCTTATCAGCATATGCTTTCTGGCGATCTCTAGCAGCTCTCAGGGCATCTTTAGCAATGTTCACCTTATCAGCCGTTATTTGAATAACTTCTGGCCCAGTAAACTGTTTCTCACCTGGTTCTAACCAACAACTAGGTGTCCGACACTTACGCCCGTATAACATCTCAAAGGGTGGCATGTCAATACTTGCATGATAACTATTGTTATATGCAAATTCAACCAATGGTAAATGGTCATCCCATGAACCCCCATACTCTAAAGCACATGCACGTAACATATCTTCGAGTGTCTGAATAGTCCTCTCTGTTAGAAATCTAAAATGGTGTTAAAATGTAATTATTTTAACAATGGAAGGAGTATTAGTGAAAGTTAGTCAAGTGTATAAATACTCCTCTCCATACCCAAAATTGGAAGTCTTTAACATAATTCCATAGTTACTTCTCTCTAATCTTATACTTTCTCTCTCTAAACTCATCTTCAACCTCCATTTCACACACAAACACACTTTTCACACACTAACCAAAATCCTCCATTAAACCTTCAAATCGAGCTTAAATTTCTACTTAACAATTGGTATCAGAGCAAAATCAGTTAATCTGAACGATCCATAGCTCGATTTGTTGCAATTCTCATCCAATTTTCAAATTTTTATTCAAAATCGATCTTCACTGTTCTTCAATTTTTCACCTCTCAAATCACATAAAATCACAGATATTTGTTCACCAATAGATTCCTAGTAGTTGAAAACATAATCCTGTCAAGTTTCAAGTTCCAATTCGATCTAAATCTCTAGTTTGAATTTTTGGATTTTGGCGCGATTTTTGGGTTTTGAATCTGTTGTGTTTTGTGTTGAATTTTGTTAATCGGTGTGTTGCTAAGGTGAAAACAAACAGTTTGCAAGTGATTTCAAGTTCTAACTCCTAGTAAATCAAAAGTTATTGAAGCTTTTTGTAGTTGTTAATGGAGTTCATGTTCAAAACTGTTCTGATGAAGAAGATGATGACCCTAGGACGATCTTGCACTAGGACGATCTTGCCAAGATCGTCCTAGCCTTTATTCCTTTATTTCTCATTTCTAGTGCTTAGAGGCTTGTAGGACGATCTCCTCAAGATCGTCTTGACAAGTAGTTGTGTTGTGAAGTGTTTGATTGTGGCTAACTAATCCAGAAGGATTGGTTTGGTCAATTCAAATTCTTGGAAAGAAAAACAAGACGATCTTCACCAAGATCGTCTCATCATTCTGAAACTAAGACGATCTTCACCAAGATCGTCCCATTTCCTCTGAAGACCGTTCCCTAAAACGATCCTCACCAAGATCGTCATTCCTGAAATACCTAAGACGAACTTCACCAAGATCGTCCCATTTCCTCTGAACTTAAGACGAACTTCAAGATCGTCCCAGTTCCTTTGAAGACCGTTCCCTAAAACGATTTTAACCAAGATCGTTTCATTCCAAACTCATTTAGTTCAAGATCGTTTCATTTTTCATACTTAACCAAATTTCACAAAAATTACCTAAAACGATCTTACCTAAGACAATCTTCTCAAGATCGTTTCATTTCCCATTTCTACTAAACTTAAGACGATCTTGTCAAGGTCGTCCCAGTTCCTTTGAAGACCGTTCCCTAAAACGATCCTCACCAAGATCGTTTCACCAAGATCGTTTCACCAAGATCTTCACAAGATCGTTCCAATTCCAAACATCATAAAAAAAAAAAAAAAAAAAAAAAAAAGTCTTTTGGCGGGAAAAATAATTTTTGCCCAGGGTCTTAAAAAGGGATAATTCATGAAGATTTAAAATTTGATAGCGTTAAAATTTTTTAGGCCAATTTTCATTCGTTATCGACGCGGTTTTGGCGAAAATTTTTAGAAATTATCAAAATTTTCCTATGATCATGATATCCAAAGTTTACATGAAATTCAAAGTTTCGTGAGAACATATTTCGGCGGCAAAAATTTGGAGGGAAACCTGAAGTACAAAATCTCCAAATTTCAATTTTAATTCTTTCACTTCAATTTCAAACACCATTACCTATTCATTTCATTCCACCTTTGCTTAACAAAATGTCAATTGAAATATCCAAAGATTTTATTCATTCCTTAACAGAAGATTTAACGGGCTTAGAACCAAGTTGGAAAGAGATACATTATCATGGTACTCAAACTTGTTCATGTGGTGACAAGTATCGTTCAACGGATTGTATTGTGGCTGAATATGAACGAAAAGAAGCTAATTTGAAAAAGCTTCTTAATATTTTGGAACAACACCACAATTTCCAACTTGAAGTTCAACATCTCAAAGAAGAAAACAAAGAGCTCAAACATGCAAATGATCTAAAGTTGTCCAACATGGAAAGTGTTCAAAAAGAACATGATCTTTTGCAGTCCAAGATTTCAAAAATGTCAAAAGAATTGGATACTTCCAACAAGAAGCTGAATGATAGTATCTTGGAGAGCAAATCAAGAGAACTTATTTTGCAAGAGAAGATTTCAAGTCTTCAAATTCAGTTGAAAAATGAGACATCCATATTCTTAACCATGGAGAGCAAGTTTATTGATGAGATGAACAAAGTTGAGAAAGAGAGACAAGATGTTTGCAACAAAATCAAGACTCTTGAAGAGAATTGTTTGCAATATCAATCAAATGAAACATCTCTACGAAAGAGAATCTCTGAACTTGAGATGGAATTGCAAACACAATCAACATCTTGTGACACTCAAAGTGATGATGGATCAGTTTATCATGATGCAAGTCCAATATTTCCAACTGAACTTGATGCTCCAAAGAAAGTTTGCACTGAGTCCATCCCAAAGAACTCAAAGATCAAAGTTTCATCACCTGCTGAACGTAAAGCTTCTCAATTTACTAACTATGCCTTATTCAAGGATAGAAAGTATTCTTCGAAGCCTACTATTGATGGAACACAGACTCTCATTCCATTCTTGACATTTGAAGACAATACCAAGTTCATCTCTCAAGCAAAAGCTCAGTTGACCAAGATCAAATGGAAACCTGTCTACAAACCAAAGTCAACTGAGTCAAAGACAATCAAATACTCACTTTGGCAACTCTATGAACTTGCACCAAAACCAATTACCGTGCAAAAGTGAATGTCTTTGCATCTCCACTGCGTCCACAAAACTCAACTTTTCAACAACCTCGAGTTTTCACCCACCATGGACTGCAGATTCTATTCGTCGAATCGATGACACGTACATATGGAATGTCAAGACAAAAACCGTTGGGCCTACACTTAAATGGGTCCCAAAGGTTGTTCATAAGTGATTCGATGAATATGGCTTATACACATGTCAGTGTATAACCCGGGCTAAAGATGTTGTTTATTGGACTACTACTTCATAATGGTTGATTCCCCAGTTTTGACTTCAAAGAGACATGATGAACATGTTGTCACACATTCATCATGAGGGGAAGAAAGAGGATAATAAAGTCAAACAAGTGTGTGTGCTTTCTTGAATTTTGATGGGGAGAAAGAAGAATTCATCAGTTGAGGGGAAGAAAGATAAATTGTTGACTAAAGTGATCCCCAAATTATTCTTTGAAGATAGTTATCGCCAACGTGGTGGGTACGCCGCGGGTACACCCTATTCATAAGCGTTGGTGGTACGCAAATATGATTGTTTGATCGAGGGGAAGTTTGTGATGAAAAGGATGTTTGTCCAAATGCTTCAAGAGAAAGATTCATTAATTAAGGGGAAGTGTGACAAAGTTAAGATTGTCAAGAAGAGGCTTTCATGTTCAAATCTAAAGAGCCAAGATCAAGTTTCCGCAATGCTCATACTCTGAGAAGTTCAAGACTTAAAGATACATCTTTAAGGTAAGTGTGAAGATTAAAGACGTAAAGCCAAGTTTGATGGAAGATCTTGAAGACAATGAGAAAGCTTCGAAGACCTTCATCAACAAATTCGTATTTATAGATGATATCATGCATGAATTACATTTCAACACCAAGGGGAAGAATGTTAGAAATCTAAAATGGTGTTAAAATGTAATTATTTTAACAATGGAAGGAGTATTAGTGAAAGTTAGTCAAGTGTATAAATACTCCTCTCCATACCCAAAATTGGAAGTCTTTAACATAATTCCATAGTTACTTCTCTCTAATCTTATACTTTCTCTCTCTAAACTCATCTTCAACCTCCATTTCACACACAAACACACTTTTCACACACTAACCAAAATCCTCCATTAAACCTTCAAATCGAGCTTAAATTTCTACTTAACACTCTCACTATGTCCATCAGTCTGAGGATGAAAAGCAGTGCTCATGTGTATTCGTGTTCCCAATTCTCGTTGAAGACCCCTCCAAAAATTTGAATTGAAGCGACCATCACGATCTGAAACAATAGACATAGGTACACCATGCTTCGAAACTACCTCATCAATATACAATTCTGCCAACTTATCTAATGAAGCATTCTCTCGAGTTGCTAAGAAATGAGCACTCTTGGTCAGTCTATCCACAATAACCCATATCATATCATGACCCTTCCTGGTTCTAGGCAATTTGGTCACGAAATCCATGGTGATATGGTCCCATTTCCACTCTGGGATATCCAATTGCTGCAACTTACCATACGGCTTTTGGTGTTCTGCTTTGACTTGAGCACAAATCACACACTTTTTAATAAAGCTAGCGATATCATTTCTCATATTAGGCCACCAATACAAAGGTTTAAGATCATGAAACATCTTGGTAGCACCAGGATGAACAGAATATCTTGATCTATGGGCTTCTTCGAGTATCAACTCTCGATTACCCCCAAATAATGGCACCCATTTTCTACCTTTGTAAGTCTGATAGCCACGACTATTCACCTTAAACCGCTCTTTCTTCTTCCCTATTCTTTCACCACGAAAATTTGCAGGTAACAAAGCCTCCACTTGAGCAGACCTGATCCGCTCGAGTAACCCAGATTCAGCCTGAACAACCATAGAAAGCAACTTACAAGTGGCACCTTGCACTTTGCGACTCAATGCATCTGCAACCACATTAGCCTTACCAGGATGGTATTTAATCTCACAATCATAATCTTTGAGAAGTTCCATCCATCTTCTCTGACGAACATTCATATCTTTCTGATTAAATACATACTGTAGGCTCTTATGATCAGTGAAAAGAGTGCACTTAGTGCCATACAGATAATGTCTCCATATCTTAAGAGCAAAAACTACAGCAGCAAGCTCCAAGTCATGAGTAGGGTAATTCTTCTCATGAGGTTTCAACTGACGAGAAGCATAAGCTATCACCTTATCGCGTTGCATAAGAACACAACCCAACCCAGTAATGGAGGCATCACTGTAAACAACCATGTCATCTGTGCCTTCTGGTAGTGCTAAGATTGGAGCCTCACACAACTTTTTCTTCAAAATCTGAAAAGCTCGTTCTTGAGAATCAGTCCACACGTACTTCACTCCCTTTTTAGTTAATTCTGTCATAGGTTTAGCAATTCTGGAGAAATCTTGTATAAATCTCCTATAATAACCTGCCAAACCCAGAAAACTCTTAATTTCAGTAGGAGTCTTAGGCTGCTCCCACCTCATTACAGCTTCAATCTTTGAAGGGTCAACTTTAATACCATCTTTGGAGATTACATGGCCAAGAAAATGAACTTCTCGAAGCCAGAACTCGCATTTTGAGAATTTAGCGTATAGCCTCTTCGCCCTAAGAACCTCAAGTACAACTCGCAAATGACCCCGATGCTCCATTTCTGACTTAGAATAAATCAGAATATCGTCAATGAATACTATCACGAAATGATCAAGGAAAGGCCGACAGACTCGAT
>CM067170.1:66585226-66619271 GCA_034093135.1 Erigeron breviscapus
GACTCAACTTTTCAATTATCGGGTTTTTGACGATGTCCAAGAGGTTTGAGACTCTGGCTACCAAGAACTGAACCCCTTGATCATTGCAGTCAACGGTGTTTCGGTTTTTGGACAACCTTGAGCTGAAGGGTAGAAATGAGTCGAGGTTTTGAGTAACTTTGTAAGTATTGAGTTTATAAGGGGTTGGATACAGGATATTGTAATTTTTTTCTTATGAACCGAATCTTTTGTAGATAAAAAAGAAGAAACATACAATGAAATCAAGTATTAGATTTTAAAACTCTTTTGCAGCAAGAACTGTCGTAACAAAATAGAAACTACGAAGAATCTTCCACCTGGAAACCCAGAAAGGTTTGTAAGTGAGAGAATGACGATAAATGGTAGTCCTTTGGTGTTCAGAACATCTTTGTTTGGTGACCGTATAGTTATCTTCTGAAGGGAACAAATTTTTGTTTGGGAATGAGAAGCGAGAACAAACACTTTTTTTGTAAATGTTTGCATACAAGCCGCGGTGAGGAAGCTAAGTGGTTGAGGAAGATGATGCTGTCTTACTTAGGTCCGTATGCTCTATCGAATCGTCATACCGCCACCACGATTGATATCATCACTCGTCATCATATCCAAACACACTGAAAAGGTATCCATTCTGTGAATATATTTCAATAATCTTTGAATTTATTTGTAATATGATACAGGGAGTCTATAGATTATCGCATGGACATAACACGGATTACAATATTGTCAATTCTGTGAATTTCAAATATTGAAGTCTTGTGTTAAGGTTTAACTCTCTACTATCACAGGTTTGGTAAGAAGAAATTAGAGATATGAAATAAGACAACAAAAAATATAAAAATGAGAAGTTCTAGAAATCATAGGTAAATCTATTATTTGATAATAGACAGGAAATCAATTCTTAAAGCTTTTGGTAAGTTGATAAAGAAAAATTAAAGATAAAAAAGAAAAAACATACAATGAAATCAAGTCTAGTCTATGCCACATCTTTAATGTGTTTGAAATATTACCGGTACCATTATACAAAGTTTAATGTTCAAGACAAAAAGGTAAACTCAAAACAGATCTTTACATATCAAAACAAACTCTTTCATAAATTCAAATAAAAACTGTACTTTTAAAACCATATGGGTAAACTAACAACCTAACATGACTTCAGGAGCACGATAATGACGTGTTGATACTATATATACGTAGCTCTGTCCATGACGGTCATGTGTCCTGCTACCAAAATCAAGTATTAGATTTTAAAACTCTTTTGCAGCAAGAACTGTCGTAACAAAATAGAAACTACGAAGAATCTTCCACCTGGAAACCCAGAAAGGTTTGTAAGTGAGAGAATGACGATAAATGGTAGTCCTTTGGTGTTCAGAACATCTTTGTTTGGTGACCGTATAGTTATCTTCTGAAGGGAACAAATTTTTGTTTGGGAATGAGAAGCGAGAACAAACACTTTTTTTGTAAATGTTTGCATACAAGCCGCGGTGAGGAAGCTAAGTGGTTGAGGAAGATGATGCTGTCTTACTTAGGTCCGTATGCTCTATCGAATCGTCATACCGCCACCACGATTGATATCATCACTCGTCATCATATCCAAACACACTGAAAAGGTATCCATTCTGTGAATATATTTCAATAATCTTTGAATTTATTTGTAATATGATACAGGGAGTCTATAGATTATCGCATGGACATAACACGGATTACAATATTGTCAATTCTGTGAATTTCAAATATTGAAGTCTTGTGTTAAGGTTTAACTCTCTACTATCACAGGTTTGGTAAGAAGAAATTAGAGATATGAAATAAGACAACAAAAAATATAAAAATGAGAAGTTCTAGAAATCATAGGTAAATCTATTATTTGATAATAGACAGGAAATCAATTCTTAAAGCTTTTGGTAAGTTGATAAAGAAAAATTAAAGATAAAAAAGAAATTTAAAACCAAATCCATAAAAGCCTCTTCTTAAAAACCATCAGCATATGGCCATGACGACTAGGAACGGGCAAATAAAAAATTTCACTTTGAATTTCGGACCTCAACATCCTGCTGCTCATGGTGTTTTACGATTAGTATTGGAAATGAACGGAGAAGTGGTGACACGTGCAGAACCACATATTTGATTACTCCAGTTCTCTAAATATGCTTTTTAATCTTATGAAAAGCCTATTAAGCTTCTGAAAGGTCTTTTTAATAAATTCATTGATATGATTTTGACATAAAATAAAATATCACTGAGGTGTAGGGAGTTATTACCTTTATGTTGAAAATGATGATTAGAAGGGATGCCTCACTCACCGATCATTTGTCGGGTGTCCCTTAGGTCCATCCGGATCTCTCTCAAGGTAATTTACATTCTGATCTTACGTTTATCACCTTGCAGCTTACCTGTTACACTTAACAGTTATTATGTCGATCATTTAACACTACTATCCTATGATAATTTCAATATTTGATCAGACACATACTAATACTAATAATAGTTGAAGCATCTATCTGATTGTTGGTTCCAATTCATTGTCACAATAATCACATTAAAAATGCACATTAAAATAACCTCTTTAGCCAGAAAACAAACTTACATCAACTAGATTAAAAAGTAGTCGAATGTTGCAGAACATGCATGAGTCAACAAGCAAACTTACACCACCAAGGAGTTTATCCAAAATAAAGCTGCTTAGTTCATGAAGATTCTTTACCCCCAATATATACAAGTTACTGTTGTAATTCCCTGAATGAATGAAAGTAAGCACAACTCAGCTTCTTTTTAGATAAATAACAGATAGTATACAATGTTTTTTAGGAAGTAATTTCCTAGAATATGACTAACTGGGAGTTATTATCAGACTCCATATTATACTTTGACCTTTTGGTTTATAAAATGCAAGTCATACCCATGTTAAAGAACATTAATCAACCTGTATTGTTGGATTTTAAACCATGAAATGATGGTCTGCAAGGAGCAGCAAGCACAACCCCAGCCCTGACTGTAAATTAAAATGAATTCATCAGAAATATGGTTCTTTCTCATCAGGACATCAGATATACATATTTTCAGTCATTCCAAGTCTTATTTGTCTAAAATAAGAAATTTATCAAAACCATCTTGAAGGTAATCATGATAGTCATAAGAACCTTGTACAAGAGATACAACTCCTTCATGAACTGCATTAAAAACAAGTGATAAATTCTATAGGTACAGAACAGTTGGGTCGGGCATACTAGGCGGTGACAAGTCAAACCAGGATCTAGGGGGTTTATAATGCATTAAAATTACACTTTTGACGATTTTCAAACCACTGGACACATTTGACCCATTTCCTTTAGAGCTATATTTAAATTTAGGGACAATTTATGTAATTTCGTTATTTTATTTTTGTAATTTGCCCTTAAGCATAACCCAGATTGACCAATTGAAATACATGGGTCCAAGATTGCCAACTATGTATATTCTCAACAAGACAATATGCACAGGTTATAGGGTGTCTTTCAAAGTGTATATCAAGTGATTATTAGCCAGTTTAAGTGTTTCACAATAACAGATTATAGTTTTACTTTCCCGAGTATTTCAGGTCCAAATGATCAGATTTGGAGAGGCAGATGAAAAGTTCCACCAGGATGCAACCTACCCTGCAAACATTTTTTTAGGAAAAAAACTTATACACTAGTTTCAATTGTAGGAGGTAAAATGGTTGCGTTGGGTTGGATCACGTGAAGTCAAAAATGGGTCTTGAACAGTAGGGGTGAGCAAAACCAAACCATAAACCACAAAAACCATAAAAAACCGAAAAAACCAAACCACAAAACCGCCCATAATGAAAAACCGATTTTATGGTTCTTGTATTTAGAAAAACCAAATTAATGGTTTGGATCTTGGATGCATATAAAAAACCAAACCAAAAAAACCAAACCGAACCGCATTATATATTATCAAAAATTAAATTAAATTTTAATATTAGTTTAATTAATATATATCTTTAGTGTAGATGTTAATGATTTAATGGGCCAGTCCATTTACTTTCGTATTGCTTAAGATATTATATACCTTAGCCTTTCATATTGCTACGTATATATATTGTATACCCTAGCCGTAAGTTTTCTCAAAATCAACATTTGATAGTTCTTAATACTACGTATATATATTGTATAGTTGTTATGAAGTTGAACATGATACTTTGATAGTTTTTTTATTATTATTTAAGCGTTTGAATTTTGTTATGGATCATTGAATTAGACTTTGAGTTTTTTGGTATTCATATTTGCATGAATAAACCATGTAGTTGAATATCTTGCTTTTTAGTTTTTAGTTGAGCCAGTGTTTAAAAAAAACCAAACCCACCCATTTGAAACCAAAAACCAATCCGAAAAACCAAACCGCTATAAACCATTTACAAATGGTTTGAAATTTTGAAAACCCACCATAATGGTTTGGTGTTTGGTTTTAACTAAAAATCGCACCAAACCGCACCATACTCACCCCTTCTTAGGTCAGCTGTGTTGGTTCGGGTTGGACTGCGTTGACCCATCCTAGTTGATGGACTAATTTCAAGGACAGTGCGTTGGACCCTGGTGTACCCAATAAAACCTGAAACATGAAAAAGTCACGCACATGGATGTATAAAACACACTAAATAAAGAAAGAAATGTTGTCCATCAAGAACCTGAAGGCAAGTAGCTTCCAAACCGCTTCTGTACTCAGATTTTGAGGTGACACCCTGTGGCCAGTCCAACTACTTCTCCTTGCATACTTGTCTGCTGAAAAATAGAACCATATGGTATGATAATACAAAAATTGGAGGACTAGAAACGAAGCTTCTCTGCAGGTAAAACTAACTGTAGGTATTAGCATTAATTGTATTGGTGGAAAAAAAAAACAAGCTAAAAAGGGTGCAAATAGGGGAATACATTTAATTAGTTTATGTCGAGTTGAGGGATATGGGAGATAAGGTGCCAATAGGAACCTCTTTTACTCATCATCTTTTCTTTCAGTTCATCGCAATAAAGGATTTCTAAACTCAAAAGTGAAGACAACAGTCTTTTAGGTAGATCTTTCATCTTTGGGCAACTAGAAATGGTGAGATGTTGGAGAGAGGAGAGATGTTGGAGTCCCTCTGATGATATTCTTTCCATTTTCTTAAAATCAAATAATAGAAGCCGGGTAAGAGATGATGATAATGAATAAGGAAGAAGTGAGGTTGGGAAACTCTTGACGTCTTCTTCATCTTCTTCAAGTGATGATCCAAATCCACCCCATAACTTTAGTTCAATGAGTGAGGTTGGGAGTGGACCCCATTCTGATATGGGCCTCTTCAACTTCCCTATACTTAGGGAATCCAATTTAGGAGGCCAAATCCCACTTACAGCTCCACTACCACTTGTAAGAGAAGGAGGACCATCCAAACTTGGACAATACGCAATTCTCAGATGCTTTAACGAGGCGAGATTATGAAAATTGGGAAAGGACTCTATTCTCTCACAATCTTCTATTACCAATGTGGTTAGCTGAAACAAACAAGTAAATCTTGTTATTGATTTCAGATCTTTCCAGTTGTGTATGCGTAAAACTTCAAGAATTGGCATCATGTTTGTGGAGTTGATTATTATTAACAGCTGCTTTTCTAATTCCTTCTCCAATTCTGAGTTACACCCCCATATATCAAGTAACTTAAGCTTTTGCCATCCTCCTCCTCCTGCTCGGAAAGAGACAGATGTAACTGACCTACAATCCCATATCTTTAACTCTTGAATGCTATTAACTGGACAACTCAAATGCTCGAGATTCTCACAATTATGGATATCCAAGGTTTCAATGGTGTCTGGACAACTCAAATGCTTTAGATTCTTACAACCCCATATCTTTAACATCCTAATAGATGTTGGGAGGAGGAGGTTGCTCCCTTCCTCTTTCTCTCCTCCTATTCTCACGAATTTCTCACGCCTACTTATTTCACATAAATTTCTTATTTCTTTACACTTCTCAATTCTTAACTCTTCCACTGCCCCAAGATATTGTACAACACCTCCCCACACCTCATCACTAAGTCCTGGTATACTGGATACGCTCAACTGTGTGACTGATGAAGCTACACTAACCAGACTTCTCAACAATACATCACCATAGTTCCATACATTTAAATTCTTCAACATGGGTAGTACTTCCAGTGATACTTTTACCAAGTTAGGACAATTATCTATCCAAAGCTTTTCAAGGCATGGAAACACTCCAACATCAGTATCCGCTGACCACACCTCCCATCGTGCCATATTAGGACAGTTGCTTATATGAAGCTCTTTAAGGCATGGAAACACTGCAACACCCACTCCATTGATTGACCATACTTCCCACAATGGCATCATTTCAAATCTTAGAATTTGAAGTGAAGGGAATGTTGCAGAACCATTCCCGAATAACTCTGAACTTACCTCTTTCACACCATCCATGCTTTCTATATACAACTTCTTTAGTGATGGCAGCTGCCCAAGTGTTGGCAGAAACACACAATTTCTACATTTATACATACGAACAACAGTCAATTTACAAAACGAGGAATTCCCAACCCATTCAGGAAACTCTGTACCCCCATATGACATAATTTCAAGATTTTTGAAGTTATCTCTATGAGGCTTAAGCACATCCAGGACCTCCTTTTCAAGTCTTTGATTTCGAGAGCCATCAAACACATCACTCCATCTCACCACTAAACCACTAAGCTTCATTTGTGATAGGTTTACCTCCCGTGCTTGATCACTATTTTGCAAATTGTCTAGCCCATCGATGCAAACTCTCCGGCGAAGATTCTTCAAGTTCTTTAGCCCGCTTATTGGGAAATCGTTTTCTCCCCCAATGCTGATCTTGGTGAGAGTTTGTAGACTTTTCAGCTCACCAATACCTAAAGGCATGTCCATCAAAGACGGAGTGTCCCTAATGTCAAAATGCCGTAGATTTTTTAGCTTTAAAAAGTTGGCGGGCAACTTACTCAACTCTAAACAACCAAACACGATCAATGTCTGTAAATTATAAAGATTACAGATATTCTCAGGTAAATGTTTGATTGGAGTGTAAGATAGATTAAGATATCGCAGGTGCTTCAAATCGCCAACGGACTCCGGTACCTCATCTATCCATATATTACTCAAACAAAGAACTCTTAATAATGGTAACTGGGGAAGAATGTCAACCAAAATCTTATTCGGTAAATGAAAATTCTCCCACCTAGCTCTCGACACTATCGGAACTGCTAGAAACGATCTCAAACTATTTGCTCTTTTGAATGCCTCAAACTTTTTGCCAGTCATAAATTTCTCACGAACAAAGGACATATGGCGGTACTTTTTGGTACTTTGTTCTTCAGTTTTATTCTTCATTTCAATATCTAACCTAACAAAAAAATTTCCGGCAATAGATGTTGCCAAATCATTCATGAGGTCATGCATAACAAACAACGATTTATCACTATTTACATATTCGAAAAACGACTTTGACAACAACTCATCAAAAAATTTCTCACCCAAGCGTTCCATTTCCATTGGATCGCCTATAGTTGATTTGTGCAAAAACCCCTCCGCCATCCAAAGCAAAATCAAGTCCTCCTTTTCAAACACATAATCTTTGGGGAACAAGGAACTATATGCAAACATTTGCTTCAAACTTGCAGAAAGCTCATGGTAGCTTAGTCGAAGAGCAGGAAGAATACCACCTTCATCTTTTAAACTCCATATCTTACTATCCAATAGCTCCATCCAATCTTCTTCATTTGTTCTTGTCTTCAATGAAGTTCCAAGTGATTTTAAAGCCAAAGGCAAGCCATCACATTTTTGCACAATGCCCTCACCATATGATCTGAGTGTTGGATACGATTCAAAGTTAGTTACACCCAGTGAATGTTGAGCAAACAAAGACAAAGCATCTTCATGTGACAGCTTATTCAGATGGTACGGATTATCGTTTCCTAACTGTTGAAGCAACCGTTTCTTTCGAGTCGTGATGATAATCTTACTTCCAGGAGCCACTGCATGAAAAGGAGGCACTAAGGTATTCCAATCTTCAATTTTTTCGCTCCACACATCGTCCAAAACTAGCAGAAATCGTTTTCCCGCAAGTTTAATTCTAAGAGCTTCTTGAAGCAAATTTAGATCTCGGAATTTCTTCTCTTTCTTTTCTTTCTAGCGTAGCTTCATAGATAACTTTGCTTATATTGAAGCTATCAAACTCATCCGAGACACAAACCCACGCCTTGAGGTCAAAGTGTTTCTCTACTTTTGGTTCGTTATACAAAAGTCTAGCAAGAGTCGTTTTGCCAATCCCACCCATACCAAATATCGGCACGATGCTAAAGTTGTTTTGACCACATGCCTCATCATCACCCAATAGTTTCTGAAGCATAATCTTTTTCAACTCCCTTCCAACTATACTATTAGGTGAATCAAACAAAGAGGTCTGGTAAATTCTGTTTATATTCTTTGACCTTTTATCTTTAACAGTCAAACCAAGATCATTTTTTTCATCATATAGTTCTTGCAACTTGGTGTTAATACCATTTAGCTTGCAGGACTGTATCGCAGTAGTTGATGATGAGAAAGTAGCATTGAAGAGCTTTCTTACCTTTCTGACCACACCACCTCCTTCAGGTTCTTGATTCAGCTCATCAGTAGCCAAAGAATCGAGTATATCGTCTGCATCATAAGCCAAATGTTGGAGACGATTTAGCCAATCTTTGACTCTTTCATCTTGTATTTCCTTCTCAGATGCATCATTAAGCAAGGCTTGGATCTTGGGTAACGAGGTCTCCAATTTCTTGAGTTGGGACTGAATTTCTTTGGAGTGAGAAATCTTGTTTAAGGTTGCAGAGGCTAGCTTCTCAACAACAATTGAGAGCAGGGTAGAAAGAATGATTTCAGCCATTGTTTGAAGTAGAAAAGTCAACAAAGATTTTGATGGGTAAGAAAAAGATGCAGTCTTTGTTTATAGACAACAGAAGAAGAGAATGATTTATTTGTTGGTTCATAAAAGTCTTTGCTTATAGTCAAACATTTAAATTACTGTTTCAAATCTGTAGATAACAAAATTGTGGTTGTGGATGAAAATCGTCAATGATTCATCTTAGTCCCTAAACAAATTAACTCTCTTGTTCTCTTCAAAAAGAACACTTTTATATTCTACACAGTTTCATAAATCGTATTAGGTGTTAGGTAAAATAAAATAAGTATTAAAGTAAAATAAATAAAACAATAGGTTTCTTTCACTGAAAATCACCGTGATCATGAAAATCATCGTGCATGAATCTTCGTGCATCAATTTAACCATGATCTAAGGGTCAAGATCTTGTTCTATTTGTTTTACTTTAATACTTGTTTTACAATACCCAACCCCTATAAAATATTTGTATTAAAACCTTTTTTATTTCATTCAAGTAATCATATGGCTATTTCGTTATATTGTGTTCTTATTATTGAATCATCTCGTATAATACTAAAATTCTATATTAGCTTTAATTAAGTTTAAATGGTATCAGAGCCAGGTTGTTGATTGACGATCTTTCTTGATTTCAGATTTGTGTCTGTTTCAATTGATTCTATAAATTTTATTTTTTTAAAATTATTTTAGGGTTTATCTTGATTTGGGGATTCTCTTTCTAGGGTTTCACAAATCAATTGATTTATATATTATCATTCTGCTTATCACTTCTTCCTTTATAGGTTGTGAGTGTTTGCTTTTGATTACACCTTTTCTGCTCGTGTGTGGGTCTCACCTTTCTTTAAAGGTTTGTAGACTTGCCTCTGGTAGTGGATTCATTATTGTGAGATTTTTTTTTGAAACGGACGTTTTTCGGGTGTTTTGTCAAACAAGTTTTAGCAAATTTTTTTTTATGGAAGTGGGTAAACCGGTAGTGGCATTACCGGTCTCAAAAAAACACCCCGAACCCGGTTTTGCCACTACCGGTCTCGGTTCGAATAGCGAGACCGGGGTTGCCATTACCGGTCTCGCAGGGAATCTGACTAACACGTGTCGCTTTTTAACCAAAGAGTACATGATGTGACAAGGCATGTTGAAAATGGGTTAGCAGAAAGCAACAAAACTTTACTGACACCTGTACTTTTTTGCTTTTTAAAATTGTCAAGTTGTCACAATGAACTTGATTTTCCTTTTATCTTTTTCGATAACAATAACATTTATTCTTCATATTCATTTCTAATTTTATATTGCATTAGCATCATTACTCATTGTCTCTCCATGTCTCTATATTCATAATACATATACAATATATTATATATATACGAATAAATATATATATATATATATATATATATATTTATATACATATATATATATATATATTACAAGGAGCTGAGTTTGTAGCAAAGATGGGAAGAGAAGTTTTAGCAAAGTTTGTTGGGAGACAAAGAAGATAAGAAAAAGCATGGCTGCCATTTTTGTCGCGACTCTCGAACCTGGTATTGGGAAAACCGGGTTCGCAGGTACTAGTCACATCAACCTGCATGTTCTGCATGTTTACTGTTCGACTGAAAAAGCAAGTACGTCATTCGAGACCGGGCTTGGCACTACCGGTGTCAAACATGATTATTTGAACCCAGATTTTGGGAATACCGGGTTTGGGCCAAAATTATTGAAACCGGTATTCCCAATACCGGTTTACCCGGTTTCACAAAAAAAAAAATGCAAAAACTTATTTGACAAAACACCCTTGAAAAACGTCTATTTCAAAAAAAATTCTCCCTGTTGCCTGTCCCTTTCTGGTATAATATTGGAATTACTGTTGGCGACCCCACTGTAAGTCCTTTTGCAAAAAAAAAATTGCAAAAACTTGTTTGACAAAACACCCTTGAAAACGTCCGTTTCAAAAAAAAATTCTCCCTGTTGCCTGTCCCTTTCTGGTATAATATTGGAATTACTGTTGGCGACCCCACTGTAAGTCTTCTTGTTCATCAAACAAATTTTGTATTAAAACCTTTTATTTCATTCAAGTAATCATATGGCTATTTCGTTATATTGTGTTCTTATTATTGAATCATCTCGTATAATACTAAAATTCTATATTAGCTTTAATTAAGTTTTACATGTATCAGCCAATCTTCGTGCATCAATTTAACCATGATCTAAGGGTCAAAATCTTGTCCTATTTGTTTTACTTTAATACTTGTTTTACAATAACCCAACCCCTATAATAAATATGTTATTAAAACAAACATGTTTTTTTTTAGTAATTTATACTAATAAATAATGTGTTGTTAATCCTAAACTAACTATATTTTTTTAGGGTTTTGCTAAACGCAGCCCTTAGGGCTGCAGTTAAGGTGTATTAAATAGTTGTACACTTATATAAAATTCAGGGGTGAGCATGAAAGGTACAAATTTTTTATGCACGTTAAGTGTAGCCCTAAAGGCTGCGTTTGAGCATTTTCTTTTCTTTTTTTACCGCAAAATCTTATATCTATTCTAAACTATTATTTAATTATCATTCCATTAAATACTTATTTGACTTGTTTTAGGGTTGTTGGAAATAAAATAACGTAATTCATACTCAATATTAAAGGCCATCGTTATGAATAGTAACTCGCCTACGTGGCGAGTTACTATTCGTCCACGTCACGACCCGTACAACTATTCGGATTTTGCCATATCGCATCCCTTTCGATTTTTATTATGGGTTACTTTTTGGTTTTTTCACACTTTTTTTATCTTTTGAGTTATTCAACCTTTTTGTGGCACGCCCAATACCAGTACTTGCATTTTGCTACATCGCATCCAGCTTGAATTCTGAACTAATGTATTGATGTTTTTGTCATATCACATCCGTTCGAGTTTGTATTACAAGTTACTTTTTGGTTTCTTGCACACTTTTAAACAAACATATTCATAACATAATTATTTTTAATTAAGCGGTTGAAGGTTCAACACAAATATAATAAAATAACGTAACCGCTTCAACAAAACAATTGAGACCCCGCAATGCGGGGTCCAAAAATTTTCTAGTTATAAGAATTATCTAAAATTTATGAAACAGCACTAATTCATGTGATTCTTTTTTGACTTTTAGCTTACTAGACTGTTGGCCATGCCAACACTTGAAGAGTGCGAAAGTGAAAGAAACAGACCCTAAATAAGGTTACATGCTAACACTTGAAGACTGCGAAAGTGAAAGAAAGAGGCCCTAAATAAGTAAGGGTTACACATTCAACTTTATTTAGAAACTCTTTTTTAGCATAATGCATACTTTATTTAGAAACTCTTTTTTAGCAATAATGCGGTAAATATCATTCAACGGCTGCTACATATCCCTGCTTGATGTGGTTATGTACATACTTTTGTTGGATATTTTAGTGTAATTGTGTTAATTGGTAATTTAATCATAATAATACATCATATAAGTTTGGTGGTGCGGAGTGCACGCTTATATGAATTTATTATGATCTTAGGGGCGAAGCCCCTAAGGAACGGGGGTCCGGGGGCAGCGCCCCGGGAGCGGGGTCCAAGGGGCGGCAGCCCCTGGCTGGGGTCGATTAAAATTGCTATGGCAAAAACGTCTCAGAAAATTAATTTTCGGAACTTGAGGGACTGATTTTGCCAATCCTGCAAACTTCGATTTCAACTGCTTTTAAGGCAGTTAATGGCCTGGAATCCTCATTCAGTTATTACGAATTCATATAGAATTCTCTCCCGTTTTTTCACACACATACTCAAACACAAATCATACAGAAAATTCTTAATCACTGATTGTATCCGGTTGAATAATTTGGGGTGAACCACCGAATTGATTCAATCTGAAAGCGTATCGCGCCTTCAGTGATTGTTTAATATCCGGTTTTGTTCGTTATTGATTGCGTATCCCCAACACACATGGTATTGAATCAATAATTCTTATGAAACTTTTATTTTGGTGAGTCTCTTGATACAACATTGTATTAGTTTGTCTCATTTTTCCCTTGTTTTATGTTTTTTAAATCAATATATGGCCTTTGTGGCCGGGCCCTTTGGTCTCTTATGCTAATAATGTTCTTCATGATTCACAAATAGAAAGGTGTTACGTCCATTCAAGAATCCTTTCCTACCCACCCCCACAATAAAAACCCAAAATAAGCAAACCGTGGGTACATCACTACAAACTAAACGCCATTTTGTGACTGAATGTTTAGGTGACTGATATTAATTCAGTCATTAAAAGTCATAAAATTACATGTCTTATATTTTCCAAAAATACAACTTATAAAAAAAATAAAGAGTTAATTTCAAAAATCGTCCTTGTGGTTTTACCAAAAAATCACGTTTCATCCTTTAAACTTCAAAATGACACTGGTAGTCCTTTATACGCGGATAATGGTCACGTTTCGTCCTTTAGTCGACCGTATAAAGGACGAAACGTGTCCATCATCCGTTAGATTAAAGGACGAAACGTGACCATCATCCGTTAGATTAAAGGACGAAACATGACCATTATCCGCGTATAAAGGACTACCAGTGTCATTTTGAAGTTTAAAGGATAAAACGTGATTTTTTGGTAAAACCACAAGGACGATTTGTGAAATTAAGACAAAGAAAAAAAGACGCTCCCTCTTTTCTCTCACACTCACCTCACCAGAAAACATATATCTCGCCTCTATGTATCTCTATCTCAAACAAACCACCGCTCAGCCACTCTCCGGTCATATTGAAACCTGCCGCCGCTGATTCCAGCAGATTGTTGATTCCTTTGTCTCTGTTGTCGCCGTTCAGATTTCTACCTCCTTCGCCGCCGCTGATTCCTCCGCCTCCGGTAATACAATAATTTTGCTCTGATTTTTGATTAACATTGAATTGAATTAATTAGGTATTTGTTTCTGATTCCACTTCTGCATAGTTGTTTGAGCATAATTAATTAGGTTTCGTCTTCAATCTAGTTTTCGTTTTCAATTTAGGTTTCGTTTTCAATCGGTATATGTATTCATGTATATATTTATATGTATTAATGTGTATATATATATATATACATCTCTATATATACAATAGAACGTGTATGCCCTAAATTTAGCATAAGGTAGGTTTTGATTTTTGTATAAGTTAGGTTTTTTTTGATTTTGTGGCTGAGGGGTTAGATCAGACTCATGGATGGTTTGTTTCTTTCGAAAATGCAAAAAGACTTGAGGTGGAGGGTTTTGCGACATTCGTTCCTCTTGATCGAGTCACTCTTTTTAACTCAGATAATGTGCTTGATCAGTGGATTAACTCAGCCACTCAGAGTTTGGTTCATTTTGTTCGACATGAAATGGATGCTTATCGGCTCTATGCAGTAAGTTAGTTATTGGGTTAACGTTTTTATGAATATATGGTCATATGCATAACATATCTACATGTGTGTATGCATTTACATACATAATTCCCTTATGCAATTAAGAGATTCTTTGCATCCTTATTGATGCTCATGCTTTCAAATGGATGCTAATCTGCAAGTACATTTTGCAGGTGGTTCCTTATCTCTTGAATTTCATAGACAATCTAACTAATATTTACGTAAGATCCAACCGGAAAAGATTGAAAGGCCGCACTGGAGAAGAGGACTGCAGAACTGCACTTTCGACTCTCTACCATGTATGGTTTCGGTTTATATATCTAAATGGCTATTAAATCATTGAACATAATTGTTATTCTTATACAATGATGTCTTAATACTCATTATTAGTTTTTGTAATATTTTTTAGAAAATGAATTGTTGGTGCTTCTAACTTCTTGTAAAGCGATGCTCCACTCACACCGTTCTAAGCAATGTTAAGAAATGAGGTCATAAACATAGAAACGGTTTGTAATATTACTTATATGTTTAAGCAGTTAAACCAAGCGTATTACTTTGGTTTCTTCCTTTTCTCACTTCTTTCTTTCTTTCTTTACTTACTTGCTTACTAATTACTAATTACAGCAATATTGTTGTTGTAGGTCCAGTCTTGTATACAAAAATGCTCACAGGGGCTTTCCCCTCCATGGATCCGAAGCAATCGCCCTTGCTTTCATCATAACCTTGGCAGACTCCTTGCATAACAATCTCATTTTTGTTATCAAACAACACTTTGATTGCCTATCTCGTTTCACAAATGGTATCCCCTATCCTTGTTTTACCCCCAACCCATTTGCTCGTTAATCTCAAATACAAACAATTGCTTGCAGCTCATGGATATCTCGGTTAACCGTTCATTGGTAAAGTTCATACACCGTTGATCAAGATGGTTCTGTTAAAGACTCCGTCGTACGTTGAGAAGGTATATTGTCTTCAAGTTAGGTGTTTTTAATGATATATTGCTCCACATTTTCCGCATATTCCTAGTTAGACACTTGTTTAAGTTAAAAAGCAATTCTTTAGTTTCAGAATAGTTTATCTTATACTAATCATATATAGGTTACTTGGACTTTGTTTCTTGCAATCATCCTATATTGATTTCTATCTGCTTGCCTTGCAGCCTAACTGCATTATTCTAGCAGTTTCTCCTGCCAACTAGGATCTTGCTACATATGTTGCTATCAAAATTGCTCGTGAGGTTGATCCACAAGGTTTGTAAATTGTTGATCTCATGCAACCTTTATGTGTTGTCTTTAATTTTCTGATTTTGGTAATTTTTTAATGAGGTGGTCATGTGTTACTCTAAATGTAAGATCTTACTGCATATGGTTGAGGCTTTGATAGTGTGGACTGCTGTAGTTTGTAGGTAGGGTAGATATAACCATATAGGAATTGGGTTACTTTGATATGGTTACTTTTTTTGGTTATAATGTTTATATAATGAGGAGGTGGAACAGGTTGTAGTCTGGACTATTTTTTTATAAGATATGAAAGTGATTCTTTTCCGAATTTTGTATGTGTAGCTCTGTTAAGCCTCGACGATTCTTTATTAGTGTGCTGATCTAAAATTATTACAATGTAATGTGGATGACAGAATTGAGTTATGTTTTTAAGCAAATTAAGCAGTTGATATTAAGTGTTTATGTTTGTTTATGCAGAATTGCAGAATTTTAAAAGGATCAATGGGGAGACATATTGAGCTGATGTAACAGGACCAGGATTTTGCACTTGCTGCTATTGAATTGGTCTGGAAAATAAGGTCTTAACTCCAGTTAGATATCTAGAGCTGAAAGTTAACTTCATATTGTATTTCTATGTTTTCAAACTTAGATTTGATGTCATTCTATGTTTCCGAAATTTATGTCTTCCAGACATATTGTATATCTGGTTGGAGATTCAATATATATAGCTTGATTTGCTGTTAATTATGGGTGAACAGTTTCCTTTCCATTTCTTTCTAGTTGGAGGCTCAATATAATATCGAAGAGTGAAATTTGAAATGGGTAGAAGAAGACTTTTAGTGACTGAAGCAACTGTCACTAAATGGGTTTTGATCAAAGGTGTTTTAACTACATTTAGTGACTGAAAGACTTAGACACTATAGTATTTGACCTTTTGTGACTGAAATTTAGTGTAACAATAGACTTTTAGCTACCGTTCCTTTAGTGACACTTTTTCTTTCAGAAGGAGAAGACCAAAATGGATTTAGTGACTGATTATAAAGATTTAGTGACACTTTTTTTCAGTCACTAAATGTCACTTATTTTGTAGTGATACATACACAGAATTGAAATAACAATGGAAAGTATCAGCCGCAAATATAGCATTTTTTATGAAAAAACAAGATGATATGACTTAAAAAGTGACGCAGACGGAATTTCTGGATAGATAATTGAACCTGTTGATTCCTAAGAATCAGGAACAATTCTTTTAAAATTCGTTGATTCAAATAGAATACCAAAATTTAGGAAATTTTCACACTAAAACACAAGCATGTGTATAGGGGGAAAATGAAATTTTGATTTCTTCAAGTCTGATCATTTTCCCATGCTTACAATGATATAAATAAACAAGCAAAATTCGAATGGGCCCTAAAACATAAGTGGGCCGAAAGTTATTACAAAAACAAAATCCAAAAAACCCGAAAAACTTAGAAAAAGGCCCATAACTCATGAAAATGGCGTTTTTGGGCCCGAAGACTGACGGTTTGCAGCTTGATGCTCCTCGTTCCAACGGTCGTTTTGACTGGTCGCCCGTCGAAAATGAAGCCCGGTAGCTCAAGTTATGGCCATTTTAGTAAAGGCCTCTTTATACCCCTATCCATGCCCTCGAAATACACTAGTGCTTGCTCTTCTACACTTGGTCCTACATCAAACTGTTTTCCACAAAATTCTTATCATGTTTCAAGAAGGTATTTCGATCCAAGATTTGAAAAAAGGATCACCATCGTCCCAAAATATGTTTGGGGGAGCAAAAGACACGTGGGAAGTACAAAATGGGGGAGAAAATGAGTAATAATGTTCCTTTTAAATAACTAGTTTTTAAATACTGTATTACTTACAGTGGAAGGAGGACTGGTTCTCTTGCAGCAACTGTTTCCACCTCACAGGGGAATGCATCGCAACTCCTAAATGGATTTTCCAAAACAGTTGATACCCCTCTATTAGACTTGCTTGATCTGAGTGGTGATGAACCTGCACCACCCAACTCTTCCGGTGACAATTTTCTTCAGGACCTTCTTGGTGGCGATATCATATCATCTTTATCCCAGTCAGGTTAAATTCATTACTTGCGCAGCTTCTTTTGGCTTGTTGAAATCATTCACTTTTTGAGCCATATCGACCCTTTCATTAGTTTAATGGGTTCAAACTCCATTGCTTGGGACCTTTTTGAAATGATTTTTTGGATGCAAGTATGCAACCCAACAGGGAGATTGGTTGAAATTCATCAAAATACAGAGGATCACCATTTTTTAGAATGAGTGTTAAAAAGATGAATTACAAACCTTGCTAATGACACCATCTCTGTGAAAGACATTCATCATGTCCATAATATCGGGCTGAAGCATTCCCCAAAATCTCTTTATGAAATCGAAGTTGAAGCCGTCTGGACCCGGAGCTTTGTTGCTTCCACAATCCCAGAGTCGCAGCTTATACTTCAACTTAATTAATTAAGAGGGTGTTTGGGATTGAGTTTTAAATGGATTATCTTGATTATTGTGTTTGCATAACGCAATTAATGAAAAAAAAGTGTTTGGCAAAAAAAAGTGATTATCTGCGTTTTCACATAGACAAAACACAGTTTTGAAAAGCAGACATGCTTTTTCAAAACGCAGTTTTTAAACGCAAAATCTATTTTATATAATCAATCCCAAACACCCCTAAGTTGTTTGCTTTTAATATGCCTTTACAAGTAACTTTTGGTCAATCCTCCAATGGTTCGCTAAATTTGTTTCTAAATAAGATACAACTTCCTTTTTTATTGCTTTTGGGTCAAGATAGTGTGTTAGGTTTTATCATCATCAAATAAGGGGAGATTGTTGAGTCCTAATCTATTGTATAAATTTGGTGATGACAAATTTGATAGATAAACACTTGGTAATCTTTTGGTTCTTGTAATCCGATCTGAGTTTGAGTTGAGTCAGCTTACTGTTTCTGACCCAGATCATGCTTCATACTTTGTAATTGTAAAATCTTATGGAAGCAAGTGTGATTCAAGCTGCATCAACAATGTGATAGCATTCAATCCAAGTTGAAGAGGATGATTGAAGATAGAAGACCAAGCTGTTAGTGGAAGGAGCTTGGGATTAGCAGTCAACTTGAAACTTAGCAGATTGAGGTCTGACAAATGCCTCAGTCTGTGCCTGACGCAACGAAGTGAAGAATAATCAATACCGATGTGATTATGCATGATCATTGTATTCAAGGTTGTTGGTTTGTCTTCTCTATACGTGTCCATACTTTATTGGCCGAAATAAGACACGTGGTGGTACAATGGGAATCACTCTTACCAGAATGTCACGATCAAATATTCTTTATAACAAACCAATAGAAGAATACGTGGTTGATTTGGACACCAATGGAAAAAAGGTCTTCGCCTATAACAACCCCATTCCTTGGTAGCATATGTGTGGCATTCATGAGAATTAATCTTCACACAAGTTTCTTTGTAAAAGATCAGCTTCGGCTGATTCTTTTGAGTAGAAACTTATTGATTGTAATTTGTCATTCAACTGGGTTGTTTAGATATGTTTAGGCTATCTTGTTCCGCAACAACCCTATAATTTTTTGTATAGATTTATTCTTAATAAAGAGTTACATTGAAAAATTACAATCTGTGTTGAAAAGTTTCTTTATTTACTCTGTTTTATTGATTATGTTCTTAAGTTATATCTCAGATTTTACATTTAAAAATTGATTAAAACTGATTTTAAACAATTGCAAATATTAAATTAAGTTGTATTCACCAATCTACAAAACATGTACTAGTGTTCATTAACTTTGGGATTTTGAACCTCTAGACTAACAGTTCTCTTTTCAACCAGCCCATTTCGAGATGTCATAAAAACAAGACTTGAATACATATAATGTAATATTATAGTATATAATGTTTTTACCCAATTATTTAACTTCTATTGTAATTAGATACATTTTTTATTTATTTAAATTTTTAGACGTTACACGGTGTAAATTGTGAATAATTTTGTTAATTTGTGTGAGTATATAGGAACCTTAGGGTTAGGGGTTGCATATATGATGATAGCAAACCTTCATATAATTCAACCGAAATAGTGTGAGGTACCAAAGTAATCTGTCCTGTTCCAACAACAAACGTGCTTTTTCAACAAACAACTAGATTAATACCCGGTCGGTGACCGGGTTATCCAAGTAAACTTAAAAGCTTTTTACTCAAAACAATAGTTTATTATGAAATGAGCATAATGTTAAAATAGAGTCTTAAATTTTATACACTTTTTGATAAAACATATATAGAGTCGGTTTGATATATATTAAGATTGTCAATACCTGACCTTACTCAAAATTCGACTTGAAACCGATAGGGTTGTGAATCTCGACCCGTTAACCCGCCAACTTAATTTTATTGGGTCGGGGTTGGGTTGACCTTTTGGGTTAATAAGTCAATCCGCCAACCCAAAAATATTTAAATTCATATAATGTTTTTTAATAGATGGACTCACCAACTCATTTGATCCGACAAACCACAACTCATTTGACTTAAAATCTACCCGTCAACTCATATGACTTCAGATCAACCCATTTAATAGGCTAGCGTATCAACCTACCAACCCATGTGAATATGTTATTGTGCATAAGCTAATGCTAATGCTTTATAATTTTCGACACTTTATAATATAATTAACATGTTAATGCTTTTTACAATGGCATAAGCTAATACACAATTATAAAATGCATTTTTGACTTTTATTGTAACGTGCTTAAATATTATTTATGTAGGGGTTTACCCCTATTAATCGTCGTGCTTCGGGCGGATTAGGGGGTTTTCCCCATCGGGTATTTGAAATAGGCATTTCTACTTCGAGGGAGCTCTCTAGCGTGGACCCGGTTAAGACAACGTATGCTAGACCTCTCGCTGTCGAATCGCGACACGAAGTTCAAGCGAAATTCACCTTTTAAAAAAAAATAATATATGTGAAATAAGTGTGTATAATACTACTGTATCCATGTTATCAGTAGGCTGGAAGCTTACAAGCTATTTGAAACTCTTTATCAAGCTTAATAGTTATCAAAAATATACATTAAATCAAATAGAAAATTACCAATTTACCATATATAAAATAGTCAAAGTTGACTTTTAATTTAAATAGTTGAGATTTCTTTGTTTATGTATTTCAATGGTTTAGATTAAAAGATAAGTTTTATTTTTTTTCTTGTAGCTAAGGCTGCACTTTAATTATATATAAAACTAGTTTATACCCCGGGCGTTGCTCCGGGAAACTGAACGACGCTTAAAATCTGCAACGTAGATAAGACCGACGATCGATACATAATGATAAACGCACATTACAAAAAGTTTGTCATAAACGTAACAAAGTCTTGTAAAAAAGTATTTAGAAGATAATGTTTTTGTCATAGCAGAAGTATTACACTATATGTTATACTCATCCATGGGTCTGTGATTAACCGGTCGTTGACCATGGTATGCAGCAACCTTCAAGTTAAGATGCTTAAAAGTTGAATTACAAGTACGTAAAGATATATTCTCCAAGTAATATACTTAAAATTTTATTTTAAAAAGTTATGTAGGAAAAATAAATTCAAAATTGTTAAAAAAACATACACTTAATGAAATGAAAATTAAAATTGAAAATTTTGAAGAATACATAATTCCTTTTTCTTTTACTATATTTGATGTTTTCATGTAGAAAAAAAGCTAATTTTACTTACTATGTTATAGAGTTTACTCGCATTTGTTAGTTGTGGTTCCGGTATTGGCTTATAAGAAGTATACAATGACATGAAGTTGTTGGTCATCAAAAGAAAGAAGATAATACTATAAGGAAGTAAAAAAATCCAAGATAAAGAAGATGTTTAAAAAACATTCGTGTTACATACAAATTAATTCATAAGGTATGCATTAGATTTTAAAATCTTGATTTACCTTATAACAAAAATAATTAGAACATTTAGCAAAAAGGTTATAAAACATTTTATGCAGAAGTTTGTGGCAAGACAAAAAAAGAAATGGAATTTGTGTGGTAAAAATGGGAAAAGAAAGTTACTTTAGATTAGAATAAAGCAATTTTTTCAACATTTCGTTGCGAAATAGAAATACTAAAAGTTTAGTGGCGAAAATAAATCAACATTAAAACGAAAATAGAAATACTAAAGTTTAGTGGCGAAAATAAATCAACATAAAAACGAAAATAGAAATACTAAAGTTTAGTGGCGAAAATAAAAAAAAACATTAAAGATTAGGTTAAAACACATTTGTGGCAAAAATAGAAAAACTAAAAGTTTAGTGGTTTTGTGACAAAAATAGAAAAACTAAAAGTTTAGTGGTTGTGGCAAAAATAGAAAAACTAAAAGTTTAGTTGTTTTGTGCAAAAATAGAAAAACTAAAAGTTTAGTTGTTTTGTGGCAAAAATAGAAAAACTAAAAGTTAGTGGTTAAAATATAAAAAAAATTAAAGTCTCCTTTAGCTAAGGAGACTTTAATTGTTATATACTAGTTATAAATCCCGGCGTTGCCCGGGGTCGTAGTTTTTGTGTGTTTTTTTTGTAAATTTTACGCTTATCTTAATAAGACGGAAACACAAACGTATGCATTACATAAAAATTATTAACAATTATAGTTATCCCCATTTTGCGGCTATTAAGATTATTTGTGACAAATAGTATAATGAAATGTCAAACTTTATATAAGCAAATTAAAATTTATATACTATACGTTAAACTTAATCTATAATATACCTTTGAAATTAAAAAGAAAATATGTATAATAATGGAAAATAGCTTGTGTAGTTTATTAATTATACCAACAATTTTAGATCTTATTGAAAGTTTGCAAATTTATAAAAAAAATATATATATTTGTTTTTGAGGTATCTACACGTGTTGTGTGCAACCCTTTACACCCATCCACCTATATCTACTCTAGATTTTTCAATAAAAGCAATACTATTCCATAGTTAGAGAAACTGTGGGTAAGGCTTTTATTTTCTAATTTAAAGAGAATTTCTCCTTCATCAATGCCTTTCCTCTCCTTTTTCCATAAATAAATGAAAAACCCACCCAATTTTATTTTTTTTCCTGCCGATTTCATTACTTAGTTCCTTCAATCTATCAAAACACTAAAACTTACACACTTTTTAATTCTTTTTTGTTCATACTTTAAAAACAACCAAACCCATTCTGGCTTTTGTTATTCACCTTTTTTTACTCATAATCAAAGATGGGAAGTATAAGAAGGCGTTGGTGTCAGTATATTTATTATATGTATATGTTGTAAAAGTGTTGTGTCAGTGTATGTATATATCGATGCAATAGGAGTTGTATTTGTTGCCTAAAAATGTGTATGTGGAGAAAAGAAGTAATTTTCAATAATAGTGGGCCAAAACTGTAAGGAGAAAGAAAGTTTGGTGGCACAATTTAAAAAACAGAAAACTTATAATAATGGGCCAAAATTGTAAATAGAAGGAAAATTTGGTGGCACAATTCAAAAAACAGAAAACTTAACTGGTGTCAACCTACTTAAAAGTGTTTATATAATATAAACTTATTCCCATCTTGCCTTAATCACTTGGGGGGATAAATCTGTGTTGGGGGAAGTTTTGAAAGGGTTTAGTTAATATTTTTATACTAACTTTTAACATTATGCAAAAACAATCTGCTACTTTTTTACATTGGAACACGGCTCGAACTTTCTTAAAATTAATGTTAGGGTGGGGAGTGGAGCAACAAAAATTTCATACCAAACTGCAAAGTTAATTACATAAGGTACAAAAGACCTTTTTCGAAGGTCAATTTATTATCCTGGTATGTGAATCTCCGCCCCATCGCCAGCTGATTGATACATGCCATTATACCACAACTCACTTGTCAGTAGTCATTCGACGACAACAAACCCATTGTCGTTTCATGAGGAGCCTAAAGAAAGTTGATGAAAATCGCGAAGGGTGCGCCTTAGTGAACCATTAAAAAAAGAGATATTAAGGCATGAGATTATATGGATATATACATCATAAAGTTGTCAGCATTTTACCTTGATCACAAATTACACTGCTATTCGAAGATGAGTGTTGGTTATTGTATATGAGGGGGACTAGAAAACAAATATAGAAAATTCCATTCGAATCATAATTTTTCCTTCGGAAATCAAAAGAAAGTTTAGAGGTACAACATATAATTCTAAGGTAGAAAAGGAAGAAGGAAGGCGATATCGACTATTTTGATACTATAAAGAATGAGGAAAGCGATCAAAACAAGATAAATGTTTGCATAAATTCAAGACTTTTCGACATATTTGTTCAATTATAAAAGTCTTACTCGTCAAATCAAACTTCATCTCAAATTCCCAAGTTAAAAAATATGATATAGAAAACCTAAATAATAACCATAATTAAATGAAAAGAGATGAAGTTTATTTTGACTAGTAAGACTTCTTTTAATAGTTGAACATCCTATCTTCAAATATCTTGAGCTCCATGCAAACAGTTTATGGTTCTGATTGCCTTCCTTATCCCTTTTCAATATCAAAATAGTCAACATATTATGCCTATTCTTACCATTATGATAATTTGTTTACGCTACTATTATTCTGTTTTCAAAAGAATATAATGATGATATTCAAATTGTCTTATCCGGACTCTAAGTGACTTGATTACAATACCGAGAACATAATTTTCAGATAGAAGTTATTATGCCAATAACGAATGTTCCTTAATTGTATATTTTATCTATATCTATATTCCTTTATAATAATTATCAACCCCCTATTTTTAAAAAGTGTTAGAAAATGGTTAGATGCAAAAGTACTAAATTACCCTTAATAAATACCCACTATGAAAAAAGTTTTTATAAATTACCAAATTTGCCTTAATGAATTAATTTACACTCTAAACTCTTATCTTGCTAATTACACTCTAAGTCCTTATCTTCTAAAATATTTCCACTATCACCATTACATCAACTTACACGGTTACACCACTCGACACCAATTGTCGATGTCATCACCACCCGTCACCGACACCACTAAACACTGCCGTCACCGCCGTCGCATTGCGCGGGTACATGCTAGTAATTGTCTAATAAACTTCTTTTTTAATTGTTCATCTAAACTACTTTTTAGCGATATATCAATCTAAATCTACTTCTTTATGCTCCTATGAAATGTACAATGGAATTATTGTCATCGAATGACCATTGACAAGGAGTGGGGCGATATGGCATGTACCAAAGTAGCTTGCGATGCAGTGAGTTTCACATACCGACTTAATAGATTGTCATTCTAAAAAGGACTTCTTAATTAACTTATGTAAATTATATTTACAGTTTGGTGTGAAGATCATGTTGTTGAACTCTCACCCTAAATTAATTTTTTGGGAGTTCAAGCCCGATGTCCATGCGAAAGGCACGCGTTTGTAAAGGATTATTAGCATCTATACATATAGTAAAGCACGGTTTTTGCTTGCGTCAGAAAATCCGATTTGGCAAGCAATGGGCCTATCCACATCGATTTATACACACTTTGGTTTATGTCATCTATGTGTTTTCGTATATACATTTTGTATCTATACATGCATAAAGGTACATGATTCTGAAATTTAGTCAGAATATGTTTGGGCGGGCTTTTGAAATATTATTTGGGCGGGCCTTTTGAAATATAGATAATATCTCCCTCAGATACGCAGACAAAAGCTACAGTATGACTTTTCTTCTATATAGTTCTCTTTAGAAACTTTATCACTTCTCCCTCTTTTCCTCTCTTTTTCTCTCTCATACGCTCCTCTTCTTGTGCATGATCAATTATTTTTCAATTTATTTATTTTCTAGATGTAGATTTCAGGATGGATACGATAATTAAAGAATATGATAATCTTGAAGGTTAGTTTATCTTTATTTATACTTTTTCTTGATTTCGATTTCATGTTTGATAAGATTTTTTTCGTGACAAAAAAGAAGTAGAAGAAGATCAACAACAAAGAAGTAATTTATTGGTAATTTTTTAGTTTTATGATTTAGGGCTAATTTAGTGTTGGGTTATATAACAATTATCAAATTAAATCACAAAGCACGCAGCGGAAAATTAATCTATGTAATTAATTAATTAACCAAGAATAGAAACATGTACCTTTGATTTGAAGAAAAATAAAGTAAGAAACTTTATGAGGATTTGAAGTAAATCCCTCTACGTTTGCACACACGACACGCGGATGTACGTATGCTAGTACTTGATCACGAACCGCAAACACTTTGCTTTCTCTCTTGATTTTGTCAAACAATTAAAACCGAAAGTCCCTTAGGAACTAGGTTCGGCCGAGATTAAGAGAAAGAGGAGGAAGAAGTTGGAGAGGGTTTTTGGTTTTTCCTTTTTATAATTACTCTAAACCCTTTTCGTGTTTGATACAAACTAGGATTAGATAATTAAAAACAAGTTAAATTAATGAGTTAAAACTCATTAATCAAAACCGGCCCCCTATTCTAGAATAATCTAGAATACTTAATTTAATTATATTCCCATATAATTAATCGACAATGGACAATTTAGAATATTTATTAAAATATTCAAGGATTAAACATGCAAATATAGGATACAATTATATTAAATGAAATCAAACATATCAAGTACTTTATTTCATTATGAAAAATATAAATTGTTTAACATCCCTTATCCAAATACCGAAACAACAGATTTACATGAAATAACTAGCTAATTTAAGTCCTATGCCCTCGGCATGCCTTTCAAGCTTGGGCCTAGACAAAGCTTTTGTGAAAGGATCAGCTAAATTAAAATCTGTGTGAACTTTGAGTAATTTGATTTCACCTAGTTCGATCCGTTCACGAACATAGTGATATCGTCTAGCATAATGTCTGGCACCTTTCTGAACTCCGGGTTCGTTGCAATGATTAATGCACCAGTATTATCACAGTACATATCAGTGGGTAAGTCACTTGAGGGGATCACGTCAAGCCCGCTAATGAACTTCCTTATCCAGACTGCTTCCATTGCGGCTTCTGAGGCGGCAATGTACTCAGACTCTGTTGCAGACATGGCACAAATGTTTTTTGCTTGCTGCTTTTCCAATCCACAGCACCTCCGTTAAGAACGAAGACGAATCCTGACTGAGACTTCGTGTCATCTTTATCAGTTTGAAATCCAGCATCACAGTATCCGGTAACTTTGAGCTCTAAATCTGGATTTCCTCCATACACCAAAAACATATCTTTAGTAGCCCGTAGGTACTTCAGAATGCTCTTAACAGCAGTCCAGTGACTTTCACCTGGATTCTGTTGATATCGGCTAACGATGTTTTGCGCGAACGCCACATCGGGTCTAGGGCATCTAACCGCATACATAATAGATCCCACAGCCGAAGCATAAGGGATTCTTCGCATACGCTCCACCTCATTAGGTGTAGTAGCACCCTGTTTGACAGATAAAATAAGTCCTTCTTGCATAGGTGTAAACCCACGCTTAGAATTCTCCATCTTGAATCGCTTCAAGACCTTATCAATATAAGCACTTTGACTTAGTCCAATTAACCGCTTTGATCTATCTCGGTAGATCTTGATTCCAAGAATAAATGCCGCTTCTCCTAAATCTTTCATGGCAAAACACTTTCCAAGATGGGATTTTACATCTTGCAACATTGGAATGTGTTTTCCTATGATCAATATGTCATCAACATACAAGACAAGGAAAGTAACATTACTCCCACTAGCTTTGCGATATACACATGGCTCATCGGGATTTTGAACGAAACCAAACTTTTTGATTTCTTCATCAAACCGCTTGTTCCAACTTCTTGATGCTTGCTTTAGTCCATAAATGGACCTTTGAAACTTGCATACTTTGTTGGGATGTTTTGGATCAATAAAACCTTCAGGTTGATCCATATAGACTTCTTCATCCAAGTAACCATTTAAGAAGGCAGTCTTAACATCCATTTGCCATATCTCAAAGTCATAGTACGCTGCTATGGCTAAGATGATCCTAATAGCTCTAATGTCCGAAACCGGAGAAAAGGTTTCCTCATAATCAACTCCAAAGAGTTGAGTATAACCTTTCGCCACGAGACGAGCTTTATAGGTGTGTACATTCCACCCATGTCCGTCTTCTTCTTGAAGATCCACTTACACCCAACAGTTTGAGCATTTTGTGGAAGATCAACCAAGCTCCAGACTTGATTGTCTTTCATGGATTTCATTTCCACCTTCGTAGCTTCAAGCCATTTGTCAGATTCCGGATCTGATAATGCAGCTTTGAAATTTAGAGGCTCATCGAGATCTCCTAAAACATTTTCTTCTACCATCAGACATAATCTGTCAGTAGGACGTCTTGTCCTTTCGGACCTACGAAGTGGAATCGCTTCATCATCATCGACTTGAGGTTCATCACTTTGAACATTTTCCCCCCCAAGTTGATGATTGCTAGGAGCTTCAGAAGGTGACACATCTTCCTCTTGAGTCTCATCAAGTTCTACAATCCTCCCACTGTTCTCTGGAACTAATTTCTTTTCAAAGAATTCAGCATATCGAGCAACGCGAACAGTGTTTTTGACTGGATCATAGAAGTCGTAACCCATCGTTTCCTTAGGGTATCCGACAAAGATGCACTTAGTAGTTCTGGGTTCAAGTTTGTCAGGCGTATCGCGCTTCACAAGTGCCTCACATCCCCAGACTCTTAAGTAAGACAGATTAGGAACATTTCCATGCCATAATTCATATGGTGTCTTATCAACCTTCTTGGTTGGAACCATATTGAGAATGCGTACAGCAGTCTCAAGAGCATAATCCCAAAACGAAAATGGGAGAGTCGTAAGGGTCATCATAGATCTCACCATGTCTAGCAAGGTTCGATTTCTCCTTTCAGACACTCCATTATGTTGAGGAGTGTATGGAGGAGAAAGCTGTTGGACAATTCCACACGCTTTCAGATAATCCTTAAACTCTTGACTTAAGTATTCACCACCTCGATCCGAACGAAGAATCTTGATGGTTTTGCCGAGTTGATTTTCTACTTCATTTTTAAACTCTTTGAATGTTTCAAACACTTCATGTTTATGTTTAAGCAAGTAAACATAACCATAACGACTGAAATCATCCGTAAAAGTTATGAAGTAGCTAGCTCTTTTTCTTGACACATGTCTAAATGGGCCGCAAACATCGGTATGAATGAGTCCAAGAAGATCGTTAGCCCTCTCCGGTTTATGCGAAAAAGGTTTTCTCGTCATTTTGCCGGAAACACATGACTCGCATTTATCAAATGATTCATCATTTAATTGTAAAATCCCTTCACGTTGAAGTCTTTCAATGCGATTTTTGCCAATGTGTCCAAGACGACAGTGCCACAGATAAGTAGAGTCCAAGTTAGTCTTGGCTCTTTTGCTAATATTATACATTGAATTATTTGAATCACAACCACGCATATCAATTTCATAAATACCATCACAAGCAATAGCATCAAAATAATGAACATTATTTTTAGAAACTGAAATACCATAATCATTAAAAACATTAATGAATCCGTTGTCTTTCAACAAAGAAACTGAAACTACACCTCTAGTAATAGAAGGTGCATAATGACAATTGTCTAAAACAATAATTAAACCGGAAGGAAGAACTAAATGATATTCTCCAATAGCTTCAACAGGTGCTGGTAGACCATTGCCCACGAACAGCTGCAAACTCCGGGCTTCAGCTTCCTCCTTTTCCTAAGTGCCTGTAATTCATTACAGATATGAGTTCCACAGCCAGTGTCATAAACCCATGATTTACGCTTAGTAAAGGAAAATAATTCAATAGTGAAGATACCTGAAGTACTAGCAACGCTTGCTTGCTTCTTCTTCACATTCAACTCGGCAAGATACTTGGGACAGTTCCTCTTCCAGTGCCCGACTTCATTACAATGATGACAGTCTGGTCTTTAGCCGGATGCTCTTTCTTAGCCGGAGGGGTTTTCTTTGGTTTGGGGGATTAGCAGCTTGCTTACCCTTGCCTTTACCATCAAACTTGCCTTTAGCTTGGTGCGATTTCTTAGCTTTCTGGATCCGACCCCCTTTATCATAAGGACATTTGGGTCATTGGCCTTCTTTGGAATCGTCTTCTCATATTCAATGAGCATAGCATGAAGTTCAGTGACGCTCTTTTTCATAGAGTGCATGGTATAGTTTTGCACAAAACCCTCATATTCCTTCGTAAGGGATTTGAGAATCATGCCAACTTTTACCTCTTTATGATAAGCGTACTCCATCGAATCCAATTTGTCAAAAATGCTCTTCATCTTGAGCACATGACTGCTAACCGATTTTCCAGATTCAAGTTTCATGTCATGGAGTTCCACGACTAAGTCGAATAGTTCCACTCCAGCTTGTTTTTCATACAAGGATTTAAGTTCTGTGATCATATCATATGGAGTGTAGAGCTCGAATTGTTTTTGAAGCTCGGGAGACATGCTCGCAAGCATCAAACAACAAACTTCATTGAATCTAGTGTACTGAATCCTATATTCAGCTTTTTCAGCTGCTGTGGATTCAGCACTTGGTTCGGTTGGCCATTGCCTTTCAATGACATCTATGCGTTACTCAATTCTTAGAACAATTCTCAGTTGACGATACCAGTCATTGAAATTTGATCCATTCAGCTTTTCTCTTTCAAACATTTGCCGAAAAGCATTGGTGTTTGTGGAAGGATTCATTGCCATCTACAAAACAGATTAAGTTCAAAAATCAGTATTTTCGATAATAAATCCTTAAGAAATCAATTACCCAATGTTTATAAAATAAACAATTAATTTCATTAAGGCTAGGATCCAATTGACATACAATCATTTCATTAGTTGATATGCTAGAAATGACTGTACTCAAAAGGTAAGTGACGAGCAGTAATTGCATTACATGTGCAATTCCTAGTAAGAATGGGACCTACAAACCACACTTGATTCATCAAGCGATTTGTAGTCATGTTTTGTCCCATCTTTTGCCACGGGTCAAGGTCTCACCGCTTAACTCGCCTTAAGTCGTCCAACCAAGAACGCGCAAATTTGTCCACCACTGTGTACCAGTGAGTGGGATTTGCCATGCAACTGCCATTTCACCACTGTGTACCAGTGAGTAAAACAACCGCCACAAGTGTCCTTTTCAAGTTGGATGGCAAATGACTTAAGTTTATTGGGTCAATCAATTTGATGTGTGATCAAAAAGTTATGTTTGAAGATTCATGCATATCTTCAAAACATAATATGTTTATAAAACTCATTTTTATTGCCTTTAAATGCAAAAGAGCTCGGTAGCTCCATTTGAACGCACAAAGAAGCGCAAGGGCAAAGGTTTGCGAGAACGCAATTAAAAACCCGCCTTTTAGGAGGCTAGCGCACTCCGACTTATACCTCTCTTAGAGTTTGTTCAAATGGGTGAGCCGGTGTATCTTTTGATTTTAGGGCACCAATTTTATAAACAAAATCTTATTTCGATATAATTTAGTCAAGTTTATTTTTCCAAAAACAATTTTTGCACACAATTTTCATAAAAAAGCAAAATTAAACTTACTAAATTTACAACTTAACAATTAAGGTAATCAACCTAATTTGGTCACTATGGTATAAGATTGGCTCCTCTTTCATATGGAAAGAGACCACATGCATCAAGTTGCCTTGATTGCGTAAGCCAAAATATCTATAACAAATTATCTACCATAAGAAGATGCTGATCTGGAAAATCCAGCAGCTTCACGACCAAATATGGCCCTGAAGAAGGCCGAACTGGGCTTAGCACAAAACATAAAAGTTGTAGCCCTATGAGTCAAGCATCTACTGTAAAGATTTCAGCTTCTAACTCCTTACGGTTGATTAGTTATGATTTTTTAGTGAACTGGTGTCAAACAGAAACTTTCACAAAACATAATCACATTGTCACACAATTAGTTATTCAATTATCTAGCATAATTAACCCTAATGATCAAGATTTCATATCAATATATCTAAGTAATAATCATGAATAATTTGCATGAAAAATTCATGATTTTTACTTCTATTTAACAATTAAATAATTAAAAGTACATCATAAACGCATGCAATTATCACATAATAATGCTTAAAGATCAAAACTTGGAATTAGGGTTTTAAAAAAAACTTTTTTTTTATTTTATTTTGGTCAGATCTGATTTCGAGGATAATAAAAAAAAATTATGTATTTTTTTTTCATTATTTTATTACAATTAAACAAATTAATTAATAAAATAATCAAAAGAATTACATAAAATTCTAAAAATATAAAATATAAAACCCTAACCCCCCTTCAAATTTTGATCTTTTTGGTAATTAATCATCACATAGTAGGCTCGTGATACCACTGTTGGGTTATATATAACAATTATCAAATTAAATCACAAAGCACGCAGCGGAAAATTAATCTATGTAATTAATTAATTAACCAAGAATAGAAACATGTACCTTTGATTTGAAGAAAATAAAGTAAGAAACTTTATAAGGATTTGAAATAAATCCCTCTACGTTTGCACACACGACACGCGGATGTACGTATGCTAGTACTTGATCACGAACCGCAAACACTTTGCTTTCTCTCCTTGATTTGTCAAACAATTAAAACCGAAAGTCCCTTAGGAACTAGGTTCGGCCGAGATTAAGAGAAAGAGGAGGAAGAAGTTGGAGAGGGTTTTTGGTTTTTCCTTTTTATAATTACTCTAAACCCTTTTCGTGTTTGATACAAACTAGGATTAGATAATTAAAAACAAGTTAAATTAATGAGTTAAAACTCATTAATCAAAACCGGCCCCCTATTCTAGAATAATCTAGAATACTTAATTTAATTATCAAATTACAATTAAGTCCTCCTTAACTAACGCCGTTAGCTAGTAACCGTTAGTTTTTAACGACCATTCGTTAATTGAAATCGTGATCATATTAATTAAATACATTCAATATATTAATTAATATTAAATACATTTGTGTCGAGACGTGTGACCCCGTAGGCTTAAATCATTTCTGGACATACGTTCATTTTTACGTGATCATATACTAACAATTAGATCTGAAAAATACTGTTAAAGAAGATGTTCATCTTTTTCTTTTTTTTTTTCATTCTTGATTTTGTTTTATTGTTTATGTTTTACAGGTATTTTGAAGAAAATATTTTAATGAAGGTGATGATCAAAATTTAAGTTTTTAGGTTTTTTGTTTCTTCATATTCTTTTCTGGTCATCAAAATTTAAGTCATGATAAAGAAAATTTAGCTGCTAAAAGAGTCGTTATTGTATACCAGAAGAAGAAACACAGAAGCCGACCAAAGATATTGAAAGCATTCAATCTTTCTTCCCTAGCAGAGTTCCTACCTGAATTGAAGCCTTCCAAGCAAACAACTCCTGCTGATTTCAAAGTTACAACTAAATCAAAGCAAAAGCTTGTGTAAGTGCTTCAGTTTCATTTAAAAATCATTTTAGTTTCATTTTAAGACTAATTACCCTATAAAATGCGTATTAAGAAAACCTGAAATATCTGGTAGAATGGCTAAATGGTCTGTGAAATTAAGTGCTTTTAATTTAATTTATGAACCTAGGACTGCTATAAAATCTCAAGCTTTAGCCGACTTTGTGGCTGATTTTAGTACTGACTTGCAACCAGAAGTAGACTTAGAAGTAAAAATGTTAGAAGAAGCTACTGAAAAATGGATTTTATACACTGATGGTGCAGCTAATGTTAAAGGAATAGGACTTAGGTATCGTACTAAAATCGCCACAGGGGGATATCATACCCCAAGCAGTGAATTGTCATTTTATAGCCACTAATAATGAAGCAGGATATGAAGCTTTAATTTCTGGTATGCAATTAGCTAAGGATATGAACATTAGAAATCTTAAGGTATATGTAGATTCATTACTTATAGCCAATCATTTCAATGGAACATATGCTGCAAAAGGTGAAAAACTGATGCAATATTTGAAATAGTAAAAAAATTAGCTGAGAATTTCGATTTATTTGATATAGAACAAGTGCCTAGAGAAGAAAACACTGAGGCTGATGCTTTAGCAAATCTAGGATCAACACTTAAGATGTCACCAGAAACTAGGATTCCTATAATTCATGTGTTACATCCTGCTATAGAAAAAGAGTCAACTAATATATTGGCCGTTCAAGATACAGAAACTGAAAATTTTGGGGACAATCAAAAATCCTGGACTACACCAATAATAGAATATTTGAATACTGGGACAATCCCTAAAGATGAAAACCCAAGGAATTTCCGTATGAAAACAGCACATTATTCTACAATAAATGGTATTTTGTATAGAAAATCTCTTGCAGGACCATATCTTAGGTGCTTAGAATTCCCTGAGACCAATGAGGTTCTTAAGGATATACACGAAGGAGAATGTGGAAATCACACAGCTGGAAGATCTTTATATTCAAAGATCTTAAGAACAGGTTATTATTGGCAACTATGAAACAAGATGCTGAAGAATATGCGAAGAAATGTGATGCTTGTCAGCGACAT
>CM067170.1:66620271-66642771 GCA_034093135.1 Erigeron breviscapus
AGCGTACTAGGACTAGTATGCTTCATCGATCTTTGGATACTCAGGAGCATTACCGTCCGGTTGTGGGAGAGACAGTTCGAGGAGCAGCATACGCAGCAGTATGCTAATTTGCCAGAGGATTGGCGTCCTGAGTTTACTACCTACACTCCTCCAGAGATTACACCCCCGAGTCAGTCTGCTTTTGATTTCTTTTTTCCTCAGCAGGGTTACCAGCAGGAGCAGTATAGTTTCCAGCCACCAGCTTTTGATCCTTCTACCCAGTCCACCGGTTTTGGCATGGTATGTACACCGGTGCTCCTCGATATGGAGGAGATTTCTTCAGTTATGATACACCGGTGGGAGATGAGGCAGGGGGTAGGTCTACCATGGGTACGCCTAACATTGTTCCTGGTGGTGACTGGTTTTCTGAGCCGCGTAATCCTGATGGGCAAATAGCGTTCCTTCATGTTTTCCTCCTCCTTAGAGTTTGTTGGTTAATTGTGATGATGAGAGTTTGTAGATGGCGGTGCCGGTTTCCTTGGGCAATGAGTCATCATGGTTTGAGCATTGCTTAGCTGTGGAGTTGGATGGACTGCACTTTTCATTTTTAGTTGTTATTTCTATTTGGTTTGTATTCGCCTTTGTTGGCGCTAAAACAATTTACTTTTCTGTTTTTAGTTTAATTTACTTTTGTATGGTGAAAGACAAGTATGGGGGGTTGGTGCTTATTATGTCTAATGTTAATGTTTGCAGTTTCTCTTTTTGGTGTTGTTTTATGCATTTTGGAAGGTAGCAATTCATGTGCATATGCTGGCAGTAAGTTCAGCGCCCATTCATTTTTGACGATTCTACCGAGCATAAGAACATTACCAACATCCGGCAAGTTCTCATGATCTTTTATCTTCTTTTATTTTTGCTTTTACCTATTTCCCATAGATTGTCTTTAGTTCATTGTACATTGAGGGCATTGTACAACTTAAGTATGGGGGGGAGGTAAATAGGCGAAAGCCGGATGAATTTTGAGACTTTTTTTTTTGAACTTTTGCTTGCTTGTCCATATAGTTGAATTACTTTTGTCACTTAAGATTTAATCATACTAGTAATTGAACTATAATTCCTTTGGTTAACACTTTTAATTTGTGAAATGTGTTTTGAGTGATCGATTAGGCAAATCCCTTCTGGATTGATTACATGACTAGCACACTTCTATCCCAAAACACCAAATATGTGAGCTCTTGATTCATTTATAGATATGTTAGGTGTTACGGTTTTGGTTTGATTGCCTTGTAAATTTGTCCCTCTCGTAAGGCTTTTGGATTTATTCAAGAGTAAGGGTCTCTTTTAGAGCTCTGAACTATGACGTGCAAGTTTGAGGTTGATTTTCCATTTCCGGATTATTTCATTTGATATGAGTGTGCCGGTGATTGCGTTGATTCTAGAACTTGTCCTAGTTGATCGTTCCGTGTTTTTCTAGATAATGAAGAGGTAAATGTAGGATTAAACCCTTTGTTCTTTGTATGTTCACCTTTTGTTTCGTAAAATATTGTTATGTGCATGTTTTGTTAATGTGCTTAGTAGCTAACTACACTGGTTAGTGAATATCCTTTGTTAAACCCTTGTTGCACTCATTTTTAGTGCAAGATACACTTAGAAAACTTGTTGAGCCTCACCTTTTCGTTTGTTTAAATCTACTTAAATAGTTAACCTTTCCTCGCCATACCGATAGTCGAAATCCATGGTTGGTCATTAGTTGCCTATGCTAGTTGGATGGTTTGGGTTTGTCTTGGTTGTGTCGGGTTGGTATATTCTCTATTGGGGGTAGATTGATTTCGTCATGATTTTTGATTAAATCTAGATTATTCAGTTTAGCATGTTATTTATGATTTGTCAATATGCTTTAAAGTTCAAAAAGGGGGTACCAATTAGGCAGGGTAAAAATAGTTTCTTAGAAAAAATGAATGAAAATGAAGAAAAAAACGAAAAAAAAAAATGAAAAAAAATAAGCTTGGGCTGTCAGTTGGTATTTCTCATTTTTGGTCAAATCATTAAGTTGATAGTTAGTTAAACCAACAAAAGGCTTTATTGTTAATTGTTTCTCTTATGTTATGAGTTGGTAAATTTGTCTAAACCAACAAAAGTGTTCTTAAATTGTTAAAATTTTCATTTGAGTTGGCAATGTTCGTTAAGCCAACATTGGTTAGATATGGTGGTTAGAAGTCGTTTTGAATGTCATACACCACAATGGTGTCGGTTTTTATCGGTCTATTGGGGGAGTTGTGTCGGGAGAACGTCTTTTGGGTTTGGATAGATGGCAACTAGTGATATGGGTTATGTTGGACTAGACTATATGTAAAACTTTGTTAATTGTTGTGTTATTTCTTTTTAACACCAATTACATCCCAAAAATTCCATACACAATGTTAATGACCCTTGTAAGCCTCCAGAATTGTACATTACAGCCAAATAAAAGACCTCTTTTGATAGTTATGCTTGGTGCTTACGCCATGACGGTGGAGATTTGATTCTAGAACAAGCCTATGGTAAAATAGTATGCATCACGACTAGGCTTTGAGTGATTGATACAATATTTCAACCCCAATAGTTTGTTAGTTGGAGTAGGTTAGTTGAGATATTATTCTTCATTTGATTAAAGTGCTTAGTCGTGTTTTCGAGGCTTGTAGATCATTCGAATATTGTCAAACATTTCAATTTTCATTTAAGATTAAAACTGCTTAACCATTTTCACTTGTTTCTTAACTTTAATGGTTTAGCTTCTTTTTGATAATTGTCATGTTTCAAGATTGTGAACCAAGGGAATATTTGTCTTGAAATCTGAATTTGCTTGAGAACAAGCAAAGCTTAAGTGTGGGAGAATTTGATATCGCGTATTTTATATATATTTATTTTATGCGATATTATATTTTTATATTTAAATTATAGTTTAGTAACGCCGCGCATGTGTTTTGCACTTGCACAGCGGCGACATTTTACAGCACGCGAGATGCCGGTAATAATTTACAATGTGATTCTCGTATTTTACTATTTAGAATTTGTGTTAGTTTTAAATAGTCAAAGTAGTTACATATGTAAATATACTCTTGGATGAACCTTGTCAAAATAGTACCGTAGTCAAAGTCATTAGACATGTAAATACTCGTAATTTACTATTTAGAATTGTTTTCTGCTATTAAGTTAGACGCAAGTGCAATGTTGCTGAACAAAAAAATTTATTGATTCATATGCAAATGCGAACTAACTTAAAAAGTAGAATATATAATAACATATATAATGAGAAAATATAAGATACTAAACAGTTTTCGGTACATTACGAACGATGATCATGTACATGATCCCGTACTCTTGCAATCCTAGTTCCAACTGACAAGTGACAATGGCGTGAGCATCTATATGTGGGTGGGTGTGGCCATGTAGATGTGTGTGTGTGTAAGAGCGTGAATGTATGCAAATATAGTATATGTCATTAAATAAAAAGAACAATCAAGCATGTAAAGTATGAAAATATTTACAACATTATAATCATTCGATATCATATATAGACTAAAAAAGGGAATGAAGGGATATTAATAGTTCGTGTGTAGCAGAATACACCAAATAAAAATCAAAGCCCCTGTTTTATGTTAGTAGAAGTGGTATACATAGCATTATATGTTGACCTCAAGGAATTGAAGAACGCAAGAATTTTTAGAAAAGGAGCAGTTGAACACTCTTTAGCAACTGAAAACTCTTAACATTAAATCTGAATTATTTGGTTACATTCCTAAAAAGCCATCTACTACAAAATCATGCCTAACTTGCCATACTTCAGAGAGAAGCTATGGTAGCAGGCTCCGCTTTGCTAAAGGCTTCCCAGCTGACTTCTTTTAATCATTTAAGTTGTTCTTCTAATGTCAAGAACCCAACTTCAGGGGTTACTCACAAGGCCACTTGGCCCATGTCAAGACCATGAAGTTTCATGTCAGCAAAACTCAGGGGCATGAACAGACGTTTTCCCTGCCATTCACATCACATTTGCGATTAAAAAAAATACTTAATTTTAATCAATATCCATACGACCAATTGCTACTATAAGATAAAATTTATTAACCTCCATTAATGATCAAAGTATCCATTCATATACATAAAACGCTAGTAACATGATCAATAGGATATATAGAAAAGACGTTAAAAATCTCTAGGTTAGTATTCTAGACTATCATAGCAAAATCTACTTATATGAAAGTTAGCACAAGTATATAACCTTAAGTATATATAGCATAATCATGATCGATTTTAGAATGTGTACCGAGAAGAATTGCTGAAATACAATAATATTTCATGAATTTAATTCGTGAGCACTATAGGTATAAACTTAGATAACAAATTCCATAGAAAAGGACCTGATGATGTTGGCAACATCATGCTCCTAGTCTTTCTCCTTAACTAAAACAGCATATATTCAGTACCTTTTGCGGGTGCAGTGATTATGACTTTCTTACCACCGGCTTAGATGTGCTTGCTAGGACCTACCCCCGGATACCTGCGAAACGGAAACCATGAATTTGTGAAACAACTGCCCTCTTGACCAAGTAGCCAAGAAGTTACCCGCACATCAGCCTAAATAAAATACAACAGCTCCTACTTGAAACTTAGCAATTAATTACATAAAAGCCCGAGTGCACATACATGTCTTACTCTCTAAACAATAACAAAACACATCATGCCATTGCAACTTAATCATTTTCATCCAAACAGATGGTTCTAATCTCCACACAAACCACTTAAACAACACCATAAGTTGTTTGCTTTCTGCGCTTTCTGTAGAGAAATTCATATAATATTGTATCAGAAACAAACATTCATCAACAGAGAGATGACAATATTAACTGAACTCACCGTGCATTTAGGTATTTAACTATATATGTTACCCGATATAGAAGGTGTATGAGTATTCCTCTAAACCATATAAACATTGCTGGGAAAATTAAATCATTTTCAAAGAAATTAATAATAATTGTATATAGTCACAATTATAGCTATTCTCACCATTGAACAGTAGACTTGAACTATTCAACACAAATACACCATGTTCTGCTGATTTAGTCTTCGTTTGCTTCCCTCTTACAAATTTTGATTGCTTTTAATATCTAATATGATTCCAGCACCTCAACAAAACTTGATCTGCAGACCAAATAAAATGCAACAATTACTACTTGAAACTTAAAAGCAATAAATTACATATAAACCCGAGTACATATACATGTGTTACTCTTTAAACAAAAATAAAACACATCATGCCATTGCAACCTAATAATTTTAATCCAAACAGATGGTTCTGGTCTTCAAGCAAACCACTAAAACACCACCATAAGTGGTTCGCTTTATGTGTTTTTTTTTAGAGAAATCCCTATAATATTGTATCGCAAACAAACAATCATCAATAAAGCCATATATGAGTAAGAGGATTAGCAAAAGACCCACAGATTAAACGCTGAAAACACACCCAGCCCATACCAACCTCTCCATTTGCCACCTTAAGAACTTGTAGAATGGTGAGTACCTCAATGGAAGGCATAGATATATTTTCCACCTGGACATATACAAAGACGACCTACTACTACTATCACTTATCCCTTTGAAACTCCAAAATAAAGAAAACAACAAAATCCTAAAATATCATATTCCCATATCGGGAAAGCAAATTATCAATCATGAGCAAAAAGGAACGGGATTTTGTCGACGTTAAAATCTGATAACGTTAAAGTCAAACCTTCTTCCAAAATAGATAAAAACTGATCAACATGGTTCTATACATATGTAACAAAGGCTATATAAAATAAATCTAATGTACATCAGAAAAATACAATGTTAGTCAAACCTTTTCATCAATTAACACAATCTCTATAGTATTAGGTTTAAGCGGATTCATAAAGTCAAAGACAAAATCATATAGAAGCATTTTTATGAAAAAAAGAAAAACAAAACCATAAAATTATTAATTAGGGTTCATTATTCTGAATTGTACCTCCATATCAATCCATAGAATCCAACAGGGGGCCGCGGCAGCGAATCATGACCATACCTACATAACAATTTTAATCCCCTGCATCAAACATAAATTATGTTCATGATCGTCCCTACATAAGGATTAAGGATTTTAATCTCTTGAATCAAAGTCATGGTGGAGTGGTGGTCGTGGCGTTGAGTATATGGTTGAAAAGTGGCGGCGGGAGATGGGCCGGAGGAACGTGGACCGGCGGGGTTTATGTAAATGAAGGTCTTTTTAACAATGAAATTACATATTATTACCTGGTGGTGGCGCCGGCGAATCGAATAGGGGGAGGGGGAGAGGTCTGATCTGTGTGACTGTGTGGCGGCAGTCGTGAGGGCGATGGTGGTGAAGGGCGGTGATGATGTTGATAGCGGCGGTGGAGATGGAAGGTCGGTGGGTGGAGGTGGAGGGAGATGTGATGAAGGGCATGTATGTTTGTTTTGTGTGTTATAGGTTATATTTTTATGGAGGGGTATTTTGGGGAAAAAGTGGAATGTCTTATAACCTATCACAACCTATAGTTTACACTTTACATAACTAGATTGGTTCCCGCGCAATGCAGCGGCGGTAACGGCAACGGTAATGGTTTGGTTATTAATTTCATTGCGGTCGAAGATGTGATGAATTGTTGTGTGGGATATGAAAGGTGGGAGGAGGGGGAAGAATTTTGAGTTAGAGTTTTTGCTATGTGTTTTTGCGTGAGAGAGAGATAGAGGTTGAATTTTTTTAAGGGCATTTTAGTCACAGTCTATAAAATAGAAATAAAGATGTATTAAGATGGAGGGTAAATGTGTCATTTCAGGTTCTTAAAATTAAGGAGGGGGAGGGGGAGTTTGTTTTATAAAAGAGTATAGATTTAGGTATGAAAAATATGTTATTTGTTGGATTACAGGTTCACATAAGCATGATGGTCTAAATGAAACAAAGATGATGATTTTCAAGAATCAAAAGAAGTTCAAAATTATAGCTGTGGTTTTGTAGTTTGGACTAGCACGTGGGCATCAAGCCATATTTTGACATCAACATACTTCAATTGGGCCGTAGACAACAAAAAGAAAAGAAGCAGCTCAAATATTTTATGGGATAGTTTTGATGGGCTCGGTCTAGTGGAAAGAAAAACAAGCTTCGGGCCTTGTGAGTCAACAGAAAGAAAGAAGCCCAAAAGAAGGCAAGTAGCTCGTGGGTGTGGGCCGAATAGAAAGAAAGAAAGTCAAAAGGGCTTCGGCCCTTGTCTTGTTAAGTCAACATGAGAATTGGAATTTTGGAAAGGCCAGGAAATCGGTGGTGCAACATCAACAATTATTATATATATATATTATTCATTGGCGAGGCAGAAGGAGAGAATCAATCTATCAGATTTTCACCCGCGGGTTGCGGCAGGTTAATAGTGTGACAACTCGTAATTTATTAACAAATGTTTAGTGTAATGGTGATGGCAAAGAATTGAAAATTTTGAAAGAATATAAAATACGTATAAATATAAATATAAATTTGTATATTTAGATATTTCAGTTTAACTATATATATAATAAAAGTTATTGTGAGAACAGTTCTCACTATATGTTTAGTCAACAAAAGTCCTGACCTGTTTTTTTTCTTTTTGACTTTGACTATATAAAGAAAATCAAAAATAAGGAATGGGGAGGAGTGTCCTCACAAAACGTTCAGTCAAACTAAAAATTCAACACAATCAATGTTTTTTGTCTTTTAGTGCCTTTTAGTGAAGACATTATGTTCTCACAAAAAAATTTTGTCACAAAAAGTGATTTTTGTTGTAGTGTATATGCAGGATTATGAACAAAAAAGAACAGTGCTTGCTTCATTGTTGCAGTACAACAGAAGATGTTTTTAATAGTCTGATCAGCTATAGATACAGAAATGTGTGTACATCATAAAATAAAAACTAACTTTAAATTAACAGTTACAATTATTGATAAATAGGGAACTGGGTATAGGTTTACCAAGATTTGCAGACGGTGGTGCAGCGAATAAGATGAATGAAATTCATCATTGTAAGAGGGTGCCTACTAGTAGAGTAAAAGTGAAAAAAAAAAAAAAAAAACAAAAAAAAAAAAAAAAAACAAAAAAAAAAAAAAAAAAAAAAAAAAAAAAAAAAAAAAAAAAAAAAAAGCCAATGAGATGAATGAAATCAAGAAAAGAGAAAACAGTGCAGATTATATCCTCATTCAGGCTTTGTTAATTACATGGCTTTCTATGTCGGTGTACTAAAAGAGCAGGAAAACCTCTTGTGTCAGTGTGTTCAAAGATCTGGAACTCTCGTGGAAGGAAGCAGTTGTATGAATTGCAATGAAAAGAAAAGGTAACATTTAGACATTAGGATCCAGTAGCTATCATTTGAGTATTTGACAATGCTTATGCTACAATTTAACGGTTCAAAAGCAAAGAACACCGTCATGAGCATAAGTAACATAGCAACAGAATAAACTAAAGCTGACATAATAGTATTTGGGACTTGTAGGTCTATTTTTTTCATTTTTATACACCAACAACTTGAGAAGTTGTATAGCAGCTGATGACATGCAAAAACTTTAGTTCCAAATCATAAGTAACACAGCAAATTCAGATATTGATACTACAACGATCTGTTACTGCAAAGCAAATTCACAGAGGAATTCCATGATATGAAATTATGGCACTTGAGAAACTTAAATCTTCAATTGATCTTGCATAATTAACCTATACTTTTTGCATCTTATATATCTCTTATGTCACACCCCGTTGTAGCGGAAATACAGGGTTAACAAAGAATTGCATACTAATCAGAAGGTTAATAGAGATTACATCCATTTACCAATACAAGTCAATACAAGTACAATCGTTCAAAGTGTGGACCCCAAAATACGGATACAAGTCATCCTCATTTGGAACTGGGCCCACTGAATACAAGTTCAATAAATTGGACAGTCAAAAACAACTAAAGCCAAAAGCATGAGAGTCCTCAATGTCTGATGCTAATTGTACGTCCAAAGTCAAAAGATTGGCCCTATTATGCCAAATACGATTCCACGACTTACTGATGGTCACCTGAAAAGCATGAAATTTGAGAGGATCAACTATCGAAATAGTTGGTGAGTTTACAGTGTGTTTGACTAAAAGATCAATCGTCGTTTGTTGTAGTTATTTAATACAGGACGGTCCAGACCGAAGTCCGACCATGATACGAAGACAAGACGGTTCAGACCGAAGTCTAACCTCAATATATAGACAAGACGGTTCAGACCGAAGTCTAACCTCAATATATAGACAAGACGGTTCAGACCGAAGTCTAACCTCAGTATAAAGACAAGACGGTTCAGACCGAAGTCTAACCTCAGTATAAAGACAAGACGGTTCAGACCGAAGTCTAACCTCAGTATAAAGACAAGACGGTTCAGACCGAAGTCTAACCTCAGTATAACTACATGAGGGGGGATCGTTTTAGTTCGTCAAACACAAAGAACAGATTAGTCAGCCGACAACATGGCAAGTCAAGACATATAGATCAAAATTTCATAAGACATGTATACACATTTTCAGACAGCCGTCAACATGGCAATTATAAGACAAATGATTTAAGTAGCCAAATCTCATGGCATAGACAAAGACAAAAATCATTTATAAAGTAGTCGTGTATACAGTAGTACATGCTTTTCAGGCCCAAAGTAAAAGGAAAAAGGGCGCCATAAACTCACCTTAGCGATCACAGAGCTAAAAGTATGAGCAGTCCGAGAATAAGAGCAGTCTAGTCTCCACGTCTATCCAAAACCTAGGATATGAGTACCGAATGGTGAGGATCAAATCTCACGACGACAAGTATCCTACGTACAACTACTTAGCTATCAATCCTAGAATGCCAAAACCGATAACGTATTTCAAACTTTCGTTTTATTTACCCTTAGTTGGTAAAATCAATGACATAGTCATTATAAAGTGGTACAAAATACCACAATGCTAACCTTACAACCTCCAACAAGTTGATTTAGCTCGATTTAGTCAAATCATAAGTCTCTAATCACGCTTACAACTTAAATGAGTGTGAACAAGACACATTTGACTCGACATTTTTAGAAATGGGAGAAGATTCATACAAAAAGAGGGTTATTACTCGTAACTAGAATCTCTTACGATTCCAACGATAGGTCATGCGACTTATTTGGAGTTACGGATCACAAGTTATTAACATTTGAAAATTGATGCGCAAAAATTTCCAGAAGGTATCCACTGCGCCGCAGTGAGCCAGAACCCTGCTCACTGCGCCGCAGTGGCTAAAACGAACCAGGGACCAGTACAATGGCACTGCGCCGCAGTGGGGAAGGGCTGTGCCCACTGCGCCGCAGTGGCCACCCTCTGCAGCCTGCACCTGCAGCTTCAAGTGCAGAAAACCAACCCAATATACTCCAAATTCGACCCAAACCAACCCAAAACGACTTGTAAGAGTTTGTAACTAAATTTGAAGCATAACTAAACATCATTAACCATAAATACACATAACCCAACCCATAATTTCATCCATAACATCATCGAATCTTTCGAAACGATCAAATCAAACCAAAACCCTATTTAAACCCTAAATCCATTTCAAGTTGTTTTAGGCCATGTAAAAGCTCGAAATGACTAGAAAAGAGTAAGTAAACATAAATAGACGCAAAAAGGGATGATTTAGACTTACCAAAAATTGATGTTCTTGAAGATAAATTTTAGATGGTGAAGATGATGATGATGTCTTGAATACTTGTTAATTGATTACTTCTTTTTCCCAAAATCAGATTTGATTATGCTAAGAGATTGAGAGAGTTTGATCCTTGAGAGTGTTGGTGATATGTGTGGTGTGTTTTGTGTTTGTGTGTGGTGTTTGGGTCGATCAAAAAGAAAGAAAGGAGGGAAAGGGGGAGAGTGGTTTACTCCCTGTTAGGTCCAGATTTAGTCCAGACTTACTGGACTGGCTCCAGACTGGACTACTGGAACCTTAGTTAGGTTTGTTAAGAAACTTGTTTTGCTGGTCTCGCTCCAGACCCGACTACTGGAGCCTCACTGAAGATCTGACCAGAAAACATATTCTACTGGACCTACTCCAGACTTGGAATCTGGAGTCCCTCTGAAGATTTGTCCAGAAATAACTGAAGACTAGTGAGCATTTACTTGTACAGGTAATCTGGAGCATTCTCCAGATTAGCTCACTGAAGACTTCACCCCAGTCCAGATCTACTCTACTGAAGACATTCTGACTGAAGTCAAAGACTGAAGTCTGAAGAAAGAAGACTTACAAATGGCGGAGTCCACTGGAAGTCTTACCAGATCTGCACACTGGAGGATTGTTAGTGTTCTAGATCCTACAAGTCTGAACACTAATATCGAGGATTGACTTTAGCCTTTAACACACTTTCCAAAGAACAATCCACTTGTTCTTTAACAAAAGTATACGTGTGTTAAGGTGGTTGGGTAATAAGGATACACTTGCACTTGATGTGACTTTATCCTTATTCTTATCTAATGCATTTAATGTTCTTGTCGGATCATTAAATGTATACAACCATATTTGTACGGCACAAATTCACTGGTGAATTTGTTGTCTATAAATACTAAGTCATTCCTTGAACTAAAATACTTTTAAGCATTACGTTTGCATATAAGTGAATTTGTCTAAAATACTCTCGATCTTAAACAGGGATACTTCACAACTTTAAGTATCTCGATCCTAAAGAGCTATTTGACAAATATAGATCATTTGTAATCATAGGTTGTTAGGATACTCACTTAATCGTGTTATCTTGATTCCGCAACAACCTTGTATTTTATTTAAACATCAATAAATGAAATACCCATGAAACATACATAATGGTCCACTTTATTTGTTTATTGCTTTAAGTCTTGTATTACTTTGTTTATATATCTTGCATCTTTATTTACAAGTAATACTAGTCCATATCTAGTGATTATTAGACTTGTTGTATTTTACACTTTCTATTGGTTAACCATCTCGTAATTTAAGGGACTCACATTTGGTATCAGAGCAGAAGGCTAATCATTGCCTAGATCTGTTCTTGATGGCTAACCAAGAAAATACACAAGGTTTTAGTCTTGGTCCCGATCCTAATGTAAATATTCATGATCAAAATGAACCACAAAACGTTAATAACACTAATCCTCCACCTCCTCCTCCTAATCCTGCTTCTCCACACGTGCATGTGCACTACTCGAATAATCCTGTTCCTAAATTCAGTGGGAACAGTGATGAATTTGGTACGTGGAAAGCTAGGATGATTTTGCATGTCACTGGTATTGAGAGGAACATGATGAAGATCTTAAACGAAGGTCCATATGTACCTACATCACCTCTCAATCCACTTCTTGATCCTTCTGGATCTAGAAGGGGAAGGGAAAAGAGGGAGGAACATTGGTCTGAAGAGGAGAGGAGACTGGTGAATCTTGACACCCTCCTTAAAAACATGATCCTCGGGGCTGTTCCAGAAACCCTCATTCCCACACTAGTTCTTTTTCCTAGTGCCAAAACCATGTGGGATGAGCTACTTAACCAACATGAAGGAGGAGATGACACCATTGTCACCAGAAAGGTCTCCTTAAACAAGAGGTATGAGTCATTTTTTGCTCAACCTAACGAGTCTCTCACTGGTACTTACACCAGATTTATGAGTATCATAAACCAATTGAGAGGTCTTGGGGTTGAGAAGGACAAGGATATACTTCTGGAGAAATTTTGTGACATTCTGCCCACCAAATGGTCTCACATGATACTTGTTTTACGACAAGGTAAAACTCTGCACACACACACTCTCTCAACTCTATATGGAGCCTTCAGGTACACTGAAGAAAATCAAGCCCAGAGAGTGGTTGCAGAACAAGATGCTTTTAACCATGCCTCCAGTACTCCTAAAGTGGTTAGTTATTCTGAACCACCAAGTACAGCACTGATATCTTCTGAGAATGTATTTTCTATGAAGAAGATGGTGTCTGAACTTATGGATTCTGGAGAGGCCAGTCAAATCTCTCCAGACTGTGATGAAACTGAAGATGATGACCTTATTGCAATGATTGCTAAAACGTTTAACCGTTTCAAAGCAAGAGCAAATAAGCCATCTGGACAATTTGCATCCAGTTCTTCCACTGACAAGACCAATTTGACATGCTTTAAGTGTGGCAAAAAGGGTCATTTCATGAAAGAGTGCAGGTCCAACCAGTTTGCATCCAAGCCTGGTCCATTCTCTTCTAATAATAAGCCTGATGATAGCTATAAAATGAAATATAAAAAGCTTAAGGCCCAAATTGCTCTCATGGCACAACAAATTGAAGACAATAATAAGTGCATGATTGCTACAACTGAAGAGAAGTGGGTTCCTTCTGATGACTCATCTGTTGATGAAGAAGAAGAAAGAGATTGCTGTTACATGGCTCTGGAAGTTGATGAGCACCTGGTGAAGGAAGATGTCACATCTGGACGATGGGTGGACATTGTTATTAAAAAGGTTAGTGATTATGATAATGAAACTGACCAAGAACTAAAACTGGACATAGCTGAAGCTTTAAATTCTGATTTAATTTTTGTAGAAACTGTTAGATCTGATTGTGTAAATGGTCTAGAAACAGATTCTTCTGAAATAAATGCATTAAAATCAAAATTAAAAGAGCTTCAAGACATTGAACTGGCATTTCAAGCCCAGGTTCTGGTAACTGAACAATTGATTCAAGAAAAGCAAGATCTTGAGATCATTTTAGAGAAAGAAAAACTGGTAATAAAGTCATGGCTAGAAACTAAAAAGCCATATGATGCTTCAGTTAAACAATTTCCTGCTCAAAAACGTGCATATTTAGATGGAAATACAAATGTTGCATCATTAATACCAGTAATCGATCGATTACCAGAGGTGTTAAGGCCCACAACTGTTAGATCTGATTGTGTAAATGGTCTAGAAACAGATTCTTCTGAAATAAATGCATTAAAATCAAAATTAAAAGAGCTTCAAGACATTGAACTGGCATTTCAAGCCCAGGTTCTGGTAACTGAACAATTGATTCAAGAAAAGCAAGATCTTGAGATCATTTTAGAGAAAGAAAAACTGGTAATAAAGTCATGGCTAGAAACTAAAAAGCCATATGATGCTTCAGTTAAACAATTTCCTGCTCAAAAACGTGCATATTTAGATGGAAATACAAATGTTGCATCATTAATACCAGTAATCGATCGATTACCAGAGGTGTTAAGGCCCACAACTGTTTATGATATGCCTGAAACACCCAAGACCAATTTAGACCCAGTTCAATCCCCAGAGGTTAAGACTGGAGCTGTCCAGATGACTGCTCCAGTTAAAAAGGTGAAGCAGAATAGACCTTTACCTCAGACCAATCCCTTACCAAAGTCTTTGACTGGAAAGGCTAAGGTATCATCTGAAGAAAATATTTTGTCCAGGATAGAGAGCCAGATTCAAATTCTGACTCGTCAATCACAAAGTTTTAATGCAAGATCTTGAGATCATTTTAGAGAAAGAAAAACTGGTAATAAAGTCATGGCTAGAAACTAAAAAGCCATATGATGCTTCAGTTAAACAATTTCCTGCTCAAAAACGTGCATATTTAGATGGAAATACAAATGTTGCATCATTAATACCAGTAATCGATCGATTACCAGAGGTGTTAAGGCCCACAACTGTTTATGATATGCCTGAAACACCCAAGACCAATTTAGACCCAGTTCAATCCCCAGAGGTTAAGACTGGAGCTGTCCAGATGACTGTTCCAGTTAAAAAGGTGAAGCAGAATAGACCTTTACCTCAGACCAATCCCTTACCAAAGTCTTTGACTGGAAAGGCTAAGGTATCATCTGAAGAAAATATTTTGTCCAGGATAGAGAGCCAGATTCAAATTCTGACTCGTCAATCACAAAGTTTTAATGCAAGATTAAACTTTCTTGAGGGTACTTCATCTGGCCCTAGACAAAATACAAAACCTTTTTCAAAGAAAGACAAATTTATTTCTCCAGTTGAGAAAAATGAAAAGGTTTTAAAACCATCAACCCCAGTGGTCTTCTCTTCTAAGACCACTGTTGAACATAGTGAACTAGACCAGATTGCCCCAGGGACCTATAAGGGAGGGTCCAGTGAACCCATCAGTCGATGGGTTCCCAAATCTAACTGATAAAATTCTGGTTTATGTGTAGGGCGATCGAAAGAAGCTTATCTGGTATCTTGACAGTGCTGCTGGCAGGACGATGACCGGATGTAAGACCCTACTGGAGGAGTTCACCATTTCTGATGGACCCTCCATCACGTTTGGAAATGATGGTTGTGGAAAGACTGAGGGATATGGTGTTCTGAACAATGGACAAGTCAAGTTCAGACGAGTTGCATTTGTGAATGGTTTGAAATATAACTTGATCAGTGTAAGTCAACTGTGTGACGATGGCTATCAAGTCTTATTCAATGTTGCTCAGGGCATCGTATTCAACAAGGACTGGAAGGTAGTGTTGATTGCTCCCAGAAAAGGGAATGTGTACGTGATGGATATGGAAAGCTCTCCTTCAGAGCAGTGTTTCTATACTCAAGCTGATGAAGACACAAACTGGTTATGGCATAAAAGGTTATCCCATTTAAACTTCAAAAACATTAACAAGTTGTCCAGAAAACAACTTGCAGATGGGATACCTTCAGTCTCCTTCAAAAAGGAAAGACCATGTCCAGGATGTGAGATGGGTAAGCAAAAGCGTACCAGTTTCAAGACCAGACAGAATTTCAGCATTACTGAACCTCTTCACATGCTTCATATGGATCTTTTTGGTCCAGTGAACCCATCAGTCGATGGGTTCCCAAATCTAACTGATAAAATTCTGGTTTATGTGTAGGGCGATCGAAAGAAGCTTATCTGGTATCTTGACAGTGCTGCTGGCAGGACGATGACCGGATGTAAGACCCTACTGGAGGAGTTCACCATTTCTGATGGACCCTCCATCACGTTTGGAAATGATGGTTGTGGAAAGACTGAGGGATATGGTGTTCTGAACAATGGACAAGTCAAGTTCAGACGAGTTGCATTTGTGAATGGTTTGAAATATAACTTGATCAGTGTAAGTCAACTGTGTGACGATGGCTATCAAGTCTTATTCAATGTTGCTCAGGGCATCGTATTCAACAAGGACTGGAAGGTAGTGTTGATTGCTCCCAGAAAAGGGAATGTGTACGTGATGGATATGGAAAGCTCTCCTTCAGAGCAGTGTTTCTATACTCAAGCTGATGAAGACACAAACTGGTTATGGCATAAAAGGTTATCCCATTTAAACTTCAAAAACATTAACAAGTTGTCCAGAAAACAACTTGCAGATGGGATACCTTCAGTCTCCTTCAAAAAGGAAAGACCATGTCCAGGATGTGAGATGGGTAAGCAAAAGCGTACCAGTTTCAAGACCAGACAGAATTTCAGCATTACTGAACCTCTTCACATGCTTCATATGGATCTTTTTGGTCCAGTGAACCCATCAGTCGATGGGTTCCCAAATCTAACTGATAAAATTCTGGTTTATGTGTAGGGCGATCGAAAGAAGCTTATCTGGTATCTTGACAGTGCTGCTGGCAGGACGATGACCGGATGTAAGACCCTACTGGAGGAGTTCACCATTTCTGATGGACCCTCCATCACATTTGGAAATGATGGTTGTGGAAAGACTGAGGGATATGGTGTTCTGAACAATGGACAAGTCAAGTTCAGACGAGTTGCATTTGTGAATGGTTTGAAATATAACTTGATCAGTGTAAGTCAACTGTGTGACGATGGCTATCAAGTCTTATTCAATGTTGCTCAGGGCATCGTATTCAACAAGGACTGGAAGGTAGTGTTGATTGCTCCCAGAAAAGGGAATGTGTACGTGATGGATATGGAAAGCTCTCCTTCAGAGCAGTGTTTCTATACTCAAGCTGATGAAGACACAAACTGGTTATGGCATAAAAGGTTATCCCATTTAAACTTCAAAAACATTAACAAGTTGTCCAGAAAACAACTTGCAGATGGGATACCTTCAGTCTCCTTCAAAAAGGAAAGACCATGTCCAGGATGTGAGATGGGTAAGCAAAAGCGTACCAGTTTCAAGACCAGACAGAATTCCAGAATGCAACTCTGGAGTCATTCTGTACTGACACTGGCATCTCCCAGAACTTCTCTTCAGCCCGCTCTCCAGAGCAAAATGGAGTTGTGGAAAGGAAAAATCGAACGCTGATAGAAGCTGCCAGAAGTATGCTTGCTGAATCTGGACTGTCTACCAGTTTCTGGGCGGAAGCAATTGCAACTGCTTGCCACACCCAGAATCGATCAGTGTACATCAAAAGACACAAAAAGACAGCCTATGAAGTCTTAAGAAATAGAAAACCAAACATTGGTTATTTTCACGTTTTTGGATGTCCAGTTTACATCCTGAACGACTCCAGTCAGCTAGGCAAATTTGATGCCAAAGCTGATGAAGGGTATTTCTTAGGCTATTCAGCCATTCGCAAGGCCTTCAGAGTCTATAACAAGAGACTGGAGAAGGTCCATGAGTCAATTCATGTAACATTTGATGAATCAAATGCATCAATCAACAAGAAGCTAGTCCCTGTTACTCCCCCAGTAACACCAATTGTCTTTTGTGAATCTGATCCTATAAACGACAAATTTGATGAATCTTTTGCTCCAGTGGCTAGACTTGAAGCGATCAGAATTTTCTTAGCATTCGCTGCTAATCACCAGTTCAAGGTCTACCAGATGGACGTAAAGAGTGCTTTCTTGAATGGGAAGCTTGAAGAAGAAGTTTACGTCAGACAACCTCCAGGTTTCGTTGATGACAAGCATCCACATTGGGTATATCGTCTGGACAAAGCGCTATATGGCCTCAGACAAGCCCCACGTGCCTGGTATGATACTCTGACTAAACATTTGTTGAAAAATGGTTTTAAACGAGGTGCAATTGACAATACCTTATTCATTCTCCATGAGAAAGGTAATCTGTTAATGGTACAAATTTATGTTGATGATATAATTTTTGGGTCTACTGATGAAAACATGTGCCAGAAATTTTCTAAAATCATGTCCACTGAATATGAAATGAGTTTGATGGGTGAATTAACATATTTTCTTGGACTCCAGATTAAGCAAAACAAAGATGGAATTTTTATTAATCAGGAAAAATATGTTAGAGATCTTTTAAAGAAATTCGATATGAATTCTTCACCATCTAAACCAACTCCAATTTCTGCACCACTGACACTGGACTCGGATCCAGATGGCAAACCAGTGAACACCACTGTCTTTAGAGGCATGGTTGGTTCACTGATGTATTTAACGGCCAGTAGACCAGATATTATGTTTTCAACATGTTTATGTGCCAGATATCAGTCTAATCCAAAGGAATCTCATATGCTCGCTGTAAAGCGCATACTGAAGTACCTAAAAGGTGCTCCCAGTCTAGGTCTTTGGTACCCCAAAGGCTCTGGAATGGATCTAATGGGTTATTCAGATTCAGATCATGCAGGTTGCAAGATAGATAGGAAATCCACAACTGGTGGATGTCATTTCCTAGGTGGCAAACTGGTCAGCTGGACCAGTAAGAAGCAAACTTCAGTTTCATTATCCACTGCCGAAGCTGAATACGTGTCTGCAGCCAGTTGTTGTGCTCAGATACTCTGGATGAAGAACCAGTTGCTTGATTATGGTATTAAGTATTCAAAGACTCCAATCTTTTGTGATAATACCAGTGCCATCGCTATCTCCAACAATCCAGTCATGCACTCCAGAACCAAACACATCGATCTAAGGTACCATTTCATTCGCGATCATATTATGAAAAACAACATTGAACTCCATTTTATTCCCACTGACAAACAACTCGCTGACATTTTTACTAAACCACTGGATGTAAAAACTTTTGAATATCTTGTTGGTGAGTTGGGAATGTTAAACCCTTAAATCTGGAACCTTGGTATTGAACGCCATTGTGTACTACTAAGGATCTTTGATTTAAAGATTCAAAAATTTATTTCTGGATCAACATTCCAGGGAAGACTTGAAAAATATTTTCTCTTAAAAATGTTTAAGTTCAGGGGGAATTAATTTTCTCACTGGACAAATTCTTCAGAAAATATTACTGGTGCTTTGTAAATATGTCCCTCTCACTGGTATGGATAAGTTGAAGTGCGTGTTTGAGTTGACTTATGTCTTCTTGTAAATGTGTCCCTCTCATTTGTCTGTATTAGTTGACGTGCAAGTTTAAGGTTTCCAGTCTTTCAAAATTGGTTGTTCACTGGTACTTTACTGGAGTGTCCCTCCAGTGTACCATCAGTACATGCTTCACTGGACTAATCCACCAGTGATACTGGACGGTCCTGTCAACCTCCAGATGCACTGAATAAAGTCATAATATTTTCAAATTACTTGATCTTTGTATGTGCCACGTAAGCAAACTTTTTAAAAAACAACATTGAACTCCATTTTATTCCCACTGACAAACAACTCGCTGACATTTTTACTAAACCACTGGATGTAAAAACTTTTGAATATCTTGTTGGTGAGTTGGGAATGTTAAACCCTTAAATCTGGAACCTTGGTATTGAACGCCATTGTGTACTACTAAGGATCTTTGATTTAAAGATTCAAAAATTTATTTTGATGATATAATTTTTGGGTCTACTGATGAAAACATGTGCCAGAAATTTTCTAAAATCATGTCCACTGAATATGAAATGAGTTTGATGGGTGAATTAACATATTTTCTTGGACTCCAGATTAAGCAAAACAAAGATGGAATTTTTATTAATCAGGAAAAATATGTTAGAGATCTTTTAAAGAAATTCGATATGAATTCTTCACCATCTAAACCAACTCCAATTTCTGCACCACTGACACTGGACTCGGATCCAGATGGCAAACCAGTGAACACCACTGTCTTTAGAGGCATGGTTGGTTCACTGATGTATTTAACGGCCAGTAGACCAGATATTATGTTTTCAACATGTTTATGTGCCAGATATCAGTCTAATCCAAAGGAATCTCATATGCTCGCTGTAAAGCGCATACTGAAGTACCTAAAAGGTGCTCCCAGTCTAGGTCTTTGGTACCCCAAAGGCTCTGGAATGGATCTAATGGGTTATTCAGATTCAGATCATGCAGGTTGCAAGATAGATAGGAAATCCACAACTGGTGGATGTCATTTCCTAGGTGGCAAACTGGTCAGCTGGACCAGTAAGAAGCAAACTTCAGTTTCATTATCCACTGCCGAAGCTGAATACGTGTCTGCAGCCAGTTGTTGTGCTCAGATACTCTGGATGAAGAACCAGTTGCTTGATTATGGTATTAAGTATTCAAAGACTCCAATCTTTTGTGATAATACCAGTGCCATCGCTATCTCCAACAATCCAGTCATGCACTCCAGAACCAAACACATCGATCTAAGGTACCATTTCATTCGCGATCATATTATGAAAAACAACATTGAACTCCATTTTATTCCCACTGACAAACAACTCGCTGACATTTTTACTAAACCACTGGATGTAAAAACTTTTGAATATCTTGTTGGTGAGTTGGGAATGTTAAACCCCTAAATCTGGAACCTTGGTATTGAACGCCATTGTGTACTACTAAGGATCTTTGATTTAAAGATTCAAAAATTTATTTCTGGATCAACATTCCAGGGAAGACTTGAAAAATATTTTCTCTTAAAAATGTTTAAGTTCAGGGGGAATTAATTTTCTCACTGGACAAATTCTTCAGAAAATATTACTGGTGCTTTGTAAATATGTCCCTCTCACTGGTATGGATAAGTTGAAGTGCGTGTTTGAGTTGACTTATGTCTTCTTGTAAATGTGTCCCTCTCATTTGTCTGTATTAGTTGACGTGCAAGTTTAAGGTTTCCAGTCTTTCAAAATTGGTTGTTCACTGGTACTTTACTGGAGTGTCCCTCCAGTGTACCATCAGTACATGCTTCACTGGACTAATCCACCAGTGATACTGGACGGTCCTGTCAACCTCCAGATGCACTGAATAAAGTCATAATATTTTCAAATTACTTGATCTTTGTATGTGCCACGTAAGCAAACCTTTTCAAAAGATATTTATCTTGAATCCTACGTGGCATGTAAGTTGTTCAAAACAATGATGGTCTTTTTACTTTGGGAAAACAAAAAGTACAAGTTGTTACTGTTTTGTGGGCTGTAAACCGTCATGCATTTATGTGTGATGTGATGTAATTAATGCGGATCTCAGAACACAATCAAAAATTGTATTTGATAATTTCAAATTAATCGTTTGAGTTCCACATTCTCAAGTCTATATATACCCACTTTCACTTTCAACTTACATTTACTTCGAACATTTACTCCCAAATTCTCAAATTCCTTCATTAAATTTCTTCATTCAATTTCATTCATAAATACTCGCATATTAACTTCAAATTCATTAAATTCTTCATAAACCTTATATATATTCAATTTCATTCATAAATACTCGCATATTAACTTCAAATTCATTAAATTCTTCATAAACCTTATATATCATTCAATTTCATTCATAAATACTCGCATATTAACTTCAAATTCATTAAATTCTTCATAAACCTTATATATATTCAATTTCATTCATAAATACTCGCATATTAACTTCAAATTCATTAAATTCTTCATAAACCTTATATATCATTCAATTTCATTCATAAATACTCGCATATTAACTTCAAATTCATTAAATTCTTCATAAACCTTATATATATTCAATTTCATTCATAAATACTCGCATATTAACTTCAAATTCATTAAATTCTTCATAAACCTTATATATATTAGTTGACGTGCAAGTTTAAGGTTTCCAGTCTTTCAAAATTGGTTGTTCACTGGTACTTTACTGGAGTGTCCCTCCAGTGTACCATCAGTACATGCTTCACTGGACTAATCCACCAGTGATACTGGACGGTCCTGTCAACCTCCAGATGCACTGAATAAAGTCATAATATTTTCAAATTACTTGATCTTTGTATGTGCCACGTAAGCAAACCTTTTCAAAAGATATTTATCTTGAATCCTACGTGGCATGTAAGTTGTTCAAAACAATGATGGTCTTTTTACTTTGGGAAAACAAAAAGTACAAGTTGTTACTGTTTTTGTGGGCTGTAAACCGTCATGCATTTATGTGTGATGTGATGTAATTAATGCGGATCTCAGAACACAATCAAAAATTGTATTTGATAATTTCAAATTAATCGTTTGAGTTCCACATTCTCAAGTCTATATATACCCACTTTCACTTTCAACTTACATTTACTTCGAACATTTACTCCCAAATTCTCAAATTCCTTCATTAAATTTCTTCATTCAATTTCATTCATAAATACTCGCATATTAACTTCAAATTCATTAAATTCTTCATAAACCTTATATATATTCAATTTCATTCATAAATACTCGCATATTAACTTCAAATTCATTAAATTCTTCATAAACCTTATATATATT
>CM067170.1:66647771-66672024 GCA_034093135.1 Erigeron breviscapus
AAGAACAAGCTACTGGTACTGATGCCAGTGCACGTTTGGCCCAGAGAACATTGGAAGAACAAGCTACTGGTACTGATGCCAGTGCACGTATGGCCCAGAGAACATTGGATTAACTTTCAAAGGCAAGACTGATCTCTCTCCAGATGTAAAGGCTTTTATGAAAAGAATTGAGAAGATCTGGAAAAGAATCCAAGAAATGGAAGCTGTGTTGGGTCTGAGACCACCAGTGTCTGTTCCATTACCATCTCCAAAGAGGAAGGCTTCTGAAGATGCACCAGGGCATTCATCAAGAAGAAGAGCCTGAACTCTTACTACATTGTACTTGTTGTAATTATTTGTTTTTATGAAAGTTGTAATTATTTTCCTTTTTGATGAAAGTAATAATAGTTACAAGTTTTTACATTTACAAGTAGAATGACCAGATTTAGTCTAAGTTAGAACTTAAAAGATGAAACTGAAAAACACTCATGATCTATAAAGTGTTTTCCAGTAACTTAGATTAGACTTAAATCGACCAAGTGTTTTCCAGACATACAAATTTGTATATCTATAAGTCTGAAAAATACTTGCATTATTTCTAAACAAATAGGGGGAATTTGTTAGGTCCAGATTTAGTCCAGACTTACTGGACTGGCTCCAGACTGGACTACTGGAACCTTAGTTAGGTTTGTTAAGAAACTTGTTTTGCTGGTCTCGCTCCAGACCCGACTACTGGAGCTCACTGAAGACTTCACCCCAGTCCAGATCTACTCTACTGAAGACATTCTGACTGAAGTCAAAGACTGAAGTCTGAAGAAAGAAGACTTACAAATGGCGGAGTCCACTGGAAGTCTTACCAGATCTGCACACTGGAGGATTGTTAGTGTTCTAGATCCTACAAGTCTGAACACTAATATCGAGGATTGACTTTAGCCTTTAACACACTTTCCAAAGAACAATCCACTTGTTCTTTAACAAAAGTATACGTGTGTTAAGGTGGTTGGGTAATAAGGATACACTTGCACTTGATGTGACTTTATCCTTATTCTTATCTAATGCATTTAATGTTCTTGTCGGATCATTAAATGTATACAACCATATTTGTACGGCACAAATTCACTGGTGAATTTGTTGTCTATAAATACTAAGTCATTCCTTGAACTAAAATACTTTTAAGCATTACGTTTGCATATAAGTGAATTTGTCTAAAATACTCTCGATCTTAAACAGGGATACTTCACAACTTTAAGTATCTCGATCCTAAAGAGCTATTTGACAAATATAGATCATTTGTAATCATAGGTTGTTAGGATACTCACTTAATCGTGTTATCTTGATTCCGCAACAACCTTGTATTTTATTTAAACATCAATAAATGAAATACCCATGAAACATACATAATGGTCCACTTTATTTGTTTATTGCTTTAAGTCTTGTATTACTTTGTTTATATATCTTGCATCTTTATTTACAAGTAATACTAGTCCATATCTAGTGATTATTAGACTTGTTGTATTTTACACTTTCTATTGGTTAACCATCTCGTAATTTAAGGGACTCACACTTGGTACAATTTTGTTGAGATTAATTTGGTCCATTAGATAGACACATGATGGAAGAATTATGGAATGATCTGAAGTCAAGGACTAGAGATCATTCCAAGGGGGAAAAATTGTCAATTCCATCTACTGGTGACCAAGAGTTGATCAGAAAGAGAGCAAGGGCAGTTAGGGCAGTCGCTACTGAAAGCGTCGTGCAGCAAAGGCAAGTGACTGGTACTGATGCCAGTGCACGTTTGGCCCAGAGAACATTGGAAGAACAAGCTACTGGTACTGATGCCAGTGAGCCCCAGTTCGAAAGCTTCCCAGACATTTCCACCACACTGAAGGCGAGTAAAGGGAAAGAAAAGGTAGTGTCTGGTGAAGAACAAGAACAAGCTGAAGAAGATGTTGACAATGAGACGTCCAGGAAGTTAAATCAACAGTGCATCATGATAGAAATATTCAAGACTAACCAGAAAAATGAACTGCTGGCCCATCATAGGGATATGGCACAAATGGGTACTCTGGACTCCTATAACGCTGGCAGGTTGGGCGTAAACATTGAAGTGTTCAAAAGGATGAAGGAGGATCCCAGAGTTCAACAATGTCTTGATGCACTGGACGATGTTCATATACGCTCATTTTATGCTGAAGAAGAGCAGGTGTATGACTCGTTGATCTATGGTGTAACCATTTCAGAGTTGATCAGACAACGAAAGGAGGAGCTGGTAAGCCTCCAGAAAAAGATCAGAAAGAATGCTGGTGCTCTGGAAGTGGAATACAGAAAGAGAATGACTGGTCTGCCCAAGCTAACTGCAAAGCAACTGAAGGCAATCAAAGATGGTGATCTAAGCAACTTCATTCCACTGGATACTACTCTCAGAATTAATCAACACCAGTCCACTGAAGGACAGCAGAGTGGTGTTTCCAGGGAAACTGAAGAAATGATTCAGTTGGCTAAGCAAAGGGCTAAGTATAATGAAATGATGATGTTCAGGGCCAATGCAAGGAAAATTGTTAATGCTGAAATAACATTGGCTGAAAATCACCAAGGGATGACCAGGTTCAATGTGAAGTTGACCAGGGAGGGTAACTTCACTGATGAAAGGAAGGATACTGCAGTCCAAGCTTTTGGATGGACTGAACTTAAGGAGATTGGATTAACCTTCAAAGGCAAGACTGATCTCTCTCCAGATGTAAAGGCTTTTATGAAAAGAATTGAGAAGATCTGGAAAAGAATCCAAGAAATGGAAGCTGTGTTGGGTCTGAGACCACCAGTGTCTGTTCCATTACCATCTCCAAAGAGGAAGGCTTCTGAAGATGCACCAGGGCATTCATCAAGAAGAAGAGCCTGATCTCTTACTACATTGTACTTGTTGTAATTATTTGTTTTTATGAAAGTTGTAATTATTTTCCTTTGTGATGAAAGTAATAATAGTTACAAGTTTTTACATTTACAAGTAGAATGACCAGATTTAGTCTAAGTTAGAACTTAAAAGATGAAACTGAAAAACACTCATGATCTTAAAGTGTTTTCCAGTAACTTAGATTAGACTTAAATCGACCAAGTGTTTTCCAGACATACAAATTTGTATATCTATAAGTCTGAAAAATACTTGCATTATTTCTAAACAAATAGGGGGAATTTGTTAGGTCCAGATTTAGTCCAGACTTACTGGACTGGCTCCAGACTGGACTACTGGAACCTTACTTAGGTTTATTAGAAAACTTGTTTTGCTGGTCTCGCTCCAGACCCGACTACTGGAGCCTCACTGAAGATCTGACCAGAAAACATATTCTACTGGACCTACTCCAGACTTGGAATCTGGAGTCCCTCTGAAGATTTGTCCAGAAATAACTGAAGGCTAGTGAGCATTTACTTGTACAGGTAATCTGGAGCATTCTCCAGATTAGCTCACTGAAGCCTTCACCCCAGTCCAGATCTACTCTACTGAAGACATTCTGACTGAAGTCAAAGACTGAAGTCTGAAGGAAGAAGACTTAACAAATGGCGGAGTCCACTGGAAAGTCTTACCAGATCTGCACACTGGAGGATTGTTAGTGTTCTAGATCCTACAAGTCTGAACACTAATATCGAGGATTGACTTTAGCCTTTAACACACTTTCCAAAGAACAATCCACTTGTTCTTTAACAAAAGTATACGTGTGTTAAGGTGGTTGGGTAATAAGGATACACTTGCACTTGATGTGACTTTATCCTTATTCTTATCTAATGCATTAATGTTCTTGTCGGATCATTAAATGTATTCAACCATATTTGTACGGCACAAATTCACTGGTGAATTTGTTGTCTATAAATACTAAGTCATTCCTTGAACAAAAATACTTTTAAGCATACTTGCATATAAGTGAATTGTCAATTCCATCTACTGGTGACCAAGAGTTGATCAGAAAGAGAGCAAGGGCAGTTAGGGCAGTCGCTACTGAAAGCGTCGTGCAGCAAAGGCAAGTGACTGGTACTGATGCCAGTGCACGTTTGGCCCAGAGAACATTGGAAGAACAAGCTACTGGTACTGATGCCAGTGAGCCCCAGTTCGAAAGCTTCCCAGACATTTCCACCACACTGAAGGCGAGTAAAGGGAAAGAAAAGGTAGTGTCTGGTGAAGAACAAGAACAAGCTAGAAGATGTGGACAATGAAACGTCCAGGAAGTTAAATCAACAGTGTATCATGATAGAAATATTCAAGACTAACCAGAAAATGAACTGCTGGCCCATCATAGGGATATGGCACAAATGGGTACTCTGGACTCCTATAACGCTGGTAGGTTAGGCGTAAACATTGAAGTATTCAAAAGGATGAAGGAGGATCCCAGAGTTCAACAATGTCTTGATGCACTGGACGATGTTCATATACGCTCATTTTATGCTGAAGAAGAGCAGGTGTATGACTCGTTGATCTATGGTGTAACCATTCCAGAGTTGATCAGACAACGAAAGGAGGAGCTGGTAAGCCTCCAGAAAAAGATCAGAAAGAATGCTGGTGCTCTGGAAGTGGAATACAGAAAGAGAATGACTGGTCTGCCCAAGCTAACTGCAAAGCAACTGAAGGCAATCAAAGATGGTGATCTAAGCAACTTCATTCCACTGGATACTACTCTCAGAATTAATCAACACCAGTCCACTGAAGGACAGCAGAGTGGTGTTTCCAGGGAAACTGAAGAAATGATTCAGTTGGCTAAGCAAAGGGCTAAGTATAATGAAATGATGATGTTCAGGGCCAATGCAAGAAAAATTGTTAATGCTGAAATAACATTGGCTGAAAATCACCAAGGGATGACCAGGTTCAATGTGAAGTTGACCAGGGAGGGTAACTTCACTGATGAAAGGAAGGATACTGCAGTCCAAGCTTTTGGATGGACTGAACTTAAGGAGATTGGATTAACTTTCAAAGGCAAGACTGATCTCTCTCCAGATGTAAAGGCTTTTATGAAAAGAATTGAGAAGATCTGGAAAAGAATCCAAGAAATGGAAGCTGTGTTGGGTCTGAGACCACCAGTGTCTGTTCCATTACCATCTCAAAGAGGAAGGCTTCTGAAGATGCACCAGGGCATTCATCAAGAAGAAGAGCCTGAACTCTTACTACATTGTACTTGTTGTAATTATTTGTTTTTATGAAAGTTGTAATTATTTTCCTTTGTGATGAAAGTAATAATAGTTACAAGTTTTTACATTTACAAGTAGAATGACCAGATTTAGTCTAAGTTAGAACTTAAAAGATGAAACTGAAAAACACTCATGATCTATAAAGTGTTTTCCAGTAACTTAGATTAGACTTAAATCGACCAAGTGTTTTCCAGACATACAAATTGTATATCTATAAGTCTGAAAAATACTTGCATTATTTCTAAACAAATAGGGGGAATTTGTTAGGTCCAGATTTAGTCCAGACTTACTGGACTGGCTCCAGACTGGACTACTGGAACCTTAGTTAGGTTTGTTAGGAAACTTGTTTTGCTGGTCTCGCTCCAGACCCGACTACTGGAGCTCACTGAAGATCTGACCAGAAAACATATTCTACTGGACCTACTCCAGACTTGGAATCTGGAGTCCCTCTGAAGATTTGTCCAGAAATAATTGAAGACTAGTGAGCATTTTGTACAGGTAATCTGGAGCATTCTCCAGATTAGCTCACTGAAGACTTCACCCCAGTCCAGATCTACTCTACTGAAGACATTCTGACTGAAGTCAAAGACTGAAGTCTGAAGGAAGAAGACTTAACAAATGGCGGAGTCCACTGGAAAGTTGTAGAATAGTCCTCAGATGACCTTCATGTTCGCCTTTAGTTCTCGAGTAGATTAGTATGTCATCAATGAACACGATGACAAACTTGTCTAGATATGGTCGACATACTCTATTCATTAAGTCCATAAACACAGCAGGTGCATTGGTTAAGCCGAATGGCATAACCAAAAACTCATAATGTCCGTAACGAGTTCTGAAAGCGGTTTTAGGAATGTCTGTCTCTCTGACTCTGAGTTGATGATACCCAGATCTGAGATCGATCTTGGAAAAGTGTGATGCACCTTCCAGTTGGTCAAACAAGTCGTCAATACGAGGCAAAGGGTACCTGTTCTTGACAGTCAACTTGTTCAATTCTCTATAATCTATACACATGCGCATAGAGCCGTCCTTCTTTTTGACAAATAGAATCGGAGCTCCCCAAGGTGATGAACTTGGGCGAATTAGTCCTTTAGCTAACAACTCTTGAAGTTGTTTTTTTTTTTTTTTTTTTTTTTTTTTTTTTTTTTTTTTTTTTTTTTTTTTTTTTTTTTTTTTTTTTTTTTTTTTTTTTTTTTTTTTTTTTTTTTTTTTTTTTTTTTTTTTTTTTTTTTTTTTTTTTTTTTTTTTTTTTTTTTTTTTTTTTTTTTTTTTTTTTTTTTTTTTTTTTTTTTTTTTTTTTTTTTTTTTTTTTTTTTTTTTTTTTTTTTTTTTTTTTTTTTTTTTTTTTTTTTTTTTTTTTTTTTTTTTTTTTTTTTTTTTTTTTTTTTTTTTTTTTTTTTTTTTTTTTTTTTTTTTTTTTTTTTTTTTTTTTTTTTTTTTTTTTTTTTTTTTTTTTTTTTTTTTTTTTTTTTTTTTTTTTTTTTTTTTTTTTTTTTTTTTTTTTTTTTTTTTTTTTTTTTTTTTTTTTTTTTTTTTTTTTTTTTTTTTTTTTTTTTTTTTTTTTTTTTTTTTTTTTTTTTTTTTTTTTTTTTTTTTTTTTTTTTTTTTTTTTTTTTTTTTTTTTTTTTTTTTTTTTTTTTTTTTTTTTTTTTTTTTTTTTTTTTTTTTTTTTTTTTTTTTTTTTTTTTTTTTTTTTTTTTTTTTTTTTTTTTTTTTTTTTTTTTTTTTTTTTTTTTTTTTTTTTTTTTTTTTTTTTTTTTTTTTTTTTTTTTTTTTTTTTTTTTTTTTTTTTTTTTTTTTTTTTTTTTTTTTTTTTTTTTTTTTTTTTTTTTTTTTTTTTTTTTTTTTTTTTTTTTTTTTTTTTTTTTTTTTTTTTTTTTTTTTTTTTTTTTTTTTTTTTTTTTTTTTTTTTTTTTTTTTTTTTTTTTTTTTTTTTTTTTTTTTTTTTTTTTTTTTTTTTTTTTTTTTTTTTTTTTTTTTTTTTTTTTTTTTTTTTTTTTTTTTTTTTTTTTTTTTTTTTTTTTTTTTTTTTTTTTTTTTTTTTTTTTTTTTTTTTTTTTTTTTTTTTTTTTTTTTTTTTTTTTTTTTTTTTTTTTTTTTTTTTTTTTTAAAGTGTGATGCACCTTCCAGTTGGTCAAATAAGTCGTCAATACGAGGTAAAGGGTACCTGTTCTTGACAGTCAACTTGTTCAATTCTCTATAATCTATACACATGCGCATAGAGCCGTCTTTCTTTTTGACAAATAGAATCGGAGCTCCCCAAGGTGATGAACTTGGGCGAATTAGTCCTTTAGCTAACAACTCTTGAAGTTGTTCGGATAATTCTTGCATTTCTGACGGCGCAAGGCGATAGGGTGCCTTGGCCACAGGTGCAGCTCCAGGGACTAAGTCTATTCCAAACTCAACTGGTCTGTGAGGTGGAAGTCCCGTCAAATCTTCAGGAAATACTTCTGGAAAATCCTTGACTACAGGAATGTCTTGAATGTCTTTACCCTTTGGCTTCCTTTCAACAACTAGTGCCAAGAAGGCAGGGTATTCTTTTTGTAAGTATCTATTCGCCTTTATCGCCGACACTAAAATCAATTCCTTCCCTGACTTGTCTCCTTGCACTACTAGGGTTTCGTCATTCTGAAGGGGTATTCTAACAATCTTCTCGTAACACATTATTTCAGCTCTAACCTTCGATAACCAGTCCATTCCAACAATTACATCAAAACTACTTAGTTCTATGGGAATAAGATTTATTTTAAAGGTTTCGCCAGACAATGTCAAATTGCAATCTACTAAATGGTCTCTAGCAATATACTTTTGACCGTTTGCATATTCAATGATATAAGTTTCTTTCATGGGGATTGCTACTAAGTTAAACCGAGAATAGAATTCTAAGGATATAAAGCTTTTATCAGCTCCGGAGTCGAATAGCACAAATACGTAATGATTATTGAGTATGAATGTACCTATCACAACGTTGGGATCACGTCGTGCATTAGCAGCATCCAAAGCAAACACTCGACCTCTGCCTTGTCCACCTTGATTCCTTGCTTGATTATTCCCCGCATTGTTCCTTACTGGAACCATTGCATTGTTGTTCGGGTTCAGATTGAGTCTTGGGCATGCAGGTCGCAGATGGGTTTCGCTCCCACATTCGTAGCATTGAGCTAGTGCCTTGCCCCTACAAAACTTTTCCAGATGTCCCGCCCTTTTACAACGGCGACAAGTAGGACAATTTCCTCTGTGATGGAGATTACACCTATTACACCTAGGATCTGCGCCAGTGTACCTCGTGACGTCTTGAGTAACTACCGCAAAGTTTCTGGCAGTCTTAAACCTCTTGCCATTTCCACCGCCACCATATCCACTACCAGAGGCATGATCACTCCTTCTCTTGACCACTTCAGTTCCAACAGAAGAACCAGTGGTTCTTTTCAAGTCTATCACCATCCGGTTGGTTGCACTAACTGCCGCTTGAAGAGTCATAGGATTAAAAGCGGCTACCAATCTTCGGACATCAGGTGACAAGCCATAACAGTATCTCTCGATCAATTTCTCCTCCGTATCTACCATACGAGGAACTAGTCTAGCCAACTCATGAAAACGAGTTGTGTATCTCTCATTGTCTAGTCCAATCATACCATGATTCCAGAATTCGCCTTCCATTTTCTGTACTTCCTCACGAGGACAGTACTTTTCCATGAGCATCCTTTTAAAGTTCAACCAAGGTATGCTATATGCCGGCTCTCGGCCACGAGTCCTTATCTGTTTGTTCCACCATGACAGAGCGTGCTTTTGAAACTGAGAGGCTGCATACTCCACTTTGTGCTCTTCGGCACAACGGCTGATATGGAGCACTGCCTCAATGCTTTCCAGCCAATTTATTAGACCGACAGGACCTTCGGTGCCATGAAATTCTTTTGGTTTACAATAGGTAAAGGTCTTGTAGTCACCCACTCGAAGTTGAGCTCAGGGATAACTTGTTCAGCAGTAGGCTCGACATTGTTGCTATTGTCAGCCCGATGGTTATTATTGGCGTTCATGCTTGCCGTGATCTGGGCGACCAAAGTAGGCATAGCAGCTAACAACTGTTGTGTCACAAATGCTGCCATATTATTATCCCCGCCAGTATTTGGGGTAGGTCCAGGACCAGTGTTCACCTGGACAGTAGCAGTTTCTGGTTCTTGCTGGATTACAGGTTCTTCCTGTTCAGCTGTATTGGATTTAGGAGTTGATCTAGTAACTCTCTTTGGTGCAGTTTTCTTGACTTGAGCCTTTTTCTGAACTTTGCTTTTCGTCTTAGGAGCCATAAGTCTAAGATATGAACAAAAATGTCATTTAGAGACTTCCTTGATAGGTTAAATAGAAAGTAGCTTTGCAAGACAGATGACAGTACATGCAAGTCACAAATTGTTGACTTGTATGAATTCATGTACTAGACAAGACAATAAAATATGGAAGGTCATAATTCTAGAGCTAAGAATAAGCAGTTGACATAGTCTGAACAAGTATGTAAGCCAAAAGACAATCGTATTTCATTGATGTTCAAAATTTTACATAGTCAGGTATGTACAGTCCAAAACATGTGGGAAACTTCATCCACAACGATAGACTACATAGTCGGAGCAATACGATTTAAAGACACGTGGGAAATACATCCACAAAAGATAGACTACAACTCAAAGTACAGAAGTACGAGTTGTTATAAGTTCTAGGCTTACAATACAGAAAGATTATTACAAGATTACATCTTGCAAATGACAACGACTAGCAAAGCCACCACCAAAACCACCACGACAGACAGTATCCAGATCAACCTCCCAATAGTTTCCTTCCCCTCTCTAGCAACAGTCAACGCCTCCGCCGCCTGATGATAAGCTCCAGTCAACGCCTGAGCTTGTTCTCTATTTTCTCCCTTGTACAGATGAGGGAATTGTTCATCCTTGACAATTGTCGGCGATAATATTCCGACCTATCAGCTGCAGATGCAACTGGCATAACTGCACTTGGATTGTAGACAGGCACTCTGGAGGGACCCGCCGCATACGGATCTCCCTGAAAGAATGAAAGACCAAGTCCACAGTTGCCCTGAACTGGTGCAGAAGGACCAGGAGCATAAGGGTCTCTAGGAGCATAAGGCATATGAGTTCCCTCGGTAGTCCTCCTCTGATATGGAGATATCGGTGTCACAGATGATTGAACATGGATAGACACATGTTCACCTCCAGATTCACTGGAAGATGACACTAGATTGATAGGGCGTGATTCATTGCCCGATTCCTCCATTGGTTCCTCTTCATAAGAGTCAGGAACACAAGGAATGGAGTTTGCTATGACAGGAACTGGAGGTGTACAAGGTACAACAGCATTTGAGCTAACTCCATCCGACATGACCAGTCTGAAAAGATAGTCAAAGAATCCATATAAGTCAAATGGATAAGGCAGTACGTCTCCAATGGATGATACAGTACGCAATTTGAGTTTTAAAGAAATCTTTGTCTAGATTACACACATTTGGTTTGGGTTTCTATTACCAACATATTTGAAATGCTTATATATAGGGTCACCCGCAGCCTTCCCACCACATTTAAATATGTTGTTAATATAATCCAAACTATCACGTATATAAACCTTATGCATACACATACGATTTGAGTTTCTATTCCTAACATACCTTCAATGTTTATATATAGGGTCACCCGCAGCCTTCCCACCACATCTACAGTAGGTTGTGAATATAGCTCAAACTATAACGTATATGCAAAATCTAAGATATTTATTTCGAGCCTTATATTATTTTACATAATCGGGACGTAGTTGATCAGGTTAGGTCTAATTATAGACAAATAATATAACTCCTGAAATAAGTATCCTAAACCTAAATAGACTTAGATTCCCTTTTGAAACGAAAGGGCTATAGATTGAGTTTTTCCAGCGGAAAAACTCTGTATTAACTATAACCTTGGCTCTGATACCAATTTTTGTCACACCCCGTTGTAGCGAAAATACAGGGTTAACAAAGAATTACATACTAATCAGAAGGTTAATAGAGATTACATCCATTTATGCCAATACAAGTCAATACAAGTACAATCGTTCAAAGTGTGGACCCCAAAATACGGATACAAGTCATCCTCTTTTGGAACTGGGCCCACTGAATACAAGTTCAATAAATTGGACAGTCAAATACAAATAAAGCCAAAAGCATGAGAGTCCTCAATGTCTGATGCTAATTGTACGTCCAAAGTCAAAAGATTGGCCCTATTATGCCAAATACGATTCCACGACTTACTGATGGTCCCCTGAAAAGCATGAAATTTGAGAGGATCAACTATCGAAATAGTTGGTGAGTTTACAGTGTGTTTGACTAAAAGATCAATCGTCGTTTGTTGTAGTTATTTAATACAGGACGGTCCAGACCGAAGTCCGACCTTGATACGAAGACAAGACGGTTCAGACCGAAGTCTAACCTCAGTATAAAGACAAGACGGTTCAGACCGAAGTCTAACCTCAGTATATAGACAAGACGGTTCAGACCGAAGTCTAACCTCAGTATAAAGACAAGACGGTTCAGACCGAAGTCTAACCTCAGTATAAAGACAAGACGGTTCAGACCGAAGTCTAACCTCAGTATAACTACATGAGGGGGGATCGTTTTAGTTCGTCAAACACAAAGAACAGATTAGTCAGCCGACAACATGGCAAGTCAAGACATATAGATCAAAATTTCATAAGACATGTATACACATTTTCAGACAGCCGTCAACATGGCAATTATAAGACAAATGATTTAAGTAGCCAAATCTCATGGCATAGACAAAGACAAAAATCATTTATAAAGTAGTCGTGTATACAGTAGTACATGCTTTTCAGGCCCAAAGTAAAAGGAAAAGGGCGCCATAAACTCACCTTAGCGATCACAGAGCTAAAAGTATGAGCAGTCCGAGAATAAGAGCAGTCTAGTCTCCACGTCTATCCAAAACCTAGGATATGAGTACGAATGGTGAGGATCAAATCTCATGACGACAAGTATCCTACGTACAACTACTTAGCTATCAATCCTAGAATGCCAAAACCGATAACGTATTTCTAACTTTCGTTTTATTTACCCTTAGTTGGTAAAATCAATGACATAGTCATTATAAAGTGGTACAAAATACCACAATGCTAACCTTACAACCTCCAACAAGTTGATTTAGCTCGATTTAGTCAAATCATAAGTCTCTAATCACGCTTACAACTTAAATGAGTGTGAACAAGACACATTTGACTCGACATTTTTAGAAATGGGAGAAGATTCATACAAAAAGAGGGTTATTACTCGTAACTAGAATCTCCTACGATTCCAACGATAGGTCATGCGACTTATTTGGAGTTACGGATCAAAAGTTATTAACATTTGAAAATTGATGCGCAAAAATTTCCAGAAGGTATCCACTGCGCCGCAGTGAGCCAGAACCCTGCTCACTGCGCCGCAGTGGGCTAAATCGAACCAGGGACCAGTGCATTGGCACTGCGCCGCAGTGAGGAAGGGCTGTGCCCATTGCGCCGCAGTGGCCACCCTCTGCAGCCTGCACCTGCAGCTTCAAGTGCAGAAAACCAACCCAATATACTCCAAATTCGACCCAAACCAACCCAAAACGACTTGTAAGAGTTTGTAACTAAATTTGAAGCATAACTAAACATCATTAACCATAAATACACATAACCCAACCCATAATTTCATCCATAACATCATCGAATCTTTCGAAACGATCAAATCAAACCAAAACCCTATTTAAACCCTAAATCCATTTCAAGTTGTTTTAGGCCATGTAAAAGCTCGAAATGACTAGAAAAGAGTAAGTAAACATAAATAGACGCAAAAAGGGATGATTTAGACTTACCAAAAATTGATGTTCTTGAAGATAAATTTTAGATGGTGAAGATGATGATGATGTCTTGAATACTTGTTAATTGATTACTTCTTTTTCCCAAAATCAGATTTGATTATGCTAAGAGATTGAGAGAGTTTGATCCTTGAGAGTGTTGGTGATATGTGTGGTGTGTTTTGTGTTGATCAAAAAGAAAGAAAGGAGGGAAAGGGGGGGGGGGTGTTTTACTCCCTGCCTCACATTTCATTTTCCAGCCCATGTGGCTCATTTGGGGATATTTTGTATCCCTAAATTTGGTAAAGTGCTTACGATTAAATACCGTTTGACCAAAAGGTTAAAAATGTAAAGTAAAGGTATTTTTCTTCGTCCTATTTTAAATCAAGACAAGTCAATAAAGTTTCGTCCAAGTGAACTTTACAATATTAAGTCTAGATAGTCTTTTTATTTTGTACAGGACATAACCTTTAAATATAAATTTAAAGTTATTTTAAAGACTCGGCATTCGTCTAGATAGCTAATAGTCTACGTCAACAAGATACGTCTACTTTGACTAAGTCAAAAGTCCAAAAGTCTAATAAGTTCCACGTCAAATGACTGTCTAATTGAGATTAGGACTAACCCGATGTTAATTAATTACGAGTTGTCACATATATGCCTTGTTAATCATATTTGCTGTATATAAAGAAACCACGTGTCGTCTTAGGCAAAAAAGGAAGAGGGGACATAGGAGGATTTGGGGTTCCGTTATTGTTAAAATTACGGTTGGACTGTTGGAAGTATTAAGGGTGACATAAGAAAAAACAACAGACATGAACAATGCATCAATGGTAAGTAGCATGTTTTCTGGCTAGAAATTGCAGTTGACCTTTGTAGATTCAACAACCATTTGAAAGGAAAACTTGAAGTACGATTCTTTGTGGAATAGGTTAGGGCAATTCTATACTTTTGCCATTAAAGTTCTAATTTTAGTGCATTAGAATTTCTAAGTTACTTTAGACGTTCTTTAAGAAATAGCGTCAAATGTTTTATATTTAGCAGAGGTATGAAGTTTTCTAGGTCAAATGTTCATTCCAGATTGTTGTTATCTGCTCTTATTTTTGTTATGATTTGGGCCACTTTTCGTGCTCTTGTTCTTGCCACTTTTTATGCAGTTTGGGATGTTGTTCATGCTACTTATTGAGCTGTGCGGGATGCTGGTTGACTGCTATTAAGGGATCATAATGGATTGAACTGAAATGGGTTGATCTTAAACTCACTATTTTCCTTAGTATGCTTTCTTAACATGTTTTGTTTTATATATTTTAAGAACACCATCATGAGCATAAGTAACATCAACAACAGAATAAGGTTAGGCTGACATAATAGTGTAAATGGGACTTCTAAGCTTCCTGGTTTTTTTGCATTTTTATACACTAACTACTTAAATTACGGGCCTTGTGAAAATCCGGGACTCCGTTGGACCATAGTTATTTATTAGTGGAGTGAGCATCTTTATATAGTTGAATAGTTACTAATGGCAAAGGCATGTGGTTCCTAGCTGTTTGACCAGTATATCCTAATCTATTTATGTTGTTCAACTATCCCTCAAATATAACTCTACTACAAAATCTTTTATCCATGGTCCTCTTTATATAGTTTAAAATAAGCATTTCTATCCGTGATAAAAGTTAAAAAACATTAAGTTGAAAACCAAATTTTCGTGCCAAAAGTTAAGAAACTTTGGTGGATAAAGTTAAAAAACTCGAAGTTATGCGAAAAAAAAGTAGCTAAGATGAAACTCTGGCGGCAAAAGTTTTAGACTTTTAGTTAGCTGTCTAATTACGGAGGCAAAAAGTATAATTTTTTTCTTTTTTTAAATAGTTTTTTGTAGAAAAGGGAAAAAATTAGAGAAAAAAATAGCTTTAAACTCTGGCGGCAAAAGTTTTATACTTTTAGTTAGCTGTCTAATTACGGAGGCAAAAAGTTATAAATTTTTTTCTTTTTTTAAATAGTTTTTTGTAGAAAAGGGGAAAAAATTAGAAAAAAAAGAACCATTTCTACCCGGGCGTTGCCCGGGAGAAAAACAAAACTCTCGTGATAAAAGTTAAAAAACATTAAGTTGAAAACCAAATTTTCGTGGCAAAAGTTATGAAACTTTGGTGGATAAAGTTAAAAAACTCGAAGTTATGCGAAAAAAAGTAGCTAAGATTAAACTCTGGCGGCAAAAGTTTTAGACTTTTAGTTAGCTGTCTAATCACCGATGCAAAAAGTAAAAAAAAAATTTTATAAATATTTTTTGTAGAAAAGAGGGGGAAAAATTAGTGCAAAAAAAAGAGGAAAAAAAAAAGAAGAAAAAGACAAAATAGGAAAAAGACAAAATAAGCCGGTACTGTTCATGGCTCGAGCCAAAAGTTAAAAGAGCCAACCGAGCCGAGCCGGTTACTATTTAAGGCTCGGCTTACTATTAATAAGCAAAACCTTAAATGTTATATATATATAATTCGAAGGGTTTTATTATTCGTATAAGAGTTTAAGAGAGGAGTTCGGTGGGCAATTAATAGTTCCTTTTTAGTTTCGTCGAATAGGAAGCAGACAACACAAATTATTTAGTTTCTTGTTTTTGTTAATTCTCGACAAGTGGGTTTGAAGTTCGCTGCTACAATTCGATCAACGGTCAGCCGCGATTGCCATCTTCACATCTTTCGTTCGATCTTTTAACCCTTTTACTATTATTATTAGTTGCTTATGGTGAGACTATAATACTATACAGTTATTATTATGGATTATATTTATTTGATGATTGTTAGTTTTATTAATTTTACTATGAGTAGCTAAATCTTTTACATCTACTTAGATTAAGTGAAACAATATGTGACGGTTGCATGATTTTTAAAAGTTGAATTCACTTAACGTTGTGTCGTGATCTTAATATATTTAATCCTTGCTATTTATTATTGAATTGTTGGTTATGTATGCATGCTTTTAATGGTATTATTTGTGTCTACATGATTTTGATTGTCTAAGGTTTAGATAGTCGGCTTTATGTCATGGACTGGTAAAGAATAGTTCAATAGTAATAGGATTAAATGTGTTAACGGATTGGTAATTCGGTAGACATAATTGTTATTTAAATAATCAAACAAGCTAGTTGACTAGGAAAATTGTAAAGTGGATAGGGTGGTACTCACACTTGCAACGGAACTAGTTAATTAGGAAAATTGTAAAGTGGATAGGGTGGTACTCACGCTTGCAACGGAACTAGTTAATTAGGGGATTTAAGTAAAGGATACGGATTTGTTAGCGGATAGGGTGGTACTCACGTGACCAAGTCTAGTGATTTATTTGAGTCCCGATTATTGTTTTCAACATATATGAATTTGAGCTTAATTTATGTGCAACCGGAACTAGTTGTGGATCGAAGTCTAAGTAGATGGCTTTTTAATTATTATTGTTTTCAACAAAATCTTTTCAATTAATTCTACGAAATTACTAACTTTTCAAAATTACTAACTATTTTCAAATCCAAGGTGACGGGAGTCCTTAAAATCCAATCTTTTTAAAACTACATTAAACTCGCTTGCTTTTAATCAGTCTTTGTGGATTCGACCTGGACTTACCTTTAAACTATATTGCATACGAACGGGTCCACTGCCCGAGAGTGTGTAGTAGTCAGTTCTAGGGTATTTCTTGTTTTTAAATTTAACTCGATTTTTACACACTAGGAAACCTCCTCAGTCAGTAACTCAGCAGTTGAAGGAATAGAAATGGAGGTTGAATAAGGAAGTGTAGAGATATCAATGTGTTGTCCATGCTGAGAATGCTCAGTTGTGGCCAACGGCGGCGGTGGTGGTGGCATGTGTCTATTTCTAGACACAACTAAAGATGATAGTGCGGAGTCAAGCCTTTGTGGCACATTTTGCTCAGATGGTGAAAGTGAAATTGATGCGTCTGGAGGGCAGACTGGAGATGAAGGGTCTTGAGCTTGTACAGAAGCATCAAGTATTTTAGTGTCTGAAGCATTTCTTTCAGAGTCCGAAGACTCTATCTGGATTTCACCTTCATTAACATCCATGTCCAGATCCATGAATGTCTCAGGTATCTGAACCAGCTGTTCAGTCTCCTGATGAACTTGACCAGTTACCTGGACAGTTGCATCAGTTGTTGGCTCAGTCGTGGTGACATCATCGCCAGGAATAGAGGTCACTGGAATTGCCTCAGTTATAACTGCTCTATCCACAACCATAACATCACCGGCCGAAGAGTTGGGAACCTCAGTCTCCAGTAGTGACTGGCCAGAGACTTCGTCAGTTCGTGCAATAGAAGTGTCAGATTTGGCCTTGGACACTTGTTGTGTAGACTCTAACTCTACTCTGGGTTGGGCTGACCCAGTAATCTCTTCACCACTTCCTCCTACAGCAGTTGCGGAAGTGGTTGCTTGCGGTGAATCCCTTTGACTTTCTTCAGTACCTGTTGGGAGGCAACTGAAGGGTTGGCTGGGTTTCTAGTGTCAGTGGCTCGTACTGACTTTTTCCTAGGACGGGGTTCGAGGAGCCTTTTGAATAACTGGAGGACCTGTTTGGAGGCCTCCAATTGCATCTGTAGGAACTGACAGACTGGAACTGGTGGGGTTTGGCTGTTGTTCAGGCCCAACAACTGCCATAGTGCCAGAGGACGAACCGGTGGGTCCCTCATTGTTTTGAGGCCCGCCCAGTTGCCTTTCTGACTCACCTGGTATTGGTGCATCAGTTTTAGCGAATGCCAGCCGCATTCTTTCAGGAATCTCAACCTCTCCTCTTCAGATAAGAGAGTCAAGATTCCTTAACAAATCTGGGACAGTGAAGGGTGAAGTAGTATCTTTGTAATGTTCACTGCCCAAGATAAGTTTAAAACAGAGAGAGAGATACCTGGAGAAAGGGATGCACAATCCCCTGGTGCCCTTCAGTTTCTGCACCAGACTTCTGAATAGAATTTCAGTAAAGTCAACTCTCAATCCATTCCACAAGAAGTAAGCCATCTCTGTTTGTGCGGAGTTTATCTAGTCTAAGCCACCAGAACTCCCACCCATACTCTCGACCAAGTGTATAAAGAAGTACCTCCAAGATGGTGTGAAGCCCTTCATGGTCATGGCTCATTTTGTTTTTAGGACGCCATTTTCTGTACACTCAGTGTGACCCATGTCAAGGAGTGTTTGACGGAAATTTACATTTTGAAGGAGTACTACAAAGACTCTAGGTCTCAAGTAGTTGAGGTTTAGGGCATCCCTCAATGTCTCTACAATGGTACACCGACTGTTCCATTTTTAAGAGTGAAGGAGATGGATGAACAGTCGTCGATTGTGCAGTGTACCAAAACTCACACAAATAATCATGATACATTTTGCGTGGGTTTGCAGAGAAGGTGGCATAGAATCCTTTAAAAATCTTTGTATTCGCCCAATAAGAGTATTGGCCCCTTGATTTCCCATCAAACTCGCCATCGGATGGTTTGGATTTAATTTAATTAGAGCGGTGTTTGATGGGGCACCATTTGCCCTTTTGACATCTGGTGATGGAGCGTTTGAGTCAGTAAGCAGATTCACATCTCTGCTACGAGAAGATTTTGGTGCCATTTTCAAGCAAGTTAATGAATGAATTTTGGGAATTAGGGTTTTTGATTTAATGAAAAGAGGAGAGAAATGAAGAAATTTTGATGATTGGGAAAATGAAGGAATGTGAAAAGAAAGTAAATGGGATCCGGAGTAATTAAGGGGTATTTATAATGAAATTTGGATTCAAAGGACAAATACCAAGAATATTTTAATCTCAAAATAGAAATTTATTTGATTTTTCACAAAATAAAATTTTGAATTTTGAAAGTAAAATTTAATTCACCGTGTCAGCATTAAATGCTATGACGGCTTAACTTCCCCACGCGCCCACTAACTTCACAATCCTCATAAAAGTGCATCTTTTTACAAAAAAGTCTTTCACACGTCATTCGACGGTTGCAAGTGGGAAAATACTCAAGTACCTTCACGTGTCACAAAAATTGACCAAGTATTCTACGTTATGAAAATCTGGTTGACCACCAGTTTTAAGATAAAACCAAACATGTACACTGGAGGGTTAGTACAGTGCCATTTTCACTGGAGATCTCTCCAGTGACAATTTTTCAAACAAAATAAATTTTAGTCAGAAAAATATTTTGAGTCTTCCCCCTAGAATGATGATCCATAAATCAATTAGTGCCAAGATAGTATCACAAAGGCGTTCGATAGCCTGGCGAGCAAAGATTATCTGGACCTCCTCAACTGGAGAACTTCATCAGTGTCACTGACGCGTTCATAACAAAATCTCCAGTTTTAAGGATTTAGCATTCTCAGTTCACTGATGAGATGTTTAAAAGTTTTCTCATCAAGAGGTTTTGTAAGAACATCAGCGAGCTGTTTGTCAGTGGGGATGAAATGTATTTCAATATCTCCTTTCATAACATGATCACGAATGAAATGATACCTGATGTCAATATGCTTTTTTTGGAGTGCATCACTGGGTTGTGAGATATATCAATTGCACTGGTGTTGTCACAAAAGATTGGGGTCCTTGTATACTTTAGTGGACATAGAGACTGAAGTCTGCTTCTTGCTGGTCCAACTTACCAGTTTTCCTCCAAGGAAATGACAACCACCAGTTGTTGACTTTCTATCTATCTTACAACCTGCATGATCTGAATCTGAATAACCCATTAGATCTAACCTTGAGCCTTTGGGATACCAAAGACCAAGGCTAGGACACCCTTTCAGGTATCTAAAGATGCGCTTAACAGCATGCAAATGTGATTCTTTTGGGTTAGCCTGAAATCTGGCACATAGACATGTTGCAAACATTATATCTGGTCGACTGGCAGTTAAATACCATTTACCTGATAAACTGGCCAGTCGTTGGATCTGGAGACCTGAAGAATTGTCGAAATATATGAAGTCCAGTTGCACTGTACAGTTAATGCAACTGAAGACTTCCTCCAGTTGAGAACTGACCAAGTTGAAGAAACATTCCAGTTGAAATCGAAGACAACAAATGGAAGAAAGAGAATGACAATGGCAGCGAAGCCCAGTTGACATTCTAGTCTACGAGGAAGACCTTTTTGCTTTATTACCTTTATCCGGATAAAAGGATTTATCTATGTATAAAGTACAAAAGTACATAAAGCAGGTTGGATAAAGTGACTTTATGTCATACTTTATCTAGCATTTCAAAGGAAGTCAAATTGCTTCCTTAAATGCTCTCAACCATATTTGTACGATAAAGTTGGAATCCCAATACCAACTTTATCTATAAATAGAGGTCTTTGCACAACCAAGAAACAACTTTGCATATTCAGACTTTTGCATATTCTTGGTGAACTTGTGCAATATTCTCTCAATCGCAAAAAGGAACATTTCACAACTTTAAGTGTTTAGATTGTTTAGAGAATTTCCAAGTGTTAGATCGATTGTATTTCATAGGTTGTTAGGATATTTACATCTTTGTATTATCTTGGTTCCGCAACAACCTTGTAATTTATTTAAAGTTAATAAATAAATTACACTTGAAAATTACATATTGTCTCACCAATTTACTTTACAAGTAATTTATATTATTGCATTGTCTTTACTTATTATATTGTTACCTTAATAAGTAACCTTCCAGATTAACCTGGTATACTGCACACTGCAACTGGTCACATCCAGATACAGTATGTGTATTGCAAAGTATCTCACCATCGACATAGAGGTGTCTTCAGTGGTACCATCTCTTGAGTTGGGACTTACAAGTGGTATCAGAGCAGAAGGCTAATATACTTGCCTAGATCTGCTTAGATGTCTACTACTGAAGGTGAGAATGGTTCTGGTCCTAATATTGAAAATATTAATGTTAATGTACCACCCAATAATATGAATGCTAATCCTCCTCCTCCCCCTAATGCCCCTAACCATGTCATTCCAACACTCATGTTCCCAAATTTGATGGAAATAGTGAGACCTTTGGTACATGGAAGACCAGAATGCTCTTGCATTTTGGTGGGATAGAGAGGTATATGCTGAAAATCCTTAAGGATGGACCTTATATACCCATGTCTCTTGGGGTAAGTCCTCTTCTAGATCCAACTGGAAGAAGAGGCACCAGAGAAAAGCTCGAAGACCATTGGTCTGATGAGGATCGTAGACTGGTTGACCTTGATACCAGACTGAAAAACATGATCCTTGAGTTGTTCCCAGACTTAATTCCAACACTTGTGTTGTTCCCCAGTGCCAAGGCTATGTGGGATGAATTAGTCATTCAGTTTGAAGGAGGTGATGACACTATTGTCACCAGGAAAGTTGCCTGAACAAGAAGTATGAATCCTTCTTTGCTCTACCCAATGAAAGTCTAACTGGTACTTACACCAGTTTACTAGCCTCATTAATCAGTTGAGAGGCTTGGGTGTTGAGAAGGATAAGGATATTCTTCTTGAGAAGTTTTGTGATATTCTTCCTTCCAAATGGGAAAACATGGTTCTTGTCCTAAGACAAGGTAAAACCTGCACAGCTACACTCTTGCATCGCTCTATGGAGCCTTCAGATTCACTGAAGATAATAATGCAGCAAGACTGGTGGCTGAGCAGGATGCCATGAACCATGCCCAGAGTTCCAAAGTTGCTAGTCTAACTGAGCGACCTTGTGCTGCTTTGATGTCTGCTGAGAGTGTCCAGGCACACTCAATGAAGGAGATGTTAAACAGTTTCTTGAACTCTGGCCTGACCACTGAAATCAGTGATGGTTGTGAGGAAACTGAGGATGATGATCTGGTAGCCATGATTGCTAAAACCTTTGACAGATTTAAGCATAAATCTAAAAGATTTAATGGCCCAAACAATGCTTCCAGCTCCAACTCTCTGGATAAAGCCAATCTTACCTGCTATAAGTGTGGTAAGAAAGGTCATTTTATGAAGGAATGCAGATCTAGTCAGATGAACAACCAAACTGGTCCCCATGTCCCAAATTTCAATCGGCCTGATGATAGCTACAAAGCTAAATACAAGAAGCTTAAGGCCCAGATTGCCCTGCTGTCCATGGAAAAAGATAAAATCAGTTCATGATGGCACAAACTAAGGAAATGGGAACTCTCTGATGACTCATCATGATGTGAAGAGGGAAAGGGACATGTGTTTCATGGCCTTGGAAGAACAGCCACATGTAGTGAAAGATGATGTCATTTCTGGAAGATGGGTGGACATCATTTTGAAAAAGGTATGTGAATATGACAACCAGGTTGACCCAGAACTAAAACTGGACCTTGCTGAATCTCTAAATGGTGATTTATTTGTTGAAACTGTAAAAGTATCTTGACACTATCTTAACTGAACTTAACAATGTTAAACCACAACTGAACGATTTGCAAAGTATCCAGTTGGCTCTCAAGGAGTCAGTTTTGAAAAATGAGGCATTAGAACTTGAAAATCAAAAATTAAATTCTGATCTTGAAAAAGAAAAAATGATTATCAAGTCTGGGTAAAAGCATCTGGTAAAACTATGATGCTTTTTCAAAAACCATTGATGCACAAAAATTGGCTTATCAATCTGGAGATGTGCATATGGCAGCAATCATACCAAATATTCATGTCTTGCCTCCAGATCTTAGGGTTGAAACTCCATATGATCAACCTAAGATTGTCAAAACTGAACCCAATGAGACCACCCCTGTTGAGGTTAAACTTTAGCCAATCAGGCTAATGCTCCAGGTTAAAAAGGCACTGGTGAAAAGCCTTTACCTCAAAAGTCAAGGAGCCCAAGAATCCTAAGACTAAAATCCCTGCTGAACCTAAGTCCAAGGTTCAGCCGCCTACTGAAAAAGACATTTTGTTAAAACTGGAGAGTCAATTTCAACAGTTGTCAAGGCAGGTTCAAAGTTGTACTGCCAGAATCAAAATGGAAGGAACCTCATCCTCTCCAGTTGTTCAACAAAATGCACCCCCTTTGAAACAAAAACAAAACAAAAGGTTCCTCTGGAACTAAAAATGAAAAGAAAAGGGAAATAAGTATCAATACCAATCGTTTTTACTCCTGGACCTGAAGCTGATGAAAAAGCTCAGTTCCAGCCTCCAGTTCCAACCCACCAGAGTCAACTGAGACTTCCAGGGAGAAGTCCAGTGAACCCATCAAGAAAAGATGGGTTCACAAAAATAACTAATGATTTTTGTGGGTGTGCAGGGCGATCATAAAAAGAACACCTGGTATCTGGACAGCGCTGCTGGCCGGACTATGACCGAATGTAAGCCTCTGCTGGAAGAGTTCACTGTCCAAGATGGACCGGCAGTGACGTTTGGTAATGATGGTAGTGGAAAGACTGAAGGATATGGTGTAATCAATAATGGACAAGTCGTTGACAGAGTTGCATTTGTGAATGGTTTGAAATATAACCTGATCAGTGTCAGTCAACTGTGTGATGATGGCTATAAGGTATTGTTTCGATGATCTATTTTCTTGGTAGCAAGAACATCTGTCGTACCATCGAATCTGGTACACAGATTTTCCCACACCAATTTAGAAGAAGAAAGTTTGATGACAGATTTCATTATGTCATCTGGTAGGGTAGTAATGATCAAGTTCCTTAACCGAGAATCCAGATTGACAAGCCTACGCTCATCATCTGTCCATTGTACTTCTGGTTTAATAAGCTTAGTGACAACCTCAGGAGCATCAGTAGTGGCTCCTGGTGTCCTGGTAACCAGAATCGGTACATATGGCCCTCTGGTTAGAATGGTCATAAGATAGGGTTCAACTCCTACGATGTGTAGGAGCATTCTCTCCTTCCAAGATCCGAAATCATGAGAATCGAATCTAGGTGGGATGGAGACATACCCAAAATCTCTGGTATTAACCAGAGAATGAACAGAAGACATAATAAGAAAAGAAAAATAGACAGAAGATTAAGGAAAAGTTTTTAGATGCAGAGAATCAAAGTACAGAAAGGAAGAAAGATAATCTTGCAAACTTTTACTCAGATCAGATTCGGTGTGTCGAACCACCGCTCTGATACCAACTGAAAGTCCCAAGTTTTCAACGATTATGTAATTAACAACTAATGTAAATTACACTAAGAAAGAAAGACAATAATGTAAACACGTTTAATCATAAGTATATTAATTAAACAGTGAATACATGGTCGGTTTACAAAGAAAGAAAAGAGAAAAATACTTGTTAAGTTTTTGCACACACAAAACCTAACTGTTCTACAAGAAGAGAAAAACACACTAAGTGACTAATGTAGAAC
>CM067170.1:66673024-66700386 GCA_034093135.1 Erigeron breviscapus
ACTCGCTGATGATGGTTTTGACTCAAAAGTCAAAAATCTCAACTTATCATAAGAAGGATAAGTTGAACTTCAGCAGACATGACACGTCATGTCGCTGATTCACCATTCAGCATTCCCAACTGTTGACCAGATATTTAAATCTGGTTTCATCTAAAGGTTTAGTGAAAATATCAGCAAGTTGGTCATCAGTGGGAATGAAGTAGATTTCAACATCCCTTTCATGACATGGTCACGAATGAAGTGGTACCTAATGTCTATGTGCTTGGTCTTAGAATGCTGAACAGGATTGTGTGTGATGACAATTGCATTTGTATTGTCATACATGATAGAAATCTTAGAGAAATCTAGGTCATAGTCAGCGAGTTGGTTTTTCATCCAGAGGACTTGTGCACAACAACTCGCTGCTGATACATATTCTGCTTCAGCAGTGGAGATGGAAACTGTATGTTGTTTCTTACTAGACCAACTAGTCAGCTTCCTCCCCCCCCCAACAGTTGACATCCACCACTGGTGCTTTTCCTGTCTAACATGCAACCAGCATAGTCAGAGTCAGAGTATGTAACTAAGTCAAAACTGGAGTTTTTGGGATACCAAAGACCCAGCGAGGAGGTACCTTTTAGATACTTAAAATTCTCTTAACAGCAGAAGATGACTGTGGGGTTCACATGCTTACCTTCAGGATCAGCATGGAGATTGTTTGGAGGAGACATAGGAGTGGCCTTAGTAGTGACATTGGACATGTCAAATTTGGCCAGCATGTCTCGAATGTACTTCTCCTGATTGATAAAAATGCCATTTAGGAGTTGGCGAATTTGAAGACCAAGAAAGAAGGTCAGCTCACCCATCATGCTCATCTCAAAGTGAGAGGACATCAGTGAGCTGAATTTGGTACAAAGTTTCTTGCTGGAGGATCCAAAGATAACGTCATTGACATAGATTTGAACATAAAGGACATCAGCACCTGTAAGTGCACAGTATATGTCAATAGCAGTCTAGATTGTTTGGGCTTATATTGTCATATGTCTTTGTAATGTGATTGTCATTAATGAACTTAGTATTATGCATAGAATACTAGATTAAGTTTAATTATTGAATGTATAGTAAATCTGCTAAGTGTGAATTGCGAGTTCGCAATTCACATAGGTAATACGACCCCGTATTTGCAGGGACAAATACGAGGCCAGATATATGCTTTTCTTTTTTTTTAAGCTTTGCTTTTTTTCTCTATTCTTCTTGTCTCTTCTTCGCGCATGAGATCACGGGTACAGTCTCTTCTTTTCTGCCTGTCCTCTCTTTCTCTTTTCTCTCTTTTATATTTAATTAACCTAGATTAATTCGAAGATCGTCTTAGGTCATCTTCTTCACAAATGAGTTGCAGGTTTTTGAATTTTTGAAAACACAATATTAAGCATTTAAACATGTAATAAACATACACATATAACCTAAACATGCATCTAAATCATTCCAACATCACAGATTCATCACCAGTAGCTCAAAATTCAAGAAATGAAAAAAAATAAGTTCTTCATTTAAGCTCGGATTCTTACTTGAATAAGTGATCAGAAGACAATGTTATTATGGAATAAAATGCTCAGTATGAACAGTACCAACAAAACCCTTATTCTTTTTCAATGATCAGCCAACAATTAAATTTGAAGTGATTTGAGAGAGTTTATGGGAAACTGGAGTAAAATAAAGAAATGGAAAAAAAATTAGTTTCCCTCCTCCTTAAGGAAAAGGAAACCAGATCGGTCGGGTCGGGTGGGTCTTGACCCGATTTGAAAATCATGGGTCTTTTTGAAATTGGGCTTTTAAAAAGAAAATAGGCTTATGGTTTATGAATTTTTATCATTTTTATAATTTTTTTTTTTTTTTTTTATTTGGTTTTTCTAATATAAACAATGAGTTTAAATTTTTATTTGGTTTTTCTAATATAAACAATGAGTTTAAATTTTTTATTTGGTTTTTCTAATATAAACAATGAGTTAAAATTTTTATTTGGTTTTTCTAATATAAACAATGAGTTTCTCTTCAAATAGTGCAAATACACAAACTCCCCCTAGATCCATGAATTATCCTTTTTCTCCCCCTCAAACATTGTATGATATTTAAGCACATTGCACATAAGCATAGCATCAATGTTTGACAGATAATGAATGAAAGAGAAAGAGATGAAGGATTTGTACAAAACATGCAGAGGCAAGTAAGTGCATTGGTAATGAGCACTTATTTGAGATTGTTTCTTGAAAAGAAACTCATTCCAGGATCATGTGTTGAACAGTATCCGAGATTGGAATACTAAACACAGACCTTTATTACCTGCAAAACACAATCAAGGTTTTCTAGGTACCCACCTTTGAATGGGTCCTTTTGGGTTAGTGGAATCATTCAAAGTATACAAATGAGGTTTTCGAACAAGAGGTTTATTCTTAAGATTCATCACAATCCCATTGGAATCAACAATCAAAGGTTTAGAAATCTCAGTAGAAGATTTAGACTTTCTTTCAGACCATGGTTTAGCTAAATTACTCAAATTTGAATCAAATTTCCTATCAGGAACTTTCTTATTGTAATCATTAGCTATCCAACTTCTTCTAACAGGTGATTCATTATACACTTGTGTTTTAGCATAGCTAGTATTACTAGCTAAGCTCTTCTCTCCTTTACCAGATAAATTCTTAGATTTAGTTCGAGGAGTTAAAAACACATTCTGATTTTTGCTTTGCTTGGTGGAAGATTTGATATTCTGTTTCTTTTGAGTTGCAACAGTGAACCAACCATACTGATCTCTATAACTAGTTATACCATTAGATGTATCTTTTATTAGCAAATCTTGGCTAGTTTTAGACATCTTAGGTAAATAACTAGATTTAGAGATAGCTTTAGAAGCAGAGGTTCTAAAAACAGATGAAATATCAACTTTAAGCTTTGAGTTAGCAGAAATGGTATTCTTACCTTTGACAGCTGGTGCATGCTGACCTTTGGGTGAATAAAATGAAGTTGGAGCAAACTTAGATTTAGATTCCTTCTTTGTTTTAGGCTTTTTGGGTGAGAGTTTTTCAAGCTCTTTTTCAACTTCTGGTGCAAAAACATGATCAGTTTTCCAAAAACTTATCAAATTCTTCAACAGAAAGATCTGGATAAGTAAACTGTAATTCTTTTGTTTGAACTTCTGGTTTGAAGACAGTTTTGTTAGTCAATTTTTCAATCAATGCTTTTGCTTTAGCCTTAAGATCAGTAGGAATCTCAATTTTTTGCTCTAAGTTCAATTTATTTTGGTCAACAGGGGTGATCACAGGGGTATCAAAAGAAAGTATCTTCTTGACAGAAGCAAGATGTTTAGCTTTCAAAGCTTTAACTTTCTCTTCAATTTGGAAAAATGATGATAGCATTGAGGTGGACATATCATGAATCTCTTGAGGAGAGATGCTATCACCCTGCATATCTTTGTTAAAATTCTCACTCCCATTGGATGGAGTGGAGCAATCAACAGAAGTTAGATCATGCATCATTTGAATTGGTTTGGTCTCACTTACCTTTGGAGAATGATTTTGAGTTTTCAGATGTTTAATGACTTGTTGTTGAGACTCAATCTTTTGTTTTAAACCTTCAATTTCTTTTTCCAATATGGTAGTTGGAATGTAGAATCTTTCTGAAATTTTTTTTGAACAATCTTTTTGAGACTTATTTTTAGGAATTGAAATGCTGTCTATTTCTTCTAACTCATAGATGGATCTTTTATGAGTTTTCTTGTATGTGTCATTAATAGCAACATAATCAATCTGAAATCTGTTTGGTATTTGTCTTTCAACATCATCTGACTCAAAGTCATCCTCAGATGGTCTGATGAACTCTTGAATCATGCCAAGTCTAAGACATTTTCCATCATAAAGTGGACCAAGGTCTTCTTTTTGGATTTTTTCTAATTGTGCTGGATTCTCATAACCCAACCCAAGAAGAAGTTCTGATCTATCAATCTTCGACTTATTGTAATAAGCAGTGAAATTCAGAAGAGGATTTTGTTCAATTTTATAGATTTTTTTCTTGATAGAACAAAATGTTTGTTTTCAAATCCTCAACTTGTTTTTGAAGAGTTTCAATTTCAACTCCTTTGAGAAAACAAGTACTGTTTAGATCAGAAATCTGTCTTTCATGTTTTTCACAGTTGGGTCTAAAATCTTTCATTTTATTTGTGAGAAACTCAACATCAGCTTGTCTTGCATTTGCTCTTAACCATTCATTGTCTTTCTCAAGCTTTAAAGTTTCAATGGTTTGCTTGAGTGAATGAACAGTTTTTTCAAGATCTTGACATTTGTTGGTCAATTGAGCATTGGGTGAAACAACCTAAGAACTGTTACTTGACAAATGCATTTCTTTTAAAGAATCATAATTCACTTTGAGAGCTTCATGAGCTATTGAGAGTTCTGAAAAATCTTCATTAAGTTTATCAAACTCTTGTTTAGCCATTTTCAAATTATTTTTCAAAGTAAGATTTTGCTTTGTCAAAGTATCAGCAGTTGTTTGGACAGACAAGTAATCATCTTTGGAAATGGATTGTACCTCACTTGTTGTTGTTTGTGAAGTAGTTTGTGAATGATTGTTTGTTGAAGTGACAGATGTCATCAAGCATGTGAGATCTTCAGAATCAGCATCAATATCCCCGAATAGCCATGGTTTCATCTTTTGTTGTTTGGCTAAGAAATTCTTTCTGATCTCAAGCTCTGAAATCATCATTGTTGTCATTAAAATGTATGAACAATGATTTGTAAACTGTTTTTGTTGTTTTTTTTTTGATTTTCTGAAAGAAAAAAAAACAATACGATCTTGATGAGATCGTCTTAAAAAAAAATTTGGAACTTAGAAATTTTTCTAAGTATGAGTGAATGAAAGGTAGGACGGTCTTGAAAGAAGATCGTCTTAGAAATTTGATGAAGAAAGGTAAGACGGTCTTGGATGAAGATCGTCTTAAGAATTAATTAAGAAAAGGTAATACGGTCTTGGTTGAAGATCGTCTTAAGAATTAGTTATGTGAAAAATTTCTAAGTATATAAAATTTTGGAAATTTGGACAGAATGATGTTATGATTTCAGAATTGTTGAGCAAAACCAATCTCAAAGAGATTAGTTACCCAAGGAAGTGTGTGATTCCCAATCACAACAACTTCAAATGTTAAATCCACAACACACAGTTCACACAGAACCAAAAATGTTAGGACGATCTTGGGAAGATCGTCTTAACACCAATGCAATATAAACACTAGGACGATCTTGAAGAAGATCGTCTTAGGAAGATCGTCTTGAGGAAATCTGCAAGAACATCAGAAAAAGACAAAATAGTCGAGAATTTCACTATTTTGCTTGTATTTCACCCAATTTTGAGAGTTAGAACTCGAATCAAACCCAGAAATGCTCAGAATACGATCGCGCACAACCCTAGAAACAATTCCATAGCTTAAATCAACTCAAACTGATAATTCAAAATCTCATCAACTTTCCAAAATTTTGGATTTTGATCAATACTATGAATTGGATTATGAAACTTAACAGGATGTTTTTAGAGGTGATTTAGAATGTATCTATGAACAAAAACAGGAAAATTGAGTGAAAATTGATGGTGAATTGGTGAAGATCAGTGACGGTTAAAACGGTTATGGTGATGAACACGAATTCTCAATTTTGAACAAAATTTGCATCAATCTGCTTGAAATTTGTTCTGGATCGTCAACAGATTGTTGTTTTTCTCTGATACCACATGTAGAAACTAGTTTTAATTCGTGTTATGATGCGGAAGTAAGGTGTTCAATAATGGTGGAAAGTGTGTGTGTTAGTGTGTGTTCTTGAGAGAGAAAGGTGTGGGGGGAAAGTTTATTTCATATTTCAGCAAAAGTGTAGAAGAAGTTTTTTTAAGATTGAAGGCTTGGGGGTATTTATACTCCAAGTATATTACATAAGCTCCCCCTCAACCTTACAATGTATACACAAAATGCAATATTTAGAAATACAACTAAGCACTATTTTATATTTCTAACAGAAACTGAGAATGTTAGCACTGGAGATGATGTTGTGCAGGAGGAACAAGGCGGGATTGGGGGAGGAGTTGAAAATGTTAGAGAGGTTGAGAGGTCCGGGTTAGGACAAGGGCATAAAGAAAACGTTGGCCCTCCGATAGTTCAAACAACTGAGTCTAGCCGGGTTGTATACCCTAGGATAGAAGTCGGGAACTGCCCATTCTCGCTTGCACCAAACTCTCCTCGCCATTCTGACTCCTCACAACAGGAGTTAGTCTCAGAAATGCACGGGGAACAGCCACGTTCACCACACTCTCCTCATTTGGAGGATGAGAGTGTTGAAAATAAGAGAGGAACAGCCCCACCTCTCGACTTCATTTCGTGCACAAGAGTCTAGATCTCCTAGGCACACGGATCACAAGCAGTCTAGATCTCCTAGGTACACGGATTCACAAGCTCAGTTGAGTACTGATGCCGGAACAAGCGGAGGGGGACCCACTTTGTGTGACCCTCAAGGACAGCTTGGAAATTCTGCCTTAGCTAACATTATGCCAGCTTTAGCCGCAGGTAACAGTTCTCAAACCGAGACTGGGGGACAGTATGAACGCCAAGGTGACACTGTTGTTCCTCAGGATCAACCTGAGACTGTATTAACGGGCATTCTCGGTGACCCCGGTGTTGTTAGTGGTGTTACCCAACAACAAGTCCCGGACAGTGATTTATCACAGTCTAGGACACAACCCTATTCTGGTTGCAAAGCCACTGAATCTCAAACTGCTGGTGAGGGTTTAACCCGAGGATCCGCAGGAAATCCTGAATCAGCTACGCTGAATTTAGGTCACACCACAAGTGTGCAAACAACCTCCGGGTTGGGTACTACTCTTCCTTCTCAAACACCAACACAAAGAACACAAACACCATCTCAAATATCACCAACAACAAAACAACAAGAAAAAAGATCATGTGATTTGTTGGATATTTTAAGGTCTGAAGGTGATTTGTTGACAGTGACTGAAAGGGGGGTGTTAAATGCTCTAGAGGTGAGAGAAAGAGAACTTGCAAATGAAAGGAGAGTCAGGGTCTTACAAGATCAAGTTCAATCTCAAAAAGTAGAGTATGATGCAAAACTTGCAGCATTTGAGTTACGCTTGTTAGCGTTAGAATCTTGCCGACCGGCCTCGGTTGCTTCTCGACGGGATGATCCTGATTCCGATGATCACCCCGAGGGGGAGAACCAAGGAGAAGGTCAAACTAACACTGGAAACTTCGGCAAGAGTTGAAGTAAATGTTGAGGATGTGGTGATGAGAGAAAGATCTGAGGGTGGAAATCAAGATATTATTGAAGAAGATCAAGCTGAGATTGAAAGATTAGCTGCTATTAGAGCTAGATCTGATAGAATGTGGAAAGAGCTTGCTGATATAGCTCAAGTGAAACTCAAGTAGAAGTTGATAAAATGGTTAAAGATTTTACTGAAAGATTTAACGAAAGAAATAATGATGATGACCCTGAGGAGATTGAAAGAATTGCTGAAATTAAAAGAAAATTTTATGAAGTGTTTGGAGCTGATACTGATGATGAAGAAGATGAAAATGTTGAAGTAAATGAAGAAGAAGGATTTGTGATTGAAAATGAAGTTGTTGAATATGCTGAAGGCGAAGCAGATATTGAGGCTATAAAGGATAATGTAATCTTGGATGAGCCGGAGATAGTTGAAACTCCAGTAAATGTAGAAGCTTTTGAGGAACCAATGTTTGAAGTGTTTCCAGATCTTGATTATTTTCAAACAGGTTCTTCAAGCAGGATTGAAGTTGGAGAATCATCTATTCCTGCTAACACAACTCCACAGCATTTCACTTTTGAAGACTTTAACAGTTTTGATGACTTGAGAAAGACTCCTGAAGCTGCATCTCATAATTTTAAGAAGTCAACATATAAACAAGTGTTAAAAGAGGCAATCATATCCGAAGAAGTCCTTCCTGATTATTTTCCTTCTGAATTGACTGAAGAACAAAGAAGGTTTATTAGATCGAGGATACTTCTTGAGGGATAAAGAAAGAATGATTACTCTTGGTGTTAAGCCAAAGGAGGCAGCAAAGAAGTCTAGATATCTCGAAGAAAGAGCATATCCGATATTTTGTGGAGCTACCAAAGTTACTAAAACTAAGAGACCAAAGTTACTAAAACTAAGAGACAAAGAGCTTCTTAAACTTACAAAGCAATACAATCCCAAGTTACTCGAAGAACAAAGAAATCATAAAATTTTGGTGCTGGTCAGAGTAATTCTAATAAAAAGGGTTTCTATCTCTGTTCCATGTTTTCATGTGAAAAGAGACAATAATAAGATGTACAGATTTACAGAAGCCCAGTTCAAGCTACTGCCAGTTGATGACATTATCTTTCTCTACAACCATTTCCTGAATGCAATGCAAAGATATCGTGAAGATGTTATTGCCTTTGAAGCTGTAAAAAGATACATGTCAAGCTGCATTCAATATGCTTCATTGGAAGATTTTCAGATAGGTTTTGAAGTTGTCAAGAGGAAGATCAATGTTCCATATCCAGATCAAAGTCTTTATACCGCAGACATTGAACAGCTCAGTATTGGCCATGTTATTGAAGAACCGTCCTTCGGAGTTGTCTTTTTGAATAGCCGAAAGAAGAAGATTTTCATTCGCATGGATGAACTTGCTTCTTATTCTGATGGAACATTAGAGTTTTGCAAGAATGTTTTGTTATGCTTGAAAGAAGATGATCAAGATGAAAAGAAAAGGGAAGTATTTGATAAAGTAATCTCCAAGATTAATCAAAGACTCGATTACAGAGACAGCATCAGAATGATGAGAGAGGCAAAGAATGTTCAGAAGTCTAAGTATGTTGTACGTCGAAGAGGAGGTTGCTGGATCAAGTACGAGCCTAGTCATCTTCCAGGTCCACAAAATATTCCACCAAAGAATTTTGAAGCAAACATGATTGTTTCAGATGATAGACCTGAAGGAGACAATTGGTTCTGGCATCCAAACAAAGACAGACCGAATACAAGAGCTTGAAGATTGAGAAAGACTGGATATTTTTGACAAATTACTACTTAGGGGGTGTAACACCCGACGTTTAAAAATATGGGTTTTCAAAAATCTTTCACCTAACGGTGTTAAATTGCGGAAGTAAAGACCGTAAAGTCAAAACCGATAAAAAACATTTCGGTTTCTGCGTTTAGTTGGTGTTACATGCCATATCAAACATTAGTTCAAATGAAAACCCAACGGTTGCCCAACATTAAACAACCGTTCACACATTATTACATAAATTCGACATCAAAATGAAATGTATTCAAAAGTCTCCATAATAAGCAACTATGGGTAGCTAAGGCTCCTTCATTGCATCTACCCAAGCTCATAAGTCCTGCGTCACTAGTCCATCAAGCTAAACCTGAGGGAACAACCACATTAAAGAAACAAGTGTTAGCTATAAGAATAGCAAAGTAAGATCACACTTAATTTAAAAGCATTTGTCCAATTAAAACATTTCTTCATTAATAGACAAACTCATTAGGCACAACACGCAACACACATAACCACATATCAACTTCAATTCAATTAGGATAATCATCCTAAGTGTGCCTATCCTGCATTAGTTCACACATTGTCACACATATCTTCGTTTCTACATATAAGTGTGCCCTGCATCACACCCGACTAGATGATCAACCAAAAGACTAATCATCGTGCGTCGTTAAGGAATGGCAAGCCAATCCAAGAGTAATCCGTATGTGGAGGTTGGTCAAACCCCTCGTATTACTCGCCTGCATTATAAAGACCATGTTGCAAGGAGCCACCCAAGCAACAACTACGTCAACGTACTCGTCGGCTAAGACTTGTACGGGTTAAGCTTAACACTTTCCCTGCATTATATTTACGAGCTCGATCCCACACATAATAGTTTAGGAAACACACATAGCCTAAACATAATCACACATTACCTTCATTTCGTTTGGGCCCTTAAACGTGCAAGTGACATGGCAACCTACCAAGTCTAGTGAGCTAGGTGTACAAGCCATGTAGTATGCATATGTCACACAACAACTTCATTTCTACATTTCACACATAATAAGACACTTCATAAATCTACATAAACTGCATAACAATACCCTACATTGAACAATACTTCATTTCACTACATTAAGGCCTGCATTTCAGGTCTCATGGTCAACTACATATCCCATAATACCTCCCGTGTAACCCGAGATACCCACATATATCATAAGTTACCGTTAAGGAAGTTATAAGTATGAAACCTTGCTTGTTGAACCCTCAGCGTGACAAAAGTAGTGTATCTTACCTCGATACGGTTTAACAACAAGCTACAAGCACAATACAACGATGACTAGGTGTCTCCAATAACCTAGAACAAGTATAAGATCGAAATATAAGCTAAGCGACACATTTTGTGAAATCTGGGCATATGGTGCGCCGCACTTTCCATGTGGTGCGTCGCACCAATCCTCCAGGGAATTTTCTAACAATTAAGGGTGCGCCGCACCTACCCTTTGGTGCGTCGCACTAAACTTCCAGGGAATTTAGATTAAAGACAGGTGCGCCGCACCAGCCCTTGGTGCGTCGCATATCGGGGTGTACCAAAAACCAAACTGGCCAGTGGTGCGCCGCACCTCCCACATTGTGCGTCGCACCAACTCTCCAGGGAATTTAGATTAAAGACAGGTGCGCCGCACCAGCCCTTTGGTGCGTCGCACCAGGGTGCAGACAAGCAACTAAATTTTACACTTTGATCAAACGAATTCCATACGAACCCATACCCCAAATCCAACCTGGGGACTTAAAATTAATCCTTTTAATTGCACTATCATTACCTTTAATCAACCTAATAATCCCTTAATCCTTTACATCATAAACCAACCATTTAATCACCCAAATAACATGAAATTGACGAACGTTTAATCAAATAACCCAACCCAAACCCTTATGGCCTGGATTAAGACTGATATAAGACTCACACAATCAATTCTCAACTGAGGAATACCTATATTACCTGTATTTGGTGATAAAGATCCAAGATCTACGCAATACACGATCGATTCGGCTCCAAAACGAACAAGATCAAGAGAGAAACTAGAGAGGGAAGGGAGGGGATCAACTAGGGCTTATTTGAGGGTAAGAAAATCTGCATAAAGCTCTCAATGACAACCATTTAAACCTCTAAACCCGTTTTTGACTTTGCACACATGTCAAAACTAACCCCTAAGCTTCCTAATCCTTCATTATTGGTCACAACCTACTTTATTGACCACATACATCATTAATCCTTCATTAAATGTCACTACATAGACATTGATCTTCATATTACACACATTTATACTACATTAACATTTAGGCTTACAAGCCTCACACATAACACACATTAGCTACATATAAACATTAAATCTAAAATAGACTTAACGACACCCACAATATTGACTTAACGGCATTAGTCAACTAGTAAAGAAAAGTTTGGGATGTTACAATTACCTCCCCCTTATGAAGATTCCGTCCCCGGAATCTCTTCATTAAGGAACAACTCGGGATACTTTTCCTTCATTACTGCTTCAGTTTCCCACGTTAAGCTTTCTCCATGGTTATGCTTCCACTTTATCAACACGAGGTCAATTACTTTTCGGCGTAACTTCTTTTGCTTTCTTCCAAGTATCGCTACCGGTTCGTCTACTATTCTCTTCATTGGGTCAATACTCACGTCTTTAATAGGGATCACACTTGACTCCTCAGCTAAACATTTCCTCAAGTAGGATACATGGAAAGTGTTGTGAATTCCATCCAATTCTGGAGGTAATTCCAACTGATATGCCACGTCTTTAATGCGCTTCATAACTTTAAAAGGTCCAATGAAACGTGGACTCAACTTTCCCTTCTTTCCAAATCGAATAACTCCTTTCCAAGGTGATACTTTCAGCATCACTAAATCACCAACATTAAACTCAATCGGTCTCCTTTTCTTATCTGCATAAGTTTTCTGCCTTTCTCTTGCCACACGCAAAGCTTCTTTAGCTACATTAACCTTTTCAGAGGTAATTTCAATAATTTCGAGACCGGTCAACTGCTTTTCACCGGGCTCCATCCAACAACTTGGAGTCCTACACCTTCTTCCATATAACATCTCAAATGGTGGCATTCCAATGCTTGCATGGTGACTATTGTTGTAAGCAAACTCAATCATCCTCAAATGATCATCCCATGCTCCACCGTATTCAAGTACACACGTTCTCAACATATCCTCCAAGGTTTGAATGGTTATCTCACTTTGCCCATCGGTTTGGGGATGATAGGCGGTACTCAAATTTATTCTACTACCCAACTCCCGTTGGAGACCCTTCCAAAAGTTTGACACAAACCTCGAGTCTCGATCCGAAACAATAGATAAAGGAACTCCATGTTTCGCAACTACTTCATCAATATACATCTTCGCCATCTTCGTTAAAGGCACATCTTGTCGGGTAGCTAGAAAATGAGCACTCTTCGTCAATCTATCTACAATTACCCATATCATATCATTCCCTTTCGGCGTTTTAGGTAGCTTCGTTACAAAGTCCATGGTAATATGATCCCATTTCCACTCGGGAATGTCTAGTTGATGCAACAAACCATACGGCTTTTGATGGTCCGTTTTCACACGTGCACAAGTCAAACACTTTGCTACAAAATGAGCTACTTCACCTTTAATATCCGGCCACCAATAAATAGGTTTCAAATCTGCATACATTTTGGTGACACCGGGATGAACCGAATATCTACTTCTATGGGATTCCTCAAGGATCAATTCTCGTTGGGGTGGGGGGTGCTGTTTTGTTTTTTTGTGGTGGGTGTTTTTTTTATGTGTTTTTTTTGTTTTTTGTTTGTGTGTTTTTTTTTTTTTTTTGGTGTATTATATGGGCTTCCTCAAGGATCAATTCTCGGTTACCACCAAGCAATGGCACCCAAATTCGACCCTTGTATATTTTGAACCCACGGCTATTAGTCTCCATCACAAGACGTTTCTTCTTCCCAATGCTTTCATTGTCAATGTTATCCTTCATCAATGCCCTCACTTGTGCTTCCTTAATTCGATCAAGTAGCCCCGACTTGGCTTGAACTTGCATGCTCATCAACTTACAAGAAGAACTTTGCACCTTCCTACTTAGTGCATCCGCCACTACATTGGCTTTTCCGGGATGGTATTTGATTTCACAATCGTAATCCTTAAGTAATTCCATCCACCTCCTTTGTCTCACGTTCATCTCCTTTTGATTAAAGACATACTGCAAACTTTTATGATCGGTAAACAAAGTGCATTTTGTACCATAAAGGTAATGTCTCCAGCAATACATGATCGATTCGGCTCCAAAACGAACAAGATCTAGAGAGAAACTAGAGAGGGAAGGGAGGGGATCAACTAGGGCTTATTTGAGGGTAAGAAAATCTGCATAAAGTTCTTAATGACAACCTTTAAACCTCTAAACCCGTTTTTGACTTTGCACACATGTCAAAACTAACCCCTAAGCTTCCTAATCCTTCATTATTGGTCACAAACTACTTTATTGACCACATACATCATTAATCCTTCATTAAATGTCACTACATAGACATTGATCTTCATATTACCACATTTATACTACATTAACATTTAGGCTTACAAGCCTCACACATAACACACATTAGCTACATATAAACATTAAATCTAAAATAGACTTAACGACACCCACAATATTGACTTAACGGCATTAGTCAACTAGTAAAGAAAAGTTTGGGATGTTACAGGGGGAGATTGTTAGAAATATTATTAGTAGTAGGTGATTTGTATTTCTATTGTATGTTTGTACTTATAATGTAAATGTCTAAGTATGGAAGGGGGCATAGTGTAAATTGTTCATATGTATATAAACCCCCTCCATAATGCAAAATGTAACCTTTCACCCATAATACAATCCAATCTTTCCCTGACATCTCTACTCTCTGCCACACGCGTGACACGTTTTGGTCAATCAACACGTTTTTCCAGTCAACTCTTTCTCTCTCTTTCACGTGAGACACTCGAACGGATACTTAAAACACGCTTTTGATTTCTCTCCCTTAATTTTCTCACATACAAAAAAAAACTAAATCACCATCTTTCTGCTTTACTCTTTGAATATTATCTCTCAAAACAATATGAACACTCTTTATCTCTCTGGTTATCAAACAAAATTTTCTCAACAGATTATACACTCAAAATCAATATACTTTGATCAGGAAAAATCACAAGTCAAACACCTTTTTCTCAACAACTAAAAAAAAATCACAGCTTTCTTTATGTCTTTCCTTATCACTCAACGACGAAGAACAATCATGCAACCAGGTTCAAAATTACAAGACTTGAAAGATGAAAGTGCTATTTGCCAAGATATTAGCTCGGCAAATGAGGTATTAAAAAAAAAAGTTTTATTTTTTTTTATAAAAATTTTACACCAAAGATGGAAAAGTGATAGAAAAAATTTGGTAAAGTTTTAATGAAAAATTTGAACTTTTGGTCTATTTGTACTGTTTGCCGAGATGTGAGCTCGGCAAATGAGGTGTTTGACTGGAAATGGGTTAAGTGTTGGAGAAATGGATGATTTGTATGGTTTGCCGAGAATTGAGCTCTACAAATGGGATGTTGAGAAAAATGGCTAAGTAATTTGAATGGTTTGCAGAGAATAGAGCTCTGCAAATGGGGGGTTGGAGATGAAATTTGACTAAGTATGAAAAACTTATTGATTTGTATTGATTGAAGAGGAATGAGCTCGGCGGATAGTTGAAATGGGAAATTTTTTGGCTATTTGTATTGATTGTCGAGCAGTGAGCTCGGCGGATACGAGAATTGGATTTGTGATTTGGCAAAGATGTTGATCGGTTAAGTCGGCAAACCCAAGGTCACAACTTCTGGTCGTGAAGTTACTTCGGCAAACACGAGTATTAGGTCGAGTTGTTGAAATCAAGTCGGCAAATGGTGTTTTGGGAGGTCGGTTAGCTCGGCAAATGGCTATTTCGTGGCTGGAAAAATTCAACAACAACCACGGCGGCCGGAAACTAGAATTATCTCGCCGGAAAACTTCAAATGAAGATTTTTCTCTTGTTTCGACAAACTAGAACTTGATATCACCACCAAAACACTCTAAATCAAATTCCGATCAAACCCTAACTGAAAAATAACCGTTTAATACCTTGCCGGAAAACTCACCAACTCGCCAGAGAAATTAAAATCACAATAACTTTGTTGTTTCTTCGAGTTAAAACTTGAAACTTTCACCAAAATACTCAGAAATCTATTCCGCACAAATCCTTACCAACAAAAATCAATTATGACACTCGCCGGAAAAATCGATTACTCGCCGGAAAATGCAACTGACACCAAAAGTCGTCCAATCGGAAAATTGAAACCAGTAAAATGATCAGTTTACGACCGCGAGTAAATCCTTATGCTTTTCAAGACAATTTGATTACAAATGAAGTAGAAATCGAAGAAAGAAGTTATGTGATATTTTTTTTATGTTTTTCCTTCTTTTCCTAATTTTTTTTTTTAGTTAATGAAAAATGTATACTGTAAAGTAAACTATCACGTGAATGAGTACTGTAGCAACAGTAGCAGACAAAAGAACTCAAAATTTGACTTTTTCTTATTATAACTGTTTGCCGAGCAATGATTTTGACTCAATAATTCATGGAAATTTGATCAAAAACTCAAAAAATTAATCACAGATTAATCAAATCAAACTCTAATCCACTCCTAATTTGTACACAGAATCACAAATTAGCATCGAATTCAGCAGTAACAGAATTTTCAGATTCAAAATTAAGCTACAAAATCTCTAAAATTCGAACTAAATCGGTTGATTTTATGTTTATCGATCGTTCGGATTAACCGATTATGCTCTGATACCAATTGATATAAAGAAACTTGAGCTTAATTGAGTAACAATGGAGGTTTTAGGGTTAGTGTGTGTAAAGTATGTTTGTGTGTGAAAGGGAGGTTGAAGATGATAGGGAGGAGAGAGAAAGTAATTTAGTGAGAAGTTGTTATTGAATTAATGAAAGGCTTATTACATAATGAGGTGGTTAGGGGTTTATATACAAATCATCCTATTTATACTAAAATCCCTTCCACAATAACTAATTTACAATTTAACACCATTTTATATTTCTAACATTTTGCCTTATGTTGAAATCAACTAGAAGTCCGATTATGTAGCAAGACCAAGTCTTCTTTGCTTGTTGATGAATAATCCCATGTGTTAATTCCATTTTGCACCGTTAGAGATATTCTCCATGGCCAAATAATGAATATTCTAGAATCTGCACAAGTAACTCACGTGGAAATAATAATAACAAGTATTTTATAACGTTAGTAACATATTCAGTAAGTTACAAGAATATTATCGATATCAAGATCTTTACACATCAAGAACTTAGTAGTTCAAGATATTGATACGTGAAATTTCACCCATAACAATTGTCCTTAAAGTTATTTTAATATAAACCCTTTTGTTGAAATAACTTTGAAGCTTCTAAAGAAAGCTTTGACCCAAGTCAAATGAAGAGATAAAACTAACTCAAAGATAAAACGCGTGTAAGTTGGAAAACCAAGAGTTAATTTAGGCGACATGATTTGACAACTAATATATTGACGGTTCAATATTTATTTATACCTACGGTTTTACAGATCTCAAAATCATTTTTCTTCTAACAAATAGTTTTCTCATACTCCCTCAAGATGTCTAATGAGTTTCCCATTCTGGAGGTATTACGCTTTATCGATTTCTTTCTATCAATATTATAGTGACATTACTAATTCTAATATTTTAACAGGCACTTGGTGATCTCAAATTGAAGCATGAAGAAAAACACATCATAAATGATAACATCATCAATAATCTCAGCAAGGTTATCGAATCTTATGAAAAGAAGGCTAGGACAGAGAAAGAGATGGCTGAAAATATGAGGAAGTGCTACGGATCTGAGGTGGCAGCTATGCATAAGTTACTTCTGGAGGCATACTACGAAATTGACCTTTTAGAAGAACAGTTGATTCATACAAGAAGACGGTATGATTTAACGGCGGCTCGTCTTGATAGGTTTGAAAGAGAGTACCCTTTGGAGGCCAAATCTCTCTTTGCCAGCAAGGAAAAATCTGTTCTCTGAATAATAGTTGTGGGCGATGAAGGATTTAATGGTTGAGGCCGGAGCCCATATTTTTAGACTCTTTTTATGTTTAGGTCTATAGGAAGTTGAATTGGTAGGGGTAGTGTTTGGTAGAATATCAATGTTTAGGAGGGGGGAAGATCAATCTGGAGTGATTGATCAAGGATGTAAAAAACTGCTCTCAAGTAGTTTTTATTAATGTACATATGATTAATGAATGAAAGTTTCTTTTGATCCATTTTTATTTCAAGCGTGATTGTCGAATATGTTCTTAAGGGTAAAATAGGTAAATAATACATTCAACAATGATATTATATTGCAGTTAATGATTGCCTTTCAAAAAGTAAACAGTCAAATAAAGTAAATGAAGAGTTAGATACATGCACCTTTTTTCAAGAATAATAGATATTTCTTCAAAAGATAATTAATACTTCTTTCTTCAAGATATGAATAATCACATATTCTTGAATCCTTTATAAGCATCCTGCAAAACGATACTATACTTCCTGGCTCCTATATTGGGATCCAAGATCTTCGAGAGTGAAAATATCCAAAGATAAATATCATTTTCTTAAATAATTAAATAAATACTATTATATATCAATCTTCCGGAATACTCTACTGCTACAGTTTAAAAGTAAGTGGTAGTTATTTGACACGTATCCATTAATTTTACTTTGGCCTATATATTAGGTTAAAGCTTTTTCTCTTTCTTAATCATTTATTTCTCACCGTTTCCATCGCCTCACAACTCTCTTTCAAGGTAATCTTCCTCTTTTCTTTGTATTTTCAGAATGTCTCATGAATCTTCTTCCGCCATAGTCGTTAGTGATTTTAGGGAAACTAATGTCATTGATAATAATATTGTTAGCGATTTTAAGGATTCAGATCTTGAATGTGTGAAACCCTATTTCCCCAAAGGCGCAATCTTTAGGGCTCCAGATCCTAATTTAAAAATTGACCTAGCCTCTGATGTATGGATAGGATTTCCCGAATACCCCTTTAAGTATTTGAAATTAAGTTTTCCCTTTCCAAACTTCATCACTCAATTTTTCAAGTCAACTATGATTTCCTATGGTCAAGCTAGCCCTATGCTTTGGAGAATCTTATTTGTGTTGAACCATATAATAGTCAGTAAAAATCTAGAACTTAGGGTTCCGGATTTGGGAATGGTCTATAACTTAACAACTTTTGGCTCTGGTTTCTACATTCTCAAAGTAAAAGACAGGAATCAACGCTTGGTTGGTGAAGTAACTCAGACTGATGAATCTTGGAAATCCAAATTCTTTTTTGTAAATAGAAGTTCACTCCCTGTTGATAGATATCTTCCCCCTTCTCGGGTCGCTGGAGGTAAAATTATTGTGTTTTTTCAAATACTTTATAATTGTCATTCGTTTTCTTATTTGTAGACGTGATGTATCTTCTTTTAACCGTAGCAAAACTAAAAGCTTCGAAGGACAAAGAGGCTCAGGGGAGAACCAACAAGATCTTCGATCTAGACAAAGAAGAAAGGAATTTTGGTCGATTCAACCTCAAGTCGGCTTCTTCAAACAAGACTAGTGACGATACTATGGAGGATGCTACTGTAACATCCCAAAACTTAATCGTTTCTGTTGACTAACGTCGTTAGGTCAAATTCTAAGTCCGTGATATGTTATGTGGTAAAATGTGTGTTTATATGTTTATGTGCCCTACATGTGAGATTTAATTACCTTGAATGAGTGACAATAAAGTGGACTAAATGATGTGTAAAAGGCCTTTGTAGTGTGCGAAAGTGCTTTGGTGTGTTATATGTATCCCCAATAGGTGTTTTAAAGTGAAATAAAGTCAATATGAAGTCCAGGGACTAGTTTTGCCAATGGTGAAAAGTTAAAAACGGGTTAAGAAAGGGATTAGCCTAATCTAGGTTAATTTGGCAGCCTCAAAACTTAATTAGAACACATTCATCAGCCTCTCTAATTCTCTTTTGATTTCTAAAGCAAGATCTCCAAGTTTTGGTTAATCAAATCAAGTGTTTTTGTATTGAATCGAATTGGCTATCGTTTCTACAGGTAATCAATGTTTTATTGGCTATATTTTCAGATCTAATGATGTTTTATAAAGGATTAAATCTGATTTTATAAAGGAGTTTTAATAAGTTAGGGTTTATTGTGGGTTTAAGCCAACTAATGATCAAAACGGAATCAAACGAGTTTGTAATCGATCATTATGATCAAAATATGTTTAACAATGTCAAAAACGTGTTTTGGGTGAAGCCCAAGTCGATTGATTTCTGGAAAAATGAAGAACAAAGTCGTTTTACGAATTCTAGTCGAAGTTAAGTTCCTGATAGCTAAATTCGTTTCCTGATGGCTATTTTCGTTTGCCCAACGAAGTTTAACTTCGTTTGGGGTCATTTTCGTTTGTTGTTGAAAGCTTAAAATCGTTTTGGCCTAATGGAAATCTAAATTCGTTTTAAGTGTTAAATTCGTTCTGGAATGCTAAATTCGTTTAGAGGGTTAAGTTCGTTTTGGCTTGAAATGTAGCTTAAATTCGTTTGTGGATGATTAAATTCGTTTGGCAAACGAATTTAAAGTTCGTTTTTTCATCAGAAAGCAGTTAAGTTCGTTTTATGGAATTAAGTTCGTAAGAACAAAACTAAGTTCGTTTTCAAGTCCATTTAAGGTCCTAAATGACTTATATTTTATATATTAATGTACGATAGGTGTCGGGGACTACTATTAAGCACTGTTAGCTTTTGTTTGCGCGCACATACTACTACCAGGTAAGATACACTACTTTTGTCACGCTGAGGGTGCAACGAAAATGGTTTGTAAACTATAACCTCCAAAACGGTAATGTATAACTCATATGTGGTTGGGTTGATATGGGAGGTACTCGGGGATTAATGATGACGATGTTTATGCCTAAAATGCTTCCCCGTACACATGGTTATGATATGATATGCAATGATGATGATATGCTTAACGATATGATATGATGTGATATGATATAATGAACGGTGGTTAATGACGTGTTGTAATGTTGATATGTGCATGTATATGTGGCTTGTTCATCTAGAACACTAGACCTTTTTAGGTTGCCATGACACGTGCACGTTTTAAGGGCCCTAACGTGAAAAGATGATAGATGTGGATTAGTTTAGGATTAATGTGGAAACCTAAACTAAATGTGGTAAATGCTCGAGCTAATTAGATGATGAGTGTTATGCATAACCCGTGCCTGGCTGTGGTAATAGGTACGTATAAACCGTGCTCGTATGTGGGAGAGTACATCGTGCTCGCATGTGGGAGAGTACGTAGTGCCCGTATGTGGGAGGGTACGTTAAAATGGTTGCTCGGGTGGCTCCTTGCAACAAGTCATATGTGGCGAGTAGTTCGGGTGGCCTGATGACCCACCTAATATTATGAACATAACGTGCTACTCATGGATCGACATTGTCTTTCCTTAACGGTAACTTCGGTTACAACTTAACGGTGACCTAGTCACAACTTAATGAGATGAGATGAAATGACGAAATTGATTAGGCACACTTAGGGTCATGGACTCTATGCTTATATGTGATATGGATACGTTATGTGGTGATTTAAATGCCTAAATCAAATGACGTAATGTTTTAAAGTGACGTGTTTAATGGATGAAATGTTTTGCTTAAACCTGGTGTTATCTTACTTAGCTTTATAGCTAACACTTGTTTCTTCTTATGTGTTGACACCCCTCAGGTTAAGCAGTGAGATGTCGTGTGAAGCTTTGGCGAGAGATGGGTAGATGATCAAGATGGCTTTAGTTTACCCAATAGCTTCGCATAGACTTAATGTTAATGATTTCCTCTTATGGAACTTATGTAATGACTATGTTATGATTGCTTTATGTTGGGCAATCTTATGGATTTCTTTATTACTGATTTGATGCTATTAGTAACACCACTTATGTTTCTCAACTGTTTTCATTGGTTGAGGTTTTTAATAAACTGTTTCCGCTTTATTGACGCCGTTAGGCGAAAATTTTTGGAAATCCATATTTTTACGAAATGGGTGTTACAAGTTGGTATCAGAGAAGTAGTTTAAGTGAACCAAGGCCTATTGACCATAGGGTTTGGACTTAAACTTAAGATGCACATGCTAGGTATTTGTAGGATGCCTTAGCTTTAACGTAAGATGATATAGGATGGGTTGGGACGAGTGCGAGTGTGATAGGGCTTATGAGATGTTTACGATACGAAGTATGTTTTAGCCTTATCTTTGCGCTTATCGACTCTATCTTTCAGTGGAGGAAAGATGGTTAACACTCGTCAAGGCAACTCACGACGCGATGGAGTTACTGCAAGCATTACCCCACCTGTCCATCCAGGTGCCGGTGCTAGTAATGCTGCCAATGCTGCTGCTGTTGCAGCCAATGCGAATAGAAATCGAGGAAACCCCCAGCAAGTCAATCAGCCAAGCCCATTAGGTCCTATGCCTCCACCTCCCGGCAATCCGCCTAGAGTTAACGAAGCAGTGGTGGAGCAAATCCCTAATGCAGCTGAACTGTACAATCTTGTGCTGACTCTCTAAGCCCAGTTAGCACAGACTCAAGAGCAACTGAACAACGCTCTTGCTGAGAATGCTGAAGGAACTGATGGCAACTACTCAGTGCCATCTCACCACACTGAGCCACCAGTGGATAATGTTGTCGTTCCCCCTGTTAATGTTGATGTGGCTCCTCCTAATGTAGTTCAAGCTCCTCGATTTAAGTTCGAAAGTTTCCAGAAGTGTGGAGCTCAGAAATTCAATGGAACACTTAACGCAGTAGGCTGTATGGAATGGCTTGATGATACTGAGATGGTCTTTGAAGCTTGTGACTGTCCAGAGGATAAAAAGGTGTTGTGTGCGAGTAGAATGTTGAAAGAAGGTGCTCGAGATTGGTGGAAGAGCATTACTATTTCGATGACTCCAGCTATGGTATCTGCTATCACATGGGCTACCTTCAAGCAGAAGTTTATTGAGGAGTATATCGGGGCTCATGAACAGCGCAAGATGGAAAAAGAGTTTCGTGCTTTGACGGCTGAAATTGGTAAAGTCAATGATTATGCTCGTTCCTTTATGGAGAAGATGAAGTTCGTAGGTCACTTATTCCGAACTGATGCAGATCAAGTTGCTTGCTATGTTGATGGTTTGCCTCCGAGTTATCGAGGTATATGCAGGCAGCATAAGACTCTAACTGAAGCTATCAAAGAGTCTAAGAAGCTTGATGATGATTTTGCTGCGGATAAGAAAGTGGAAAAGAAAGAGGATGAGAAGAAGTCTGGCAATAAGAGGAGGTTTGGTGGGTCAAATCGTTTTGGTAAGAAGTTCAAGGGATCTTCGTCCTCCGACAAGGGAAAGACAGACAAGGATGGAAAATGGTGTTCTAGCTGCAAGGCTTTTCATTCTGGTCAGTGTTCTGCTAAGACCCGCAGGTGCAATAGGTGTGGAGCACAGGGTCATACTTTTGATGAATGTACTGATAAAGCGAGGTGTTACAAATGTGGAGACACCAAGCACCGTATTGCCGACTGTCCGCAAATGAAGAAGGATGATGGAAAGAAAGCGGAAGTTCCCAAGGCCAAAGCCCGAGTATATCAGATGACGACTGAAGTGGCCAAGGAAGACGACCAGGTAGTTACTGCTACTCTTATTGTTAACTCCAAACCTGCTAATGTGTTATTTGATTCTGGTGCGAACAAATCTTTTGTGTCTACTATGTTTGCTCCTAAATTAGACATGATTACTAGTTCCTTACGGTGTCCTATAGAAGTAGAAGTGGCTAACGGTGCAACGACTATTATACGAGAGGGTTATTCTGATTGTCCGTTAGAGATAGAGGGTCGGTCGTTTACTGCTAATTTGTTACCAACTGCCATTCCTAGTTTTGATGTTGTTCTCGGTATGGACTGGATGTCTAAAAATGATGCTGTCGTCTTATGTTCGAAGAAGATAGTCCGTATCGCTACTCCTGACGGTAAAGGTGTTTGTGTTTATGGTGACAAGAAGTCGGGAATTGTTAAGGTGATCTCTATGATGAAAGCTCTTCGTTGTATACGGCAAACTAAGTCACATTTCTTAGCTTATGTCATCGATTCTCGTATCGCGAAGCCTACAGTCTCTGATGTCGAAGTTGTTTCCGAGTTTCCTGATGTTTTCCCTGAAGATCTTCCAGGTCTTCCTCCTGATCGTGAAGTTGAATTTTCTATTGACCTCATTCCTGGTGCTACTCCTGTAGCCAAAGCTCCCTATCGATTAGCTCCGACGGAGATGAAGAGAGTTAATGACGCAAATTCAGGAACTTTTAGATAAAGGTTTCATTCGTCCGAGTTCCTCTCCATGGGGTGCTCCTATCCTTTTCGTAAAGAAGAAAGACGGATCCATGCGCATGTGTATCGATTATCGCGAGCTGAATAAAAGAACGGTGAAGAATAAATATCCACTCCCTCGCATTGATGATTTGTTCAATCAACTTCAAGGTGCTTCCTGTTTTTCAAAGATTGACTTACGGTCTGGCTATCATCAATTAAAGGTTGAAGAAGAAAGTGTAGCCAAAACAGCGTTCCGAACTCGTTATGGTCACTATGAGTTCCTTGTCATGCCATTCGGTTTGACAAATGCTCCAGCGAAGTTCATGGATTTAATGAACCGTGTCTGTCGACCTTTTTTGGATCATTTCGTTATTGTTTTTATCGACGACATCCTTGTGTATTCAAAGTCGGAAGAGGAACATAGAGAGCATTTGAGAGCTGTCCTTCAAGTCCTCAGAGAGAAAAAGCTATATGCTAAGTTCTCCAAGTGCGAGTTCTGGCTAAAGGAAGTTCATTTCCTCGGCCATGTTGTCTCCTCTGATGGTATAAAGGTAGATCCTTCGAAGATAGAAGCGGTGTCGAAGTGGGAGCAGCCTAAGTCTCCTACTGAAATTAAGAGTTTTCTCGGTTTGGCTGGCTATTATCGACGTTTTATTCAAGATTTCTCGCGTATTGCCAAGCCAATGACTGAATTAACGAAGAAAGGTGTGAAGTTTGTGTGGACCGATGCTCAAGAGAAAGCCTTCACGACGTTGAAAAAGAAGTTGTGTGAAGCTCCGGTTCTAGCTTTACCCGAAGGAACCGATGATTTAGTGGTCTATAGTGACGCATCCATCACGGGGTTAGGGTGTGTATTAATGCAACGAGACAAAGTTATCGCTTACGCTCTCGACAGCTGAAGCCTCATGAGCGGAACTATCCTACTCATGACCTTGAGCTGGCTGCTGTTGTTTTTGCTCTGAAGTTGTGGCGACATTATCTGTATGGTACGAAGTGTACCCTTTATACGGATCATAAGAGCTTACAGTACGTGTTCACTCAGAAGGACATGAATGTTAGACAACGGCGGTGGATGGAGTTATTAAAGGATTACGATTGTGAAATTAAATATCACCAGGCAAAGCTAATGTGGTTGCTGATGCCTTAAGCCGCAAAGGATATGCGAAGAGTAGGTTATGTGCAATGATTACGAAGGTGAGTCGAACTTAATGGAACCTATTCGATTAGCTCAAATTGAAGCGTTGAAGGAGGAGAATGTGAAAGAGGAGTCTATTGGGAAAAAGAAGAAAAATAGACTTGAAATGGAAGAAAATAGTCGCGGTCTTCGAACTTACAAAGGTAGAATATGGGTTCCTCTATATGGAGGCAATCGTGAGTTAGTGATGGATGAAGCTCACAAGACTAAGTATTCTGTACACCCTGGTGCCACAAAGATGCATGCAGATTTGAAGCCTATTTATTGGTGGCCCAGTATTAAGAACGATGTAATGATGCACGTACAGAAATGTTTGACGTGTGCGAAGGTGAAAGCTGAACATCAAAAGCCTTACGGGAAGTTTCAGCAACTCGAGATCCCTGAGTGGAAATGGGATCGTATTACGATGGATTTTATAACCAAGCTTCCAAGGACGCCTCGTGGTCACGATATGATATGGGTTATTGTCGATCAATTAACGAAGAGTGCCCATTTCCTCCCAGTTCGTGAGAATGCTCCTATGGAAAATTTTGTTACGTTGTATATTGATGAAGTGGTTTCTAAACATGGTGTTCCGATATCGATTGTGTCAGATCGTGATGCTCGATTTGTTTCCAACTTTTGGAAGAGTTTTCAACGGGAAGTTGGTACTCAAGTTCGTCTGAGCACGGCCTATCACCCGCAGACCGATGGGCAAAGTGAAAGGACTATTCAAACGCTCGAAGATATGCTCAGAGCTTGTGTGATGGATTATGGTGGCTCGTGGGATAAACACCTACCTCTTGTCGAGTTTGCGTATAACAATAGTTATCATGCAAGTATAGGAATGCCACCTTATGAGATGCTATACGGTAGAAAGTGTAGGACTCCTAGTTGTTGGTTGGAGCCCGGGGAAAAGCAGTTGGCTGGACCCGAATTAGTACAAATTACGGCCGATAAAGTTAATGTTGCAAAGAAAGCCCTGCGTATTGCTCGCGAAAGGCAAAAGTCATATGCCGATAAGAAAAGGAGGCCGTTTGATTTTAAAGAAGGTGAAATGGTTTTACTCAAGGTGTCGCCTTGGAAAGGTGTATTACGATTTGGCAAGCGAGGAAAGCTAAGCCCTAGATTCATTGGACCTTTTAAGATCATTAAAAAGGTTAATGAACAGGCATTTCAACTGGAATTACCTCCAGAACTTCATGGAATTCACGACACATTTCATGTGTGTTATCTACGTAAATGCTATGCAAATGAAGCGGATGTCATTCCACTCGAGGACGTAAGTATTAATCCAAACAAGCAGATTGTTGATGAACCTGTTGCTATAATGGGAAGGAAACAAAAGAAGTTACGATGAAAGACTATCGATCTAGTTCTCATTAAGTGGAAACATAATCACGGCGAAAGTATGACTTGGGAGACCGAGTCTGTAATGCGGGAGACCTATCCCCACCTTTTTGATGATGAAGTGATTCCGGGGACGGAATCCTCTTAAGGGGGAGGTAATTGTAACATCCCAAAACTTAATCGTTTCTGTTGACTAACGTTGTTAGGTCAAATTCTAAGTCCGTGATATGTTATGTGGTAAAATGTGTGTTTATATGTTTATGTGCCCTACATGTGAGATTTAATTACCTTGAATGAGTGACAATAAAGTGGACTAAATGATGTGTAAAAGGCCTTTGTAGTGTGCGAAAGTGCTTTGGTGTGTTATATGTATCCCCAATAGGTGTTTTAAAGTGAAATAAAGTCAATATGAAGTCCAGGGACTAGTTTTGCCAATGGTGAAAAGTTAAAAACGGGTTAAGAAGGGATTAGCCTAATCTAGGTTAATTTGGCAGCCTCAAAACTTAATTAGAACACATTCATCAGCCTCTCTAATTCTCTTTTGATTTCTAAAGCAAGATCTCCAAGTTTTGGTTAATCAAATCAAGTGTTTTTGTATTGAATCGAATTGGCTATCGTTTCTACAGGTAATCAATGTTTTATTGGCTATATTTTCAGATCTAATGATGTTTTATAAAGGATTAAATCTGATTTTATAAAGGAGTTTTAATAAGTTAGGGTTTATTGTGGGTTTAAGCCAACTAATGATCAAAACGGAATCAAACGAGTTTGTAATCGATCATTATGATCAAAATATGTTTAACAATGTCAAAAACGTGTTTTGGGTGAAGCCCAAGTCGATTGATTTCTGGAAAAATGAAGAACAAAGTCGTTTTACGAATTCTAGTCGAAGTTAAGTTCCTGATAGCTAAATTCGTTTCCTGATGGCTATTTTCGTTTGCCCAACGAAGTTTAACTTCGTTTGGGGTCATTTTCGTTTGTTGTTGAAAGCTTAAAATCGTTTTGGCCTAATGGAAATCTAAATTCGTTTTAAGTGTTAAATTCGTTCTGGAATGCTAAATTCGTTTAGAGGGTTAAGTTCGTTTTGGCTTGAAAATGTTGATACTACTCCAACTAAAGTTCAGTCTACTACTGTTGTTGGTGAAAGTAGTAAGAACAATGATAAGACATCAGATTTAGATGTTAATGAACCCGAGAACACTACTCCAACTACTCCTTCAAAGGTTCCATTGCCAGATGATGATCCTATTTCAGAATCGGAAGATGATTTTAGTTCTCCTGAATTGCAAATTCAATCGAATTTAGGGAGATAATCTAAATGT
>CM067170.1:66701386-66736729 GCA_034093135.1 Erigeron breviscapus
AGCGATTATCAATTATCTTCGAGTTAAAGGATAAGTTCAATGACTCACCGCCATGTTTTGTAAGTCAAATATGAGCGGGAAAATGAAGATAAGAAGGCTGGTCCCCAAGGACACGTGTTGATCAAGCAGAATGAAGACATGTGACCTTGTACCAAAATGGTACTAAGGTGTTTCTCTTTCATACCCGTTTTGGGAAAGAAACAAGATGGAGAAAGAGATTCCTGCAGACCAGTCTTACACACCAATAGATGGTTGACAACCTTCATGTGTCAACATCTATTGGGTTGTCATGTGATGCCTCTTCTCTCCTATATAAAGCATCACTTGACCTAGCCGCAACTCTGTTGGTTTGTGCCATATTTACACTTAGTGTGTTTTTCTCTCTTTGTATAATTGTTAAGTTTTTAGTGTGTCAAAAACTTAACAATATTTTCTCTTTTCTTTCTTTGTAAACCGACCATGTATTCACCGTTTAATCAATGTTACTTATGATTAAACTTTCTTACTTTCTTGTCTTATGTTCTTAGTGTAATTTACATTAGTTGTTAATTACTTAATCGTTGCAAACTTGGGACTTTCATGGTATCAGAGGAATGTTTCAAAATAGGAAACTAAAAGTTAAAACTGCTCCAAATAGACCATTCAGGGCAGGCCTTCGTCGACCTATTAGATAGCCATAGGAAACTGGTGGTTTTGATCTCCTTTGTGGCAAACCGGATTGATGGTGCCTTGTTTGAGAATATAGAGTCGTTTCGGGTCTTCCATAGTATCCAGCAGTAGGTAAGAATCACTAGTTGGAAAAGTTTCCCCTTTTCAGAATTATGAAACAGGGTTATATGCAGTTCGAGGAGCTCTTTTACGTTGGTTGGCTTGACTGGAGCTAATTAAGCTATTCTAAAAAAACAAAAATGAATTAAAGTTGAATGCGTGAATGATTAAAAATCAATAACAAACTTTCACCACTTCCTTTTCTTTTCTCTACAAACAAGTGTCCCAAGAAATTCAGAATATTCAATTACTTCCCTTCTTGATTGTTCTTAATCCACTTATTAGTTCAACGTTTATAAATTAACTAAAAAGAAAGAAAGAAACTGCTCAGTGCCGCCTTTTGCGGGTTTTGACCCCCAATACCTCGACGGTATATGGGGGAGGTTAAGATGTAGGCAGACCTCTACCTAAGTAGAGAGCTGCTTCCAGTTTCTACCTAAATGGTAGAAAAGACCTCCAACCTTTGCATGAGATGAGGATCGAACCATGACCTCTGTCTGAAAAAAAAAGAGCACCATGAGATTTTGGCTTGTAATCGTCTACCACCCTTTTCTTCTTTATCTTCTTCCTTTTTAATTTTATTATTACATTTAGGGTTTTTTATTTTTGGCCATAGATCTGAAAGTTTTCGGTGTCCATCGATCTAAAGAGCCATGGATAAAGATGAAAAATCCCAATATCCATCAATCGAACTACATAGCCAGAATTAATCGATCTAAACGTTATCCCCGTCTTCTTCATTCTGTGAAGATCGATCTAAATGGGTTGCCGGATCTAGTGGTGCCGACAGTGGTGGTGGTGCCGCTCTCCTCAAATCCCCTTTTTATTGTTATAACACCAGATCCGACCACCCCTTATCGTTATGCATCTACCTAGAGTTTTTTCTAATTTGTTGTTTATAATGAAGTTGTAATTTGGAAATTGATTTTGATTTTTGTAATATACTCGTCGATCTAGATCCGGTATTATAGAAGTAGACAAAAAAAGAGATGAAAAAGACGGATATGCTCTCATGTGCACGGCACATGTTTGACTTAATGTTTTTTTTTCTTTCTGACGTTTGTTAGTAGCCTGAACCAAAACTATTGATTGTGCTCCAAACACAAGGACCAAAGCCGTAATTTATGAAAAGTAGAGATTAAATTTATAATTTTTAACAAACCATTAGGACAATCTTTGTAATACTCTAAACAAACCTATGAAAAAAATTGAGTATGTATAAAAATCCTTCTAATGTCATATACTAGATCTCATTCTCCGCCGCAGACACCAAGTCACCAACCTATCTTCATCACAAATCCACTAAACAACAATCGAACTTAAAAAAAAAAAAAAACCCAAACCTATCTTCTTGACCAAATTAAAGTTGAGAATCTGTCACTTACGCTCGGGTATTATGGAGCAAAGATTAGCATGAGATGATTATTCAAATAAGGATCTCAAATTAGTAATAAAGATTCATTTTCAGGTGATCAACTGATCATCATATCACTCGCCTTTTTTACCTTTTTAGTTACTCTTGAGTTACAGTAGAGTAGTTTCTTTTTTACAGTTTTTTTTTAAAAAAAAATTAACAGTTTCACTCCCACCATATGTAACAGATAATACATGGTCTCAAACCTGCCAGAGATAGATTCAACAAGCCTTAAAGATTGTTTGTGAATCAAACAACACACCTCTTGCTCAAGTTTGGATCTCTTTTAAGATGACAATCATGTGCCATTCCCATCTTAGTAATCTTCGAAAGAAACAAATTTTTGGGAAAGATTGGGTACAACAACTATGATTCACATCCATTGTGTACATTTAATAATCTTTAAGGGGTAATTGCAAATTTTTCATCTTTTAATCAGTACCGATTATTTCCTTTATTTTTCAAGTATGTTTTTTTCTTTCTCTACGTCCAGGGTAGTACACTTTGATAAACATAACACTTTGCCTGGACCCACCTCTCTCGTTTTGCTCGGCGTGTAGGAGACGTTGGCTTTGAGAACACGACAAGAATGTAGTTGGTGCCAATCATGGCATTGCGAGAACGGCCATTGCTGACACCCCTCTTATAGCCATACTCTTGTTGAATAGAGTATGTAAGTTTCCTTTTGAAAGCAAACACACTCTCCTTTTAAAGCAAAAACTTTGTAATATTACTTTGTTTTTTTCCACATAACCTTTTATATACATTCGTTTGTGTGTATGTCATATTTAAAACAACGGATCATACCTTTAAGATTTTCTGCAGCCTTTTTCATGGTATTCCCGTATTGATGTTCAATGGCTTCTTTAGATACATGGATTGGAGCGGTCTTGTATTTCCTCTGCGAAGGTGCCATGCAGTTCTCTACCATTGTTTCTTTCTCTCTCGGATGATTTGGGTCAGTTAGTAGTATGTTTTTTTATAAAATATTTCCTCTATGTAAAATTCTTAACATTAGGAAATCTAATTCATTCATGTCGCTTTACACCAAAAGCGAACTTAAGTTTGCAACCATTGCTTTAGTTTTAAACGGTTTTTGTATTGATATATATTTTTATGGGTTTTTATTAAAAAAACTAGATTATTGTCCCGCGTAATACGCGAGTAAATATATTTTTATACTTATATATATCAAAAATACAATTTTCTTAAGTAATTATTGACAAATTTAAATGTTCAATTTCACTTTATTAACATTTGCTCTTTTGACCTTGATAATTTCACAAACACTTATTGTGTTGCTCATTAAGTCTTACTAATATAATAACAAATTATTCAATGCCAAAAGTTATTGCTTATTCATGTCATCACAAATATCTCGATGTCATTCGGATTTCCATGTCATATCATCAAAAATATCACACATGACACATTCTTTAGACTGTGCCAATGCATACAACCTTTTAAACCGAGTTGCGAGATAGCCACCATCAAGCCAATGATCATATCTTGTCTTATTTTCACTCCCAACTGTTCTTTAATAACATTAGGAAATCTAATTCATCACGTCGCTTTACACCAAAACCGAACTTAAAGTTAGCAACCATTGCTTTAGTTTTAAAGGCTTGTTTGGTACTTGCGCATATATATGTATTTATGGCTTATTGTGTTCTTTTAAGATTAAAAAATGCCTTTTATGTTTCGGGTACATAAACCAAGTTTAAGCTTTTTTGGCTTATAAAAAAACAAAATATATTTTAAGCCAAAATGGTCAATTATATCTCCATTAGGATCATATAAGAAATAAGTCCTCAAGTTTAAAATAAGAGTTTATCATTACCATTACCTTTTTGTGTAGCTTCTTCGATGGTATCTTCAAACAATCCTTCAGTGACTTGTTGAGGTAATAATGTTCGAGTTATCGTGCATGTTCTCTCCGAAGGTGCCACGTAATTGTCAAGCGTTTGTATTTCTTTCACCGATTGTTGCGGGTAATTCATGTATGAAGAGATTTGTGAAGGCCTCACGCGTTTTGGAATTATGAACGTTTATCACATTGAACTCCTAGATCCGCACCTTCAGCAAATCTGAAAGTTGGAAAACATAGGGTTAAGACTAAATGAAATAATAATAGTATAATATGAATAGTAGCATAATAAATTAAAATAGTATAAAAAAGCTTAATCTTTACCTAAGCATTGAAAGTTTTATTAACTAATCATTACCTTTTTACTAGTTCATAAATTCTTTCCTCTTGTTCATAAGTCTTTTCCCATGTCTTAACTCTATGATTTCTCAACATCAAATTTGCTTTGGGTGCAAATCTAATTTAGGAGTTCAATGCGATAGATGCCTATATTTACTTATAAAAGAGCAACCCCTTTTGTAAAATCTCAATTAAGGAATTGAAATACCTATAATACCCCTCTCTTTTATTCATTAATTTAAACATCTCCACATAATATATTTATAATACCCTTAATCAAATAATTTACAACATAAATCTAAATCCTTAAAATAATTACACTACCATTTTAACATCAATTAATTTTACATTCATCATCGCCGCCACCGTCCGCACCATCCCATTGCCCTGCATCACGCGAACATGTGTCTAATTACTCAAAAACAAGTGAGGTTGAATTAATAGAGAAATCTTTTGGCCGGTGAAAGAAATACAGAGTTGACAATTACATGGCACCTTTGGAAAGAATATGCACGACAACTCTATCATTTTTACTTCGCGAAGTCACTAAACTATAGTTCACAAATACCATCAAAGAAGCTACATAAAAATGCAATGGTAATGATAAACTCCAATTATAAACTTGAAGATTTGTTTTATATGATTCTAACGTAGATATACTTGGCCCCTTAAGCTTAAAATGTACCTTTTTTTATAATCTAAAATAAGTCTAAACATAAGTTGTTTATGTACCCCAAACACCTAAAAAGCATTTTTTAGCTTTTAGAGAACAATAAGCCATAGATAGTTACAAATAACAAACGGGTCTTAAAGCTAAAGATATACGGAGTAGTTGCTAACTTTAGGTTCGCTTTTGGTGTAGAGTCAGATGATGTGTTTCGGAATAAATTCTACACCAAGTGAAAAGATTTTTCAAAAAAACATATTATTACAGTGTGCATGAAGCATTGGTGAGAGAAAAGAAATCAAAATGGTAGAGAACTACATAGCATCTTCTTTGAGTAAATAAAAGACGACTCCAATCCTTTTATTCCAAGAAGCCATTGAACATTAATACGGGAATACCATGTAAAAGGCTGCAAAAGGTCTTAATGGTATGATCATTTTTTTTCAATAGAACAACTTTTAGGTTGGTTTCCGATCCCAAACACACTTAACACACAATCTGTACGTATATATAATGTGTAAGGGGGAAAACACAAGTTATGCTACAAAGAGTTTTTGTTTTCAAAAGGAAACAAAAGCATGGTTATAAGAGGGGTTACCAGGAGTGGCCGTTCTAGCAATGACACGAGAACGCCATTGGCACATTCGCGTGCTCAAAGCCAAAGTCTCCACACGCCGTGCTGAACAAGAGAGAGGTGGGCCATGGGAAGTGTTGTGTGTGTATGGATTTCGTTTAAATAATAAGTTGTCTAAGAATTTCGGAGAATGGAGGTATTGTTGGTAGGAGGCATGTGGAGGAAGAAGTGATGAGGCATTGAGAATTTGGGGAGTGGCTGGCACACCCCAAAATAGCCTACAAATACCCACACTGCAACAACCACGTTTTTCCAAACTGTTCGAAAGAAACTACAAAGTGGTAGACTGGAAATGTACATAAACTTCCCATATATAAATTGACAAATTTGTAATGGAATGATCTATTACTTTAGGAATTCCATTCTTTGAAAACCATTTCATGGGAATTGCTATTATTTTCCTTCCACTGCCTAACCAAAGGTACGCTGACCATAAATCAAGGTATAAAGGTTTATATGATCGCATTATATCTCACAAACGGTTGCAACGGTTAGAGAGGAAATTGGCAAGAGGTTCAAGTTGACTCTCATGCTCAAGCAGCTTGATTAGACAAGGACTGGATTTTAGTTAGATTGCATGTAATAACATCTGCACAACCAATATCCAGTCCAACGGATTCATGCTTATGAATCTGTTTGGCAGTTAGGCAGCCATTGCTTGTTAATTGTTACAAACTCTACTTTTTGTAATATGATGAAATTCAAAGCATGATCTTATCCTTTTCTCTGTGATTATTTTCTTCAATATAATCTATGTTTTACATCAAAGCATAGTTGGGGTCGGTTTTGAGTGAAAATAATTTTGTCTCATCATCGTTTTGAATTGGGCTGGCTAAAATCTGGTCAACGGACCAGCTGAATGGGCTTCCTGAGGATAAAGGGTCTAACATCTGAAGCTTCTTTTCTAAGCCCGACAAAGTATATTATAAGCCTGGGATACCGGATGGTATGTGGGCTTAGTATCTTTAATATATATTAAAACAAAACCATTAATTCTAAATTAAATTAGTAATTTTCACCACATAAATATGATAGAAAAGAAAACTCTCATACACCACTTATCAAGAGATTGTGTCATGTTGTTGGTTTTAGGCCTCAGCCAACGGCTCTTCCTTGGCTTGTTCGTGGAACTCGTCGACGAGGAGGCCGTTGGCAGGGGGTAGTTCGTGAGCCTCTTCGATGGAGCCGTGTCGATGGGAAGAAGGAGGACGACGAGCGGGGAGCGTGCATGTGGGGTCGGTGAGGCAGAATCAAACAAAAAAAAGAACGGGGGGGGGGGGGGGGGGGGGGGGGGGGGGGGGCCGGGAGGCGGGGGTGAGGGAAACAACCAGGGCACCGGCAGGGCGCAGGGCACGGGTTCAATTTTCAAATAACACACACACATACATTCCTTTCTATCTTTCAAATTAAAAAATTTCTTTAACTTCCCCTTAACCAAAATCATGAACAACAACAATGATAACTTCAACCAAAATCAAAACGTTGGTGCCGATATGTGGCAACAAATTTTCGACTTCCCGGCACCGGCGAGTTCATCAACAAACCAAGGGCAAACAAGCCAACCGACAGGTTCTTCAAACCCGCTGCCCCCTATGGGTCCTCCTGCAAGTTGTTTCGTGAACCCATTTTCACAACCATTTTATAACACTATGGGTTACAATCCAATTATGGGTAATAATTGGAACGAACAACAACGAATGGCGTTAGCCCAAGCTCAAATGGCTTTCCAATACCAACACCAACAACAACATCAACCACAACAACCAAACCCGGTTAATGCACCTGAAGCGGGTAGCGTCGCCTCTGCTGATGATGAAGATGAAGTTGAAACTCGTGGTCGTGCCGGGGGGAGAAGGAGGCCCAAGAAACCGCTTGAGAAAAGAAATTGGGAGGATGACGACCACGAATTGTTGGCACGTTGTTGGGTGCATTATTCGCAGGACTCGGTCGTGGGTAGGAATCAAACAGATGCCATTTTTTGGAATAAAATTAAGGAAATGTTTAACAGGGAAACAAGATTTGGCTCCCGTACGAAAAGCCAAATACATGGCAAATGGAGCAGGATAAAAAAAAGGTGTTAAGGAGTTTGGCACGGCGTTGAAGAGAGTTAGTGAGCATGGCCGGCAAAGCGGAGCTGATGACAAACAGGTGTCCGACGCGGCCATAGAGTTGTACAAGAGAACGACAGGGGAGAAACATTGGCATTACCAGAAGTGCTATGACCTTCTTCATGACGTGGTCATCTTTTGGAACGACAACGCCTCGACGAGTAGGCAACCGGCTCCGGCGGTAGATTTGACTGCCGATGATACTCCTCGTGGTTCGACCCCGGCTGCAAATCAAACGGGTCAACCATTTGAGGGGTTATTTGGTGAGGACCCGATAAGGAGACCACCGGGTCGCAACGTAAGCCGGAGGTTGTCTAGTTCGTCCGATGCTACATCTAACCGGTCATCGGGTTCGGAAGCGGCCCAAACTCTTACTGCGTATCTTCGAGCCCAACAAGAGGCTTTGGAAGATGCCCAGATTAGGGATGCCATGAAGTTTTTGGCAAAACCGATTCCTACGGGTCTGTCGAGGAAAGACTTGAAGGCTCACATGGCATATCGAGCACACCTGCAAGAAAAGTGGGGGAGCAGGTTCTATGCAAATGCCGAAGACGAGGAAGACGAGGAAGAGGCCGACGAGGACGAGGGCGACGAGTAGTTTTATTTAGTTTGAATAATGTAGTTTAATTTCATCTAGTTTTAATTTAAATGTAATGTTTTAATTATGTACTTTGTTTGTTATGTTTTTTTTATATTAATGTAATGTGTTTTTATTTAATGTAATGTAATGTTTTTTAATAAATAAAATTAAGTTTGTGTTTTTTATTTTGATATATTAAAATAAAATAAAAGTTGAGGAAGAGGTGGGGTTGGTAGTGAGTGAGGAAGAGGTGTTTTAGGAGAGAGAAAAGCTGATGTGGCAGTGAGGAAGAGCAAGGAAGGTGTCGTGGGTTGGCTGAGGCCTAAGCATGAAACCAAATTCAAAAACTCAACTCCAAAAAAATAAAATACATAATATCTTAAAAATCAATGATTTTAAATAAATCAGAGTAAATAGTAGAATGCTTTATAAATACTAGTTCAGGTCCGTCCATTGGACGGGTAGTCTCAAAAACTAAATAAAATTCAAATAGATAAAGTACAAATTAAAGAACGAAACATATGAAGATTAACTCCATATCAATATCGATTCCAGTTAACCCCTTTTTTTCAACTTCTTTTTATTGGCAAATTCGTTACTTTTGTTTATTAATTTGTAATAATTAGTTAAATAAAATTAAGTGACCTTATTTTTTGTTGAGAATTCGTGAGGGTTTTTTCCTAGAACTAAATTAAAAGAGATGAATAATAATAATAACATAAGAATTCAATGTCAAATAATAATGATTAAACATGAACAAAATATATATAAAAAAAAACCCTTTTTGTTTGTTGAGTAAGTCGAACTTTTTTTTTTTTGAGAATTCTTGAGTAAGTCGAACTTTTTTTTTATGTCAAATAATAATGATTAAACATGAACAAAATATATATAAAAAAAACCCTTTTTGTTTGTTGAGTAAGTCGAACTTTTTTTTTGTTGAGAATTCGTGAGGTAGTCGAACTTTTTTTTTTGTTGAGAATTCGTGAGGGTTTTTTCCTAGGTTGTATATATATAATAATTTTTGGGAGAGTTTTAAGGATAAAAAGATTTGTTTTTTATTTTTTAATAGAATATAGGTTGGCCTAGAAAATTTATAAAAGTATAAAAAATAGAGGATTAATTAGGATGGAGAATTAGGCTCAAGGAGGGGGATTAGGGGTGCCAAGTGTACCCCCAACCTCCTCTTTTAGTTATATTATAGATAACTAGTCTTCAGGCCCGTCTATTGGACGGGTAGTCTTAAAATATATAAATCAAAGTTTTAAAAATAATCGAAGTATGTTAAATAAAAACTAAATAAAATTCAAATAGATAAAGTACAAATTAAAGAACGAAACATATGAAGATTAACTCCATATCAATATCGATTCCAGTTAACCCCTTTTTTTCAACTTCTTTTTTATTGGCAAATTCGTTACTTTTGTTTATTAATTTGTAATAATTAGTTAAATAAAAAATTAAGTCGAACTTTTTTTTTTTTGAGAATTCGTGAGGGTTTTTTCCTATAACTAAATTAAAAGAGATGAATAATAATAATAACATAAGAATTCAATGTCAAATAATAATGATTAAACATGAGCAAAATATATTAAAAAAAACCCTTTTTGTTTGTTGAGTAAGTCGAACTTTTTTTTATGTCAAATAATAATGATTAAACATGAACAAAATATATTTAAAAAAACCCTTTTTGTTTGTTGAGTAAGCGAACTTTTTTTTTGTTGAGAATTCGTGAGGTAGTCGAAGTTTTTTTTTGTTGAGAATTTGTGAGGGTTTTTTCCTAGGTTGTATATATATAATAATTTTTGGAAGAGTTTTAAGGATAAAAAGATTTGTTTTTTATTTTTTAATAGAATATAGGTTGGCCTAGAAAATTTATAAAAGTATAAAAAATAGAGGATTAATTAGGATAGAGAATTAGGCTCAAGGAGGGGGATTAGGGGTGGCAAGTGTACCCCCAACCTCCTCTTTTAGTTATATTATAGATAACACTCTTCAGGCCCGTCATTGGACGGGTATTCTAAAAATATATAAATCAAAGTTTTTAAAAATAATCGAAGTATGTTAAATAAAAACTAAATAAAATTCAAATAGATAAAGTACAAATTAAAGAACGAAACATATGAAGATTAACTCCATATCAATATCGATTCCAGTTAACCCCTTTTTTTCAACTTCTTTTTTATTGGCAAATTCGTTACTTTTGTTTATTAATTTGTAATAATTAGTTAAATAAAAATAAGTGAATTTATTTTTTGTTGAGAATTCGTGAGGGTTTTTTCCTATAACTAAATTAAAAGAGATGAATAATAATAATAACATAAGAATTCAATGTCAAATAATAATGATTAAACATGAGCAAAATATATAAAAAAAACCCTTTTTGTTTGTTGAGTAAGTCGAACTTTTTTTTATGTCAAATAATAATGATTAAACATGAACAAAATATATATAAAAAAACCCTTTTTGTTTGTTGAGTAAGTCGAACTTTTTTTTTTTAAGAATTCGTGAGGTAGTCGAACTTTTTTTTTTGAGAATTCGTGAGGGTTTTTTCCTAGGTTGTATATATATAATAATTTTTGGAAGAGTTTTAAGGATAAAAAGATTTGTTTTTTATTTTTTAATAGAATATAGGTTGGCCTAGAAAATTTATAAAAGTATAAAAAATAGAGTATTAATTAGGATAGAGAATTAGGCTCAAGGAGGGGGATTAGGGGTGACAAGTGTACCCAACCTCCTCTTTTAGTTATATTATAAATAGATTTAATATCTAATGATACATTGTACTAAATTACCCTTAATAAATACCCACTATGGAAAGAGTTTTTATAAAATACCAAATTTGCCCTTAATGAATTAATTTACACTCTAAACCTTTATTTTAATAATTAACACTTTAAGCCCTTATCTTCTAAAAATTTCCACTATCACAATTAAATCAACCTACACCACTTGACACCGCCACCACCACCAATAGTACCATCACCGACACCACTAGACCGCCTTCCCCACCACCGCCGCCGCATTGCGCGGGTACCATGCTCGTACTCCTTTATAAAAATTATCACACCCCCATTTTTAGAAATAGTTACACAATTTACATATACTAATTTGCCCTTAATGAATTAATATACACTCTAAACCTTATTTTAATAATTAACACTTTAAGCCCTTATCTTCTAAAAATTTCCACTATCACAATTACATCAACCTACACCACTTGACACCGCCACCACCACCAATAGTACCATCACCGACACCACTAGACCGCCTTCCCCACCACCGCCGCCGCATTGCGCGGGTACCATGCTCGTACTCCTTTATAAAAATTATCACACCCCCATTTTTAGAAATAGTTACACAATAGTTACATACGGAATTACTAAATTACCCTTAATAACACCCACTATGGAAAGAGTTTTTATAAAATACCAAATTTGCCCTTAATGAATTAATTTACACTCTAAACCTTATTTTAATAATTAACACTTTAAGCCCTTATCTTCTAAAAATTTCCACTATCACAATTAATCAACCTACACCACTTGACACCGCCACCACCACCAATAGTACCATCACCGACACCACTAGACCGCCTTCCCCACCACCGCCGCCGCATTGCGCGGGTACCATGCTCGTACTCCTTTATAAAAATTATCACACCCCCATTTTTAGAAATGTTACACAATAGTTACATTACTAAATTACCCTTAATAACCACCCAGTATGGAAAGAGTTTTTATAAATTATCAAATTTACCCTTAATAAATCCCCACTATGGAAAGAGTTTTTATAAATTATCAAATTTGCCCTTAATGAATTAATTTACACTCTAAACCTTTATTTTAATAATTAACACTTTAAGTATACGAATATATAATGAAAGAGTTTGATGAATAATAGGAAAATATTAAGAGTAGATTTACATGACAGTAATATATATATCAAACACGTTATTAAATATGATTATTATTATTATTAGATGATGATAATAATACTAATTTAAAGTATATTAAAAAAAGATTTTATTAAAATAATAGGTTAGACATGACACGTGTCGCTTAAGAGACATGTCGATTAAAAAACCATTCAATCCTGTTTTAGTTTATTGGTAGATATGTAGAAAAGAATTTCATGTGTTGTTTATAGGGATAAATATATTTAGACATGTATTCAACTTTAGTCTAGTCTATTTTTAGTTTTTTTAGATAGAATTAGTATTAATTCTATATTATCTATACTCCTTTATAAAAATTATCACACCCCTCATTTTTAGAAATAGTTACACAATAGTTACATACGGAATTACTAAATTACCCTTAATAAACACCTACTATGGAAAGAGTTTTTATAAAATACCAAATTTGCCCTTAATGAATTAATTTACACTCTAAACCTTTATTTTAATAATTAACACTTTAAGCTCTTATCTTCTAAAAAAATTTCACTATCACAATTACATCAATATACACCACTTGACACCGCCACCACCACCAATAGTACCATCACCGACACCACTAGACCGCCTTCCCCACCACCGCCGCCGCATTGCGCGGGTACCATGCTCGTACTCCTTTATAAAAATTATCACACCCCCCATTTTTAGAAATAGTTACACAATAGTTACATTACTAAATTACCCTTAATAAATACCCACTATGGAAAGAGTTTTTATAAATTATCAAATTTGCCCTTAATGAATTAATTTACACTCTAAACCCTTATTTTAATAATTAACACTTTAAGCCCTTATCTTCTAAAATATTTCCACTATCACAATTACATCAACCTACACCACTTGACACCGCCACCACCACCAATAGTACCATCACCGACACCACTAAACCGTCTTCCCCACCACCGCCGCCGCATTGCGCGGGTACCATGCTAGTAATGGTATGTATTTCAACTTGTGAACTTTTATCATGATTTTGGTATAAATATTTAACCAGCTGGGTTGGATCAGTGGTTGGAGCCCTTGCCTCTGGAGACAGAGGTCAAGGGTTCGATCCTCATGCCCAGCAAGGCTGGAGGGCCTTTTCTACCTATGGTAGAACATGGAACCAGCCTCTCTACCTTTGGTAGGGGTAAGGCTGTCTACATCTCAACCTCCCCCATACACCGTCGAAGACGGTATTGGGACCCAAAACCCGTGGAAGACGGCATTGGGAGTTACTTACTTAATCTCGTTTCTGTAATCATAATTATGACGGAAAGCTGGCTAGATAAAGTGAACAAGTCTGCAGGGCCGACTCTACAGTGTATATAGGTCAGGCGGTCGCTTTAGGCCTCCACATATTAGGGGCCTCAAGATTTTTCAGATTTCGAGCTTTGGTATTTTACTTTTCGAGGATTTGACGGTATACTATGTTCTTGATTGATAAATTAAGTTTTTTATAATCAAAAGTAGATTGTTGAAGTCAAAATATAAGAAAATTAAAAAGCACAGATTTTGTTTTAATGGAAGGGATGGAGGAAATGTTGAAGATGACCAAACAGTATAATTGTGCACTTGTACTTTATTAATTTTTAATGTACTATTATAATATCTAAATTTTATTAAAGCCTCTCTACTTTTGATCTTATCATTTTAGACCCTTTATATATAATTGATATGATGTAATGAAAATTTATAGTTTTGATAATATAGTTTTAATATGTGCTCAGTTCTTATAATTTCTTTTTCCTTTTAGTTTTAGTGTTATCATATATTTTGTCTCATTTTTAACTGTTTTTCATGAGTTTTTAGTTTATTTTTGTTGATCCTAAGCCTAAATATATGAGTAAGTCTTTTAGTAAAAAATTCAAAAAAAGCCTCAAAATTGAAACCGCTTGAGGCCCCTAAAAACATAAAGCCGCCACTGCAAGTCTGATAGTTTATTGTGGAGTCATACTAGTGGTTGCATTCTACAGTCTACAAAGCCTTCCTAGTCAGAGCCATCCCAAGCTTCGATCAGTTTTCATTAAATGAGTATCTCTTTGGTTCTCTTTTCAAATTTGTTATCAATTTGATATACCATGAGAATTTGACTTTGGTTAAAACAATGTAGACTACTTGTGTGTCATCGAATTCTTGTCAAAATTTTGAATGTGTATCAAGTATATAAAACTTGTAATGTTTATGTTTGTAAATGGCAAGAGAGTAAGACTTAGTCCATTATAGTTGCTAGTAAGTATAACATTTGTAAGTAGTGTTGAAATAAGAATCAGAGGCAACAAAAATATAAAAAAGGAATACAACAAAGAACAAACCAATATACGAGTACAATTTTTAACACTTTTCACCCATTGTATCATCTTATAGAACAAAGAATAGGGGAAAATCCCTGCCTAAAATTTGGACAAAGTTGCTATGACCCCATGACTCTACATCTTAATCTTACATCAAAACCCTAACCTAACATTCCAACGCTAACCCGTTTGCTCAAACAATTTATCAATATTTCCAACACTTCATTTTCAAACGACCGATATATCACAAAAAAATGCACTGGGAAAACAACTTGAGCTGTTTTTCTGTAACTTTATAACAAAACGAGACGTTCTTTTCTGCAATTTCATGTGTTGAAATTTTGAAACGTGGAATGCAGAAGGGTTGAAATGTTGATCGCTTGTTTGTGCAGATGAGGGCTTAGCATGTGGAACTTGCTACTTGTAATTAATCTGAACTCTCACACGAGCTCCCAAGATTGGTCGACAAATCATGAACTAAAAGCCTAATTATATTGCACCCAGATGATATGGACAATTCCACACATTCTTGCAGATCTGCATCGCAAACTATAAGAACCCATTCGTGATCATCATCAAGATACTTTATATCGAATGTACCCACATCTAACTTCAACCTCTTTGCGACTTCCTCTTTCAAATTGACTATACCCGAATTTGCAGCCACACGGAACCTAATTATATCTTCTCTGTAACTTGCCTTAATCGTTATTGTTTTCATATCTGTCCTGGGTATGAAAGGTTGTACCTTTGGAGAAAGTTGTTGAACTTTATCAAGAGGCTCAATGACAGGGCAAAGATTTGTTAGATCGTGTGAGCTTCCAGCATCCTCGATTAACATTCCTCTGAGTGGTTCTTCAGTTTGTGGAGCTAGAAGAGCATCGGATATGGAAAGCTCAGCAGCAACATTCTGTGTTTTGACTTCAGATCGTAGACTTTCTGTCATCAAAACTATGATTATGACATACAATTCAATTATGGTTCAACAAAGATTCAATTTTAACAGAAGGATTACCTTGGGATGACCTTTGAGAATTTGGGCTACCGGCACTGGCTTCTCTGCTACCAGATGTTTGGTTGGTTGGACCTTGATCGATCTTTGTATAAGGAGGGTCATATGGTACTATGGACCCAGGTGAAACATGTTGGTTAGTTGGTGAACCATTTGGAGCCGTTGGCCAACAAGGGGAGTCATCCCCAAGAGGGAGTTGGGTGGTTGCTAATGTAGGAATAGTGAATGTTCCTTCTCCACCTTGTACGGATTCAATCACTCGTTTTAACTTGGTAAGTGAACGGTTAACCTTGTTGATTTTACGAGAAGGCCACCTTGAGATCCCATGTTGTCTACATATTCGTTTCATCGTAGTTGGACAAACTGCAAAATCAATAATAATAATCTCAATAACATCATTATCAAGAGTTAACTTGTCGGGTCAAAGACACCGCTTCTTTTCATATGGAAATGGAAAAATATTGATAAAAACAAAGCAACATAACTGAATCAGCATACCTCCAAGATTCTTTGCAGCATCTTTAAGACTTCCTGCAAAATGTTGCTGAAGAACCTCCAGGCTAATTGACTTCTCAGCTTTCCCTCGTTTTCTGTCCGATTTTTTTATTGTGGTAACATTCTCTGATTTCCCACGATTTCCATTTAATGCATTGGGCTCCTTAACTAGCGGTCCTCCATTTGAAATTACGGATTCTGATAGTCGAATTGACTGAATACCAGAATCAATAACATCACCATTCACAGATGGTTTAATAATTTCAACAAATCTACCATCTTCTCCTATTTCCTCGCCAGAGGCAACCTTAAGAGTACGGAAATGCTGCTTCATTGAAGTCAGCAGTGACCCCAACATTGTTTGCTGATCATTGCAGTCTACCATATTAGGAGGAAGAAAGAACTCCAAAATATAATCATCATCACCTGTGTAACTACTTCTCAAGCAAATTGCAAAAGATCCAACTAAACCGAACAAGCGTGCATAATGGACTAATGGGTATTCGGTTTTTCCAAAATGTGTTATATTTTCACAAAAACATGAACTACGGGTTGCAAAGGCCTGTCCAGCTACCCCTTGGCCTTTTTGCAAGTGATGTTCAGCACAAGCCTCGCGAAATCCCCACATATGAGCATCAACAACATAGAAAGCGACGTCAGTTGTTGACATGCATACTTGACCCATACAACTTCCATCAAAGCTGCTACAGCTCTTCTTGAAGCCACCACCATAGGCTAGGACACTTCTGTGCCTGCACGGGACCCACGTTTGAGCCAGCGGAAAATTATGAGTCTCGCAGACCACTGCTAATACCTCCAGGATTTCAGCTAGGGCTTGTTGTCTACTTTCATTGCATATCTGGGGTACAGAAAAAACTAGATACATATTGAGATTTGTTAAGGGAGAAAAATGAATATAAAAGAATCAATTAATATTTAATCTTACTGCTTGCCTGCGTATTCGGTGAATCCAATATATTTGAACTTTTTAAATTTACCGCCTGCAACAAAACTGAAGTTGTATTACATATTTTCTCAACCAGATTATCTGATGTAAGGATTTAATGTCATTGGCATCAAGGAAAGGTTTGTGAGATTTTTGTTAGAAGCATGTATGAACTAAGCCAATTCCCATGCTTTTTACAATAAGGCTAGGTTCCGGTTCGACAAGCTAGGGGAACACGGGTTAGTACAGCCCCAGGCTCCACCCGACAACTTGGCTCAACTAATTGTACGTAGCAATGAGAATTTTGACTCACTTATAAAAGATGTTTGTTTGAGTTTGGTCTAGCTTACACAAACTGGTTTGAAAGGGACAAATGCGCCAAAAGTCACCCAAAATGTATTTTTAATGCAAAACTCCTAATGTCAGAAAATACCCTTTGGACTTTTGCTGAATTTACAATAAATTGGACTCTGATTTCTAAAATAGGTTCCTTATTTTTCCTTAACAAAATCCGTCAACTGTTTAGAATCTAATGAACGGGTTCTTCTCTCCAGAAAATAATAAAAAGGAGCTTTCCCATTAGTCTTATAAGTTTCATGATTATATCATGTAAAATTACGGTCCAGAAAATTATGCTCAAAACAGAGAACGTCCATAGGGTTTTCAGACATGTTAACTTTTCTCTATATAATGTAGCTTCTGTAATCATACTAGAAACACCAAGCTATATATAAAAAGCATAAAAAACATTAGGCAAAAGTCTTTCAGGTAACCAAAGCCGTTTTCACCTATATAAAAATGCCCACTTCAACCCGGTTGTTACCTCTAATTATAAGTATATCAAGAAGCAAATGGGACTACCAACCTCGAGTGCTTTGCAGACTTTATCAACCTCTGGAGCGTAATTTATCTTCTGTGAAGTCAAAATCAACTCGAGCACACCAACACACGACTGCCCAGAAGGTTCAAACACGGGCAAAGCCAAGGTACCACGAACATTATAGCTCATAGCATGATTAAGCCGTTGGTATTCCTTGTCTGAATAATATTGCACATTCGGAGTCCATTCTGGAAGCTTATGTCTAAAAACCCGACCCGGTAGCCCAAGTACTCCATCAGTTTCACCATCAAGAGAAAACACATACATTAAAGAAGCCATTCTGTACTGATGAAGTCCGGTGCAGTTTGGGTCAAGAACGAAGGGTTGACCAGATGTTGTGAGCACGTTACGGCCCTTGTTTTTAACAGGTGCCCAAATCTGAGCTAGAACATGTTTTTCACCCAATTCTATGAAGTAACGAAGTGCCATTGTCATCCTCTCTTTGATTATACACCCTGCGTCTTGATATTCTGATGGGTTCACCTCCAAAATTGGCATTGGCATTGGTAACCCGATTACATCATTGTTTGATGGCTTTTTTATCTCAGGGTTATCAGTATCTAGTTCAAAAGACAAAAATAAAACAAAATTGAAAAGGTCAAATTCAATCTCTTAAAAGTTTGAAAGTCTACATATACATGGGCCAAATAGTACAATAACATGTAAAATCCGATTACATAATATCGTTCAATTGTCTCCATTTTCAATCATATCCTTCTACTTTCTAATTTCCTTTTATCTCCAAACAACCCAGCTCTTAGCATTTCCTTGGTTACTTTGAAAAACATAAATACAGAAAACCTCACGAGTTTGCTATAATCGACATGCCCACAGACATACATACAATCATTGTTGCAGAAAACAAAAGAATTAAACTTGTACTTATTGGACATATCCATATATACCAATTGCAACATAACTCTAGGTGTTCACGTATATATTTTCGTTGCATCAATTGAGCAAACCAGTAAGGCCGTAATCACTTCAAATTATCTACATCCATGTGTGGGACCCATAAAATAAAAAATGGCAAATGGAAATGAAACCCAAAAAGAGATCTAGAGGGTACCCAGTGGGAGGGACTCATCCCCCAAAGACTAGTCCCTGTCAGCGCCACATCAGCAAAAAACACTCCAAGGACTAATCCCTCCAAAATGCACCCAATGCACTCATCCCTCAAGGACTAGTCTTGGACCCACTAATTTTTTTGTCTTCTTCTTTGTATATAGAATTAAAAAACAAAAAAAAAACAAAAAACACCCACAAAGACTCGTCCCTGCAGGAACGAGTGGGGCGGACGAGTGCGAGGGACGAGTCCCACCCAACGGTGTGGACTCGTCCCTGGAGGGCGGACGAGCAGAGGGACGAGCCCATTGGGCACCCTCTAACAAGGTTTGACAAAAACGGAGAACACAAATGAAGTCTCAACCGAAACATAAACAATACTTTTACTATATTCAGGTGTGGTTCATTTTCAACTTTGGATTTCATCAAAACAAAAACTATATTTTGTAAGTTCAACATAGTTATACGCCTATACTAAAGTAAACAACTTTTGTTCAACAACTAGGACTTAAAAGACATGAATAACCCCATTACATCAGCCAAAGAGGGTGACCCGACCCGAACCCATATTACCCACAGTAAACATCCTTCACTTTTCAACACTTAATTTGTTTCTTATTTTCTTGATTTGTAATCTAAATAACCAAAATCAGTTAGCATCATCACATACTTAAATCCAATCTTAGTTATTACATACAATGATCAATCAATAGCCCATACTCTAATACCCATATATACATACATATATACATATACATACAATTATAAATACACACATACAATAAAAAAAAAAACAAATTTTGAGCTAGACCCATGTAATAAAACCAACAAAAACTCACCTGAAACAAACCGTTGACCACCTCCAGAAGAAGTCAACGCGAGATTACCAAGAGGTTTATTATCAGCATCATTAAGTACATCATGATTATTATTATTAATAATAATATTGGTGGTATTAAGATCATCAGAAAAAGACCACAAAGGAGAAAAAGATTGTTCAGTAGCAGACAATAAAAAGGAAGAAGGTGAAGGGTCAGATGAAAAGATCTGGTCAAAAGTCCATGACCCATCAAGGTCAAGATCCATTGTCATCATCACTGGCTCAGCCACCGGCAACCCTTTCGTGTAAAAGTTGGTTGGCTTGTTTTCTTCTTCACTTTCGGGCATTTTTTTTATATATATAATTCTATATCTTATGTATGTATATATATATATATATATATATTTTTGGCGTGGAGCTTTGTATACAGAGATAGATAGATAATGAGGAGGGGGAGGAAGAGGGTTAGATGTGTGATATGGTGGTGGAGGTGATTCCAAAGAATCTAATACTACAAGTCGACTTGTAGTTGCAATCTTACTGTTACATTAACATTTTTTTTCCAATTTTATATACTTTGTCTCTTTATTAAAATATACAGTAATAAAAAAATATATAGATTGAGAGTTGAGACTGAAATTTAATGTACAACCTTGCGTGATACGAATACGAATACGAAATATGATAAAAATGGTTAAAGAAATGTAAAGCCGTGATTCACAATTGTCGGGTCCACAGCAAAACTCACAAGTCAATTACTGTATATTTCTATTTCTATTTCTATTTTCTTGGAGATGATACATTTTTATATGGTTTTGTTTATGTGCAGTGTTTGTATGTATTTGTTTATGGGGAGACTTGATCAAATTTGTACTTTTGAAGTAATACAACTTGTTAAGTTTAATATTATGTCTATTAGCAAATCATTTGATGTCGGTCTAGTGATTAATATCGTGTATTTCTTTATAAAAAAAACGGTTTGAACCTTTTTATTATGTATAATGTTAAAGATGGTAATGTTCAAAGATGTTCATAATATACCTTGATTAAACCGCATACATTTGAGTCAATTTACTAATTTAGTCTTCAGGATAGCTCGAATAAAAAAAAACTCATCTATTATTACACTGTTGTAAAGGACCTCAAAGTAATAAATGTACGTTGATATCGACTATATAACTTTGTAGGTAATTTGTACATCATTTGTGGACCATATAATGATCTTGGATTTCTAATACAGTTTGATTTTACATGATAAAAAGTGTTTTGTGACTATAAGTGATTAAGGGCAACAAATCTCGTGAAAATTGTATAGTTGAATATACTCGAATGAAATTAACATCATATAGGGTGATCTCATCAAAGGTCTTCAGCCATTTTCCAATACGAACGTCCAATTTTGTGGCTTGTGATAGGTATAACATGTTATAATCTATACCCAAGTGACTATTGTATCCTTTGCGATGTAAACGTGATCCCTACATAACATTTTTTTGTCATACACAAAAACATATGCATTATATGAATATATTGTACAGTTATATAATGCATAAAGTGTTGTGTATGACTAAATCATTATCCTTTGGGATGTTAGCACCAATCTTGTCTAAGGATGATAAGTCCATTAGGGGGTGATTTGTAAGACTAGGAAATCTCGATGGGGTCGTCGACAATTGTGTGCATTAATGGTACAAAATCGTGAAAGGCTAGTGCCTAGTGGTAACTGGTAAGCATGTATTTGAAAATTAATAGGTATATGGAAAACTATAAGCCGACTTAAAATATAGTGTTATATATAGTTGAAAAAAAGAAATAAAGGTTAATCCAACAAAGTTGAATAGTAGAAATTGATTGATTGTGAGTTTTATATATCATTGGTTAATTTATTTCACCTTTTATGTTGGATTTTGAATGGTGGTGTTACCCTGTGCCATAAAGATTTGTCACTTTTTGTCATAGAATATTTGTGGTTTGTGTTGATTCATAGCAAGTTGACAAAAAAAACTTTTTTTTTAGAAAACGAATACTCGTAATTTGTTAATCACATAATGAATAAAATTTCACGATCAATATTGATACCCCGATGCTTATGTTCTTGGTTTTCCTTTTCAAATGAATAGAGATACGATTTCAAAGATATATGGTCGAATATAATATAATTCAGCATCTTTTATAAGAAGCATATAATTTCGAAATTGTTTAGAAACTACACGTCTCGAATTGAAGTCGGTTTTTATGATGTAAGGTTTCTTTGAGACTTTGACCACTATTCATCAAATTATTTGAAGCTACATGATGACAAAATTTTCCAAATCTCTATGTAGATTTTGATTTCAAGGGTAAGGTTTCAGAAATGGTTTTCACCCTCACCAGTCATTACCTACCTTGCTAGTGATCAAACTTTAAACCCCCACTTCCAGCCATTTTTTCATTCGTCCTTCATTCTCATTTGTCATTTTGTCAGGCTAGACTTATTAGTGATTTATATATATGTATAAATCTATTTTATTTTTACTTTTAGGGATTATTACCTATGGATATAACTAACTATGACAAAATGTCTATGTTATGTAAAGATCTCGTAAAATGTCTATATAATGTAATGAACTTTCAAATCCTGGTTATTGGATGTACCCAGGTATATGTGGCAACCATATAATCTGTCACGTGTAAGTTTTGATTGGTCAAGTACATCCAATAATCGGATTTGAAAGTTTATTACATGACATAGATATTTTACTAGATCTTTACATAACATAGACATTTTGTCATAGGTAATAATCCTTTACTTTTACTCTCATGATACTCTAATAAAAACACAAAAACATCATTGTCATGAATTAAATACAATTTTTTTTTAGAGTCAAATGAACTAACATCACATTAATACAAGGTATATGAACAAAAAAAGGTAATGTATATAAACAAAAATTTGCAAATCTATGATTGATAATGGTTCAATCCTTAAAGTTTAAAATTTTGATGTTATAAGTTTTCACTTTATTTTAATGTTCTAAGTTTGTGTTAAATACTTAGTTAATGAATGGTTAAATATCGTTAAACTTTTGAAAGTTAAAATATTGTCTAAATATGTTAAAAAGGTAAAACCATTGCAAAAGTTGAAGTTTAAAAGTTAAAATGCTTTTGTCAATATAAAAATCCTATCATAAGTATTTTTTAAAAAATTTTCTTTGATATTAACTTAAAAGTCTTCTTAAACCACAATAAAAGATTAAAAAACAATAAAATATGTATTGGGCCACTTATGTACTAGTACTAAATTCTTTCCTAAATCTTTTATGTAGTTATGTCATCACTAAATCTCTTTACTAATACTAAGACATTACAAGATCAAAAGAGGATTTAAAAACCAATAATCCTTCCATGCATGTAGCATTCATTCTATGAATTCTATACACATATAAATATACAATACAAGTTAAAAGAATAGAACGAATGTGATTAAAAAAATGCCGCCTTTTGAAATATCAAGAGGCTGAAAAACAAAAGAAATCCGAACTCGCCATATGTACTACCAAGCTATCTCGTAATTAAGGCCTTGTCGAACAATAAACGTTAAATAAATACCTTTTTCATGCAAAATAAAATTAATCGGAAATTTAAAAGACAATATAGCTTCCACGGGATCATATTAAATGACAAACCTCGCAATTCAAAGTATAAATGTTTGATTAGAATATTCATAGTTTCATACCCTTAATAATAGTACCGACATAATCATATTCGAATTGTATATACTTGGTTTTGAGCATTCTTAATTTTTTATTATATTTAATTAAGTAAAATACAATACAATATAAATTGTCTTTGATCTTATAGATGCATAAATATATGATAAATGTTGCCATATTGGGACCATTTAGATATAATTGTGTGATGAGAAACTCGACATTGGTTCTCTTATCTTATTAGAGGTCCATGTAGAATAGTTGTAACCACACAAGACCAAACCACTTGTTGTGTGGTCCTATCAACAAATGAGTACCACTTGACTACCATGCAATATTAAATATGTAATGCCAATGTTCTCTTTTCTAGTTTAATATTTTTTTTATTTTATTCTTATTTTTCTTAAAATTGTTTCTTATACAATTATTTGTTTTAATTTGTACAATTTTTAAATTTGTTCTGTAATTTAATAATACGGTGCTTTATCGATAAAATATTGAAATGGAATAAGAATCATAGTACAAAGGTGCCAACATTGTGGAGGTATGACTATATATGAAAGAGATAAACATATTTACATCTCTAAAGTATGTAATACAGTATGAAACAACGTTATACAGTTAAATGATACTAGTTATTGAACATGGTCAATATGTTTGTGCAAAGTCAAAAACCACAATAACCCGGTTTATCAATTGATCCCGTCTAGTTGCTGGGCTAATTGATTGATTTTAGCATGAGATGTAATTTTTAATTATAAAGAGTATAGATAAAAAAAAGATGGAAATAAGTTTTCATATTATAGTATTTGTGTTTGTATATTTTTTTTAAAGCCAGGCTTTTCCATTTGAAACAAAATAAATTTTATCTATATATAAAATATTTGATATTTTCAAACTCAAGATGATTGATTTTGTTTTTAACTTTAACAAAAGCTGCTTTAAACCAATCCATACTTAGGGAGTTTGGTGCTGCGTTTATAAAAAACAGATTTTGTGTTTTCAAATCAATGACTGCGTTTTGATAACAAATAATCACTTTTTCATTTAAAATATTTATTTAAATTATTTATGTTTTATAAATATAATAATTAAATAATCACTTAAAAATCTTAATGCCAAACACTTAATTACTTGTGATAGAATCATGTGGTTGATAACAAAAATTGAGTTAGTATGCGATACATTGATTAACAAAGTAATAATAAACCCTAAATTAAACATATAAAATACTAAAATAGTAACAAGTTGCAACTCCAATTGCAAATCTATATATTATAACTAAAAGGGGAGGTTGGGGTACATTTGACACCCCTAATCACCCTTTTTAGGCTTAATTCTTCTTCATAATTAATCTAGCTCTCTTCCTTTTTCTAGATTTTTTTTTCTTTTTTCTCCTTCCTAAATTTTTATTAATCATTCTCATTCGTATTATTCATCTCCTTTCTATCTTTAATAAACAAATCAAGTTCAATAAATTTCTCAACCAAAAACACATACGATTTTTTTATATCATTTTAATTTTATTTTTTGGTATTTTGTTCGTGTTTGTTTATTATTTGATATTGAATTGTTATGTTATTGTTAATTTTCATCTTTTTATATAGTTTGTTGTCAATTTAGTTTGATTATGACTTCTTCTTCTACTACAAAAGGGTTTATTCTTTTAAATTTGTTTTGTTATTTTTCACCTGTTTTGTTATTTATTATTTTGATATTTACCTTTGATATATTTATTTTGAGACTATTCGTTCATCGGATGGGCTTGAAGACTTCTACCATATAACTAAAAGAGGATGTTGGGGGTACACTTGGCACCCTTTAAAGCTCATTTTAGACCTAAAACTCTCTCCTACTTACTCTAGAGCTCTCTCATTTAGTCTAGATTATTATTTTTTATTTGCTTATTAAATAGATAATTATATTTAAAACTCTATCATAAATCTATTTCTATCAAAATAAATCTTTTTAAATTTTAAAGATATATAATATTGTTAAAATTCACCCAATAAATTATTATATATACAACCTAAACTTTTATTAATCATTCTCATTCATATTATTCATCTCCTTTCTATCTTTAATAAACAAATCAAGTTCAGTAAATTTCTCAAAAAAAAAAACATACGTTTTTTTATATCACTTTAATTTTATTTTTGGTATTTTGTTCGTGTTTGTTTATTATTTGATATTGAATTGTTATGTTATCGTTATTTTTCATCTCTTTTAATTTAGTTAGTTGTCCATTGTAGTTTGATTATGCCTTATTCATATACTACAAAAAGGTTTATTATTTTAAATTTTTTTTCCATGTTTTGTTATTTTTCACCAGTTTTGTTATTTGTTATTTTGATATTTACCTTGATATATATATTTTGAAACTATCCGTTTATCGGACGGGTCTAAAGACCAGTAAGATATAAACTCAAGTGGCGATAACAATAATTCTAGTTAGTTTGTAATTTAAGAAGGATATTTATGTAACAGGTAATTATGACAACTAATGGTATAAGAGTATCCACAATGGTCAAGTGCTTGAGTGACTTTTTTTATTTCAAACCTCATATTTTTTTTCTTCTATTTTTATTATCTAATGTAAAAAGTTACTAAGATGTAATTCATGATTAAAAAAAACAACTAATGAAAATATACGTTTTTAGGCTCGTTAAATTCGTGTTGACGAGAGCTTTTTGTTTTTAAAAAAGTTAAAATAAGTTTATATATTTAACAAATTAGATCAATTAGGGTGTTTTAGTGAGGATAAAAGTGCAAAAGAGATAAAATGAATGATAAAAGTGAAAGCTATTAAGGGGTAAAAGTAAAAATTGTATGAAAATAAAAACTATTACCAATAGCTTGATATTATTTAAGCTTTTGAAAAAAAAAGTCTTTTTTGCAATGATATCAAGTGATTAAATGACTTATTTGATAAAAAAAAAAAAAGTTTTGATCAAATGACCATTGAAGTTGCTCTAAACCTGGGCTAATTAATTGATTTTAGCAGCTTAACTGGGTTGATTAGTGTATTAAAAATTTATAATGTAATAAAAATACTAATATGTTATTTGTTTTTGTTTTGTTTTGAAGTTTTACAACTCAAGTCAACTCGGTCCAGATCACCCAATCAATCTAGTTTAACTGATAGCTAATCGGGTCAAATAAAAAATTGTTAGAAAATAATCGTTTCAAACAAAATTCTAACCAATTGCTCCGGCCAGTTAGATATATTATAAAATATACTCGTAATTAACTTTTAACCTTATGTCAAAAGATACATAATAATTTTTGTTGATTGTTTAGTAGGGATTTAGTTTATCTGGTAAAAAGAGTTATATTTTTAACTAAAATTTGAAGTTCGATGTTTAACATGAGATAATTTAGGATTATTTAAAAGAAAGGGATTTTTTTTTATAGTTGACTTTTCTTTACCATATTATTATTGTGAATAACTGAATATTGCTTCAATTTCACCAACAACAAATTAAGTTGTTGCACGTAAGTACGTAACAACTTGTCTTACTTCTTGTGACCTTTTAACCAGTGTTTTCACGACCGGACCGGACCGCCCGGTCAAACCGATTGGACCGGGAACCGGCACTAAAGACGGTCCGGTTACAGGTGTTGAAACGGTCATGCACTCGGCCGGAGGTTGAACCGGCAGCCGGTGGTCGGACCAGAAAACCGGCACTTAGAGGTTGGGCCGGTGAACTTTTTTATATGTCTTTGATGGATGAATAGAAGAAGATGAGGAAGAATATGAAAGGGAAAATGAAAAGAAATCTGGTGGGGCAACCTTTCTCCGTCGCATAACCACCACTCCAACCGCCACCGCCGTGTTTTAAGCCTTTCCGGCCGCCGTTGATTGAATAACATGAACCCACTTCATATTATAACTTTAAAGTTTTGTTTATATGAAGAAAAATATGGATGATGAACAAGCCATAGGTAAAATGATGTAATTGATCTCGATGGTTTAGTTTATGGATCATATCATGTGTGTTTCTCCCTTTAAAAAGGTGAGTTGTTGAACTTTGAAGATATAGGAAACCCAGATGGAAAATAAAAAAGTAAAAATAATGTGTGGGAGGAGATGCAACTGACAAACTCACGTGATAGGTACTAGTAATACTTTCAAACTTCAAAGTGAAATATAGTTTTTATTTTTTATTTTTTAGCTATCCATAATTGTATACAGGATAACTTGATATCTCTATATTATTGCTAGTACTAGTATTATCATGTATAATAATAATAATTATAATCTAAAACTTTAGATCATGTAACAATTCTTTTGTTTCATTTTTTAAATATATTCGACATTTGGGTATGCAATGAAATTAGACATTCAATTTGATGTCATGTTTTTATAAAATTAAATATATTGTGTAGTATTTTTTTTCTATATTACACTAGTATATATTTCTTTTATATTTATGATTTCCGGTTATGTAATCCGGTTGACCGATCGACCGATCCGACCAGTGACCAGTTAAAAGACCGGTTCCCCTTCCGGTCCGGTTGTGAAAACATTGCTTTTAACTGTTGGTTTCACAACAGCTTTTAACAAAACTAAAAAGTGTAGTAAAAAAGGTCTTTGAAATTATCATAACTAAAAAGTGAGTTAAAATTCCAACCGAATTGCTAATTCTAAGTTTGTCGTAATTGTTGATCTTTTTGCATAAACATTTACATTTCTTCAATCATATTTTAGTATTACTGCCCTGAACAATTTAATTAAAAAATACAGGAATCTTTAGACCTCTTTATAATGTTTGTTGACGTAAATAAAATTAGTGGTGATATTCGTACCACCATATTTGATAAATGTAACACACTGTACAGGTTATACGACTAATTGTACAAACCATTAATGCATAATTGTGATAGATCGTCAAAAGTGATGGTACAAATATCATCACCTAAATACAATACAAATTAAGAAAAAAACAACTCATAGCTAAAGTTATATATGAATCTCAACTAATATGGAGATAAGCCAGATACTAGAAACAATGTCGACTATGTTATGAATTATTAATAATAGCCGCCATATACTGTAAGCTTTGTTTTTATTCCTATATATATGCGTGTATGAGTAATACGAATGATAGTTTTAGCTTAACTTTCTGTTCTCTTCATTCTCAATCTTTTTCTCTCTTTCCCACATTTAATTCTATAACAAATATCATTACATTTTTACACCCAAATAAATCAAGAAAGATCTATTGGTTTATAACACGTTATCAGCACGAGAGTGCTCAATCAATAAGATCAACGAAGCAAAGAAGCAGTCACCATATATACTCAAGGTAAGAATTTCATATATATATATATATATATATATATATATATATATAAACACATAATATATATTATATATATATAATAAGAGTTCTATGATAAATTAAAATAAGTACAAGGGACCTATGCTATGGAAATAACATTTTTGGGACTACTAACATCTAACATTTTATTTATGCATCTAACATTTTATTTATGCATCTAACATTTTATTTATGCATCTAACATTTTATTTATGCATCTAACATTTTATTTATGCATCTAACATTTTATTTATGTACCTAACATTTTATATATGTACCTAACATATTTATGTATCTAACCCTTTTATTTATATATATATATATATATATATCCTAACATTTATCTTATTATTTGTTTCATTTTTTTTTATTTTAATAGTAAAATGTCAAACATTGCAAAGCTTGAATTCTTAGCTCTCAAAAATTCTGGAGAAAACTATATGCCTTGGACAGCAAATGTAAAAAGACACCTAAAGTCAATAGGTGTGTTAGATACAATTACAGAAAACAACACATGTGAAGAGCAAGAAAAAGCAACAGCTGTTGTCTTTATCCATAAACACATCGATGAGATACTCATGGAATTTTTTAATTATTATGATCCAAGTGTTTTATGGGAAAATTTAAAAAACAGATTTGGCCATCAAAGGGATTCACTACTCCCTATGGCCAAAGCTGAATGGGACAGTCTCAGATTCCAAGATTTCAAAAGTGTAAATGATTACACATCTGCTCTGTTAAAATTATGTTCAAGGTTTGAATTTTGTGGGCAACCTAAGACCGAGGAGGAAAAGTTAGAAAAAACTTATTCTACTTTCCATGTATCACACATACATTTACAACAAAATTATAGGTTGCAAAAGTTTAAAACATATTCTGAGTTGAATATGATTCTCATTATTCAAGAGAAAAATAACGAGCTATTAATGAAAAACCATCAAGCTCGTCCCACAGGATCATTGACAATACCAGAAGCAAATATTGCTTATAATAATGATCATAATGGACGAAAATGGGAACAAGACCGTGGACGAGGCCGTGGACGTGGTCGAAACAATTTTGACCGGACTCATTTTAGTGGTCGCAACCACTCATTTAAATGGAACAATAATCGTGGTCGCGGTCGTGGTCGCGGTCGTGGTCGTAGTCAAAGAACTAATAATTACCACGCTCCACAGAATAACAATTTTAACCAGCAAAATAAGAATGGAAATGAAGCTGGTGCATCCACAAATAATAAAAGTTCTTGTTTTAGATGTGGAAGTGCAAGTCACTGGGCAAAGACTTGTCGTACACCTTCACATCTATGTCAGCTATATCAAGCATCTCTGAAAGGAAAGGAAAAAGAAGTAAATCATATCGACAATATTGACAATGTCGATACTGGTTTAAACCATATCAAGAATTTTGACAACATCAATACTGAGCTCAACAACTCAGATTTTTTCAATGAACTGGAACCATGAAAGAAATATTATTAAAACCTAATAATATGTGTGTAGTTTTATTTACGAATAAAACTATGTTTAATTATTTTTCTTATGCAATGTAAAATAAAACTATGTATAATTATTTTTCTTATGCAATGTAAAATAAAAATATGTTTTAATTATTTTTCTTATGCAATGTAAAAACTATTTGTTTTGTAAATTTATAATGTTTTTAATACACTTCTTATTTTTCTTTACATATGAAGATTAAAAATGGATATCATTGGAACAGAAGATCAAACAAACAATGCAGATATATGTATAGCAGACAGTGGTGCCACACATACTATTCTAAAATCTCAAAAATATTTTTATGAATTGAAACCAACAAAGGGAAACATTAATACAATATCAGGTCCTTCAAACTTGATAGAAGGAGTGGGAAAAGCTAATATTGAATTAACTAACGGTACAAAGCTTTTAATAGAGGACGCTCTATTTTCCCCAAAATCAACAAGAAATTTGTTGAGTTTCAAGAATATCTATCACAATGGATATGATACTCAGTCAAGGACTGTTGGTAATAAAAAATATTTATATATTGTGAAGAAAAATGATATATTGGAAAAATTGCCAATGCTTAGTTCTGGTTTGCATTATACATATATAAATGTGCCTCAAGCACATATGGCAATCAAAAGAAAATATTGTGATCCTGGTATGTTAAATATATGGCATGACCGACTAGGCCATCCAGGATCCACAATGATGAAACGAATCATTGAAAATACGCATGGACACCCATTAAAAGGTGAAAGGATTCCCCAGGGAAATAAAATGCCTATGTGCACATCTTGTTCTCTTGGAAAATTAATTACAAGACCATCAACATTAAAGGTTGAAAAGGAATCACCTATGTTTCTTGAAAGAATTCAAGGTGATATATGTGGACCAATTCATCCACCAAGTGGACCATTTAGATACTTTATGGTCCTAATAGACGCATCCAGCAGATGGTCTCATGTATCTTTACTATCGACTCGTAATGTAGCTTTCGCAAAATTCCTGGCACAAATTATTAAATTGCGAGCACATTTTCCTGATTATACAATTAAAAAGGTAAGACTTGATAATGCGGGTGAATTCACATCACATGCTTTTAATGATTATTGCATGTCTGTTGGAATTGTTGTTGAGCACCCAGTTGCTCATGTACATACACAAAATGGTTTAGCTGAATCACTAATTAAAAATCTCCAGCTAATAGCTAGACCATTAATAATGAGAACAAGACTCCCTGTATCTATTTGGGGTCATGCAATTTTACATGCTGGATCATTAATTCGTATGAGACCAAGTGCAGATCACAAGTACTCCCCCATACAGCTTGTCTCTGGCCAAGAGCCAAATATTTCTCATCTTAAAATATTTGGATGTGCAGTATATGTCCCTATTGCACCACCACAGCGCACAAAAATGGGACCTCAAAGGAGGTTGGGAATATATGTTGGATATGAAACAACTTCCATCATAAGATATCTTGAACCTTTAACAGGTGATGTCTTTACAGCACGTTTTGCTGATTGTCATTTTGATGAGACAATTTTCCCTACATTAGGGGGAGAAATAAAAATAAAGAAAAGAATGTCTCATGGTATGAACCTTCTTTGTTATATCTTGATCCCAGAACAAAACAATGTGAGACAGATGTTCAAAAGATAATACATCTACAAGAAATTGCAAATCAGTTACCTGATGCATTTACTGATACACAAAGAGTAACTAAATCTCATATACCTGCTGTTAATGCTCCGGCTCGAATTGAAATTCCAAGTAAGCAAATAAATGAAAATATGTCTCATGAATCCCAGAAACGTTTGAAACGTGGGAGACCAATCGGTTCAAAAGATAAACATCCTCGAAAAAGAAAAGGTCCTGAAAAGGAAATTGACCATAAAGAAAACAATTCAAATATAGAAATCTTCCCTCAGGAAGAAGTAAATGATTCCAACAAAGAATTGTCGATCAATTATGGTCATACACATATATTATGGAACCGAGTTGAAATGGAAAATAATGATATATTTTCTTATTCTGTAGCCAGTGAGATTATGAATGAAGACGATGATCCTGAGCCAAAATGTGTAAATGATTGTCGAAATCGACAAGACTGGGATAAATGGAAAGATGCTATGCAAGTTGAATTAAATTCACTTAACAAAAGAAAGGTTTTTGGACCCATTATTCTTACACCTAAGGCAATAAAACCTATAGGGTATAGATGGGTTTTCGTAAGAAAACGAAATGAGAAAAATGAAATTACAAGATATAAAGCTAGACTTGTAGCTCAAGGTTTTTCTCAAAGGCCGGGAATTGATTATGAGGAAACATATTCCCTGTTATGGATGCAATCACTTTCAGATATCTAATCAGCTTAGCAGTTTCTAAAAATTTAGAAATGCGTCTTATGGATGTAGTTACTGCTTATTTATACGGATCACTTGATAATGATATCTATATGAAAATCCCATAATGACTTAAAATCCCAGAGGCATTAAATTCAAAGCCTAAAGAGATGTATTCAATCAAATTACAAAGATCTTTATACGGATTGAAACAATCTGGGAGGATGTGGTATAATCGTTTGAGTGATTATTTGATAAGTAAAGGTTATAAAAATAATAGTATTTGTCCGTGTGTATTTATTAAAAGAACAACATCGGGATATGTGATAATAGTTGTATATGTTGATGATCTAAATATACTTGGGACACATGAAGAAATTCATGAAGCAATTATTCTTTTTAAAGAAAGAATTTGAAATGAAAGACCTTGGGAAAAACAAATATTGTCTCGGTATACAAATTGAGTATATGAACAATGGTATACTTATACATCAATCAAATTATACAGAAAGGCTCTTGAAACGTTTTAATATGGATAATGTCTATTCTTTAAGCTCACCAATGGTTGGTAGATCGCTCAATGTTGAAAAAGATCCATTTCGTCCTTGTGATGATAATGAAGAGATACTTGGTCCAGAGATACCATACCTCAGTGCAATCGGAGCTCTTATGTATCTTACTAACTGTACAAGACCTGACATTTCTTTTGCAGTTAATTTGTTAGCAAGGTTTAGTATAGCCCCTACTAAAAGGCATTGGAATGGCTTTAAACATATATTTCGGTACTTAAAAGGAACTGTTGATTTAGGTTTATTTTATTCAAATGACTCAAAAGAAGGGTTAGTTGGTTATGCAGATGCAGGTTATTTATCTGATCCCCATCAAGCAAAATCTCAAACTGGATACATATTCAAGAATGGAGGAACTGTGATTTCATGGCGTTCTCAGAAACAAACACTTGTCGCAACATCTTCAAATCACGCTGAAGTCATTGCACTACATGAAGCTTCAAGGGAATGTGTGTGGCTAAGATCAATGACACGACACATTCTAACATCTTGTGGGTTAGAGAAAGAAGTAAATCCAACTCCAATCTATGAAGACAATGCAGCTTGTATCTTACAGATGAAAGAAGGATATATCAAAAGTGACAGAACAAAACACATTCCACCAAGATTCTTCTCATATACTCAAGAACTCATTAAAAACAATCAGGTTGAAATGAGACATATCCAATCCAGCAACAATTCAGCAGATCTTTTCACAAAAGCACTCCCTACAGCAATCTTCAAGAAACATGTTTATGATATCGGGATGCGACATGTATACAAAAATTAACTTGAGGGGGAGCTACAAACTGCACTCTTTTTCCCTTAGCTATGGTTTTTATCCCACTGGGTTTTTCCTAGCAAGGTTTTTAACGAGGCAGTATTTTAAAACTATCATACAAAGTGAAACGTATATGGCTGAGGGGGAGTGTTATGAATTATTAATAATAGCCGCCATATACTGTAAGCTTTGTTTTTATTCCTATATATATGCGTGTATGAGTAATACGAATGATAGTTTTAGCTTAACTTTCTGTTCTCTTCATTCTCAATCTTTTTCTCTCTTTCCCACATTTAATTCTATAACAAATATCATTACATTTTTACACCCAAATAAATCAAGAAAGATCTATTGGTTTATAACAGACTATAGTTTATTGATGAAGTTCTTGACCCACTCCTAATAATTGTGATTAGTGCTTAATTAGTTTATAGTTAATGACGATGACGATTTGTGCAATATTAACAAGTCAATGATGGCATCAAATAAAATTTACTTTTTTGCCCTCAAACAACTATTTTTATATCGTTTTACACGATTGCTTCATTGCTTGCATATAATAATGTATATATGTCACTTGATTTTTTAAAGCTATAATACGTGATAAATATCTAGATACAAATTTGTCATTGCTGACTAAAAACAGCCAGGGCCCTGGTAATATGTTTCATTTACCTTTTTGACCCATCATTATATTATACCAAGCAAATCTATATAAAGATCCGATCGTTTTGTTTAGACATTAGAGTATAGTTTTCCATTGCTTTCAATTAAACATGCGGGTGGAATCTAGAAAACTTTTATTCTTTCTTTATTTATTGGGTGTCATTTTAATTGAGCATTGTGGATAGGCTCGCCTCTTTCTATAATAAATTGGCGATCCATCTAGATTCATAACATCACCAGGATGTCTTTCAGGATTTACCTGAAGTCCTGCTCTCATCAGACGCCTGTTTGTTCTAGGACGTCTGGAAGGTTCAACAACTTCTTGACCTTGACCTTCTGGAGCAACTTGTCTAATGGGTTGTACAGCCTCAATTATCTGTACATCTTGGTCTCCAGAGGCTCTTTCAACAGCTTGACCTCTATCTGGAGCCATTTCAGCTTCTTCCCTTTGTAAGGAAAGCATGGACTGAGGAATATCTACCTCGTCCAGTGAAGACCTGAGATTGACCAAATCTCTCATATACTCACTCACAGAAAAGTGAGTAGTATCCATATCATACTGGTCTTCAAGAGCATTTTTAAACATTAGGGAAAGGAAACGAATATAAGGAACAAATGGTTTTCTTCCTTTCACCCTAAGTCGCTCAACCAAGTCATCAAAAAGAACTGGGCAGTCA
>CM067170.1:66737729-66785229 GCA_034093135.1 Erigeron breviscapus
TAATATAGCTAACTGACAAGACCAGGATCGAACACAAGGACTGATTGTTGTACTAAAGGTTGTAAAAATGTGAAACAACTAAAAAGTTTGGTGTGACCGAATTGTCACTTTGCGATTCTGAAAACTATGTAATCGACAAGTAAAATAAAGTACTCAACCGGTATCAATCGAGAGCACGCGAAAAGAGTTTGAGTTGTAAACAAATAATTAAAAAGCCATCTATGTCAAATCCGCTACGCAAAAAGTCTAGGTTGCATATAGGTTAAGCCCAAAATTCATAAGTGTTGGTGATAATAATCGTGATAAGACAAAAACACAACCGGGTGCACTCCGTTTGTAAAATCGACTCGATCACCTATTCAATCCAATTCTTGCAACAAGTGGTACCACCAACCCTATTACAATTCCTCGAACTAACTAGTTTGTTTGATTATTTAAATAACAATTTTTATCTTGTGAAAGAAACGTGGTACCACCAACCGTTAAATCCACTTAACAAAGTAATTTCTATTAGACTTGTATTCTTTACTATCATACCATGACCTAGCAAAAGTTATTCATAGACAAACAACTAAAATAATACTTGCATTCAACTAGTACCACTATCGAAGAACACAAATATCACCAAGAACACAAGTTAAGTAGAAGAAATCACTTCATTAAGATCTTGACAAAATGTTAAGTAAAACCAAATTGAATTCAAAATATTATGCAACCATAACTAATTGTTTCACTTCATCTTCATAGATGTATAGAGATTTAGCTACTCATAATGAAAAGAGCTAAGGATTCAAATAAAAAGGAGAACATAGTGTACCAAATGTGAAGTAATAATCCAAATCGAGGTTACAACCGAGCTACAATCACTAATCAAGAGCCAAAATTAATCTTCAAGTCTTCACAATAGTTTGGATGATGAAAAACCCTTGAAAAACCCTTAAAATCGGCTGGAGAGAGAGTGTGGAGGCTGGAGTGTCCAAGATTAGGTTTAGGGTTGAGTGGGGTTTGGTATTTATACCCCAGGAGAGAGAAAATCGACTTGTCAGACAGATTTCACGCCGCGAGCCCCCTTGGTCGCGCCGCGAGGTGTGCCAAAGCTGGAGCATTTCAATCCAGGGACTTTTGTCGCGTCGCGAGTTGCTTGGGTCGCGCCGCAATCGAAGTTTGTGAAGGATCGCGCCGCGAATGAATCTGGTCGCGCCGCGACTGGGTGCCAGTTTTGTCATTTCAGCTTCGTTCTTCATCGTTAGTGCATATGGACCATTCTTAAGCTATTTTCTACCAATTATGAGCGATGTACCTGCTGTAGACTTGAAATCACTAGCAAATACCATAAAGCACCACAAAACATGTATAAATGGCTAACAAACGTGTCTAAAACGTCCAAATAAGATGTGGGAAATATGTATATATTGAGACGCATCACAGTATCACTTGCATGCAAATACAAAGGATCACCAAAATCCAATTTACTTATTTTAGTAACTTCAAATTTAGATTCATTATCAGATTCTTCATTGTGCACAGAATGAGGAGGAGTATTACCAGTATGAACAGAACCAGGTGGAGTATTTACCATTTTTCCAACAATTTTAACACACAAATAGACAAACAAAATTCAAGCAATCAAATAAACACACCTCACAAGAATAAGCAGGTTCAACACAAAACAGAATATCAAGTAATACAATAAAACACTTAATCAAATAAGGAAAGAATAACACACAAACAAGATTCAACAAATACTTTCCTTCTCAAACAAAGTTGTGTAGAAAATATATCTTAACCTCACAAGAATGCGAATGACAGGATTCCTAACCTCTCATATGAAGGCAGGTCAAGTATTAGCAAACTTGTTTTTATGAGATTGAAGATAAAGAAAAACGTTGATATATGTATATATATAAAAAAATTTAATTGAGAAGAAAAATATAAGCAGATTCAAAACAAGTAATAAAGGATAAAGAGAAAGAGAATACAATACAGCGCTATAGCCGAAGGTAGAGGAACCCTAATCCTTCTCTTGATTCACTTAGTCAAGAGAAACAATCAGGATCTGAAATAAAAACCAGAAACCCTAATTTTTCCTTGATTCACTTAGTCAAGGAAAAAAAATTAGGCAAAACAACCAGAATAGCAGCGGAAGAATATAGAACAAGGTTTCCAGAAGAAACCCTAACCCGGATCGAATGAACAAACCCTAAATCAAAATCTAGGGTTCCAATTGGAATACGCCCTAGATCTGACTTGAAATAACCAACAAAACTAATTAATCAACCACCGAATCGATGTTGTGGCTCTGATACCATGTAAGAAATCACAAATCCAACCAGAAACAATCTTGAATCAAGAACTTTATTACAACCAGATCGAAGAAGATTATTATTGAATAGAATATATGAAGATATTATTACACAATACTTAAACAATAATCATCCAAGTGATGATTAATACCAGAAAATACATATATCGATATGATATATATATATATATATACAGATTATATTTGAGAGAAAACGAAAGAGATAAACAAATAGGGTTTTCAAGCTTAACCCTAAAACATCATAACGATGTATTTATACTAAAACACTTTGATAGACTTCATAAGCAGCCCCTCATCTTCTATTCTCTTCATAATTAGTCCTTGTCTTTCTTTCTTCATATTTCAGCATAAATCATCTTTCCAGAAGTGCAGAAATAGTCCCTCAATATTTTTCCTGCACATAAACTTAAATATAATTAGAGGATAATTTTGATAACTTTAACAAATGCACAAGAGGGACTAGGTGGAACAAAAATAACATCCGTTATAAACATGGGGTGGGTAGTAATACAAAATGCAACTATAAAGTGAGTGATGATAAAAACAAAAACATGGTACAAAAGTATAGTTTTAACGATTAGAGGCATTTGTGAAATAACTCTAATTAAAAAAATACATGACATAGTATAAACTGGAAAGTAAATTAACATTCCAGTTCTTCATTTAACCTCATTTATAATCATACTATGAATACTATATACTAGATTAAAATAAAATTTTATAGGGATAAGTGCATGTGCCGAAATGTTGGTAACTAAGACTGAAAAACTATAGCGTGTACGAACTATCAGATGTTTCATTGTATACATGAACTTAGTAAAAAAGTTCAAATCATGTAACTAACTATGACCGACCTATAAAAAAACTGTACGTGACAACTCATATGACGGTGTCTCATATATCATGTTATATTATTTAAACATTTTTATAGAATTTGTGCATACAATAAAGATGCAAACTATACCTTTTCGGTATAAGTTATCTTATTTTGGTACACTTATCCTTTTGTATATCGCTTCTAGAATCTTCCACTTTCATGTGAGGGTGTTTCCCGCATATTGATGTTTTAATTAAAATATTCAACTAATAATAAATTAGCCACGTTTTCCCTCGATTTAAAGTTTTATCGTTTGTTGTTTAATACACGTGATTCAGTTGTATATATCTACCAATAAACTAAAACAAGATTGATACATTCATTAATCGACACGTGGCATAATATCTAAGTTACATGTGTCCCTTTTATCCTAAATTCAATAAGTAAATTCTTATTTGTAGTTACCTTAAATAATTATGACTCTAACTTGTCGTATAAAAATATAATTAATAATATGAATTAGTATTTGTATAGGATTATTAGTTTATCTATTTAAATATATATATATATGCCTTCACGTCGTTGGGGTTGTTTAGGTCGACATACCATATAACCCAAATACCGAATTGCAACAGGTGTTGGTGTTTATAATAAAAAGGTGCGATTCACTTTTAATTTAGATATATGTGTTTAAACTTATAATTGTTATTCTGTTTGAACTAACAATTCTCTTATGTGCATGCAAGTATATGAAATGCTAAGTTTTGTTTATATGTACGTAGTTGTTTTGTCATATCTTTCTTTATTGTATTATTCTTGAATGTTACGCATGCATGCAAATCATATTTAATCTAGCAGTAATTTTATTTATTTTCAAGTATTCTTGTCACTTAAATATACACACAATAACAAACTTCTAATCTAATCTAATCTACCAATAAACTAAATCAAGATTGTAATATTACTTGATTGACATTTGGCATATTCCTTAATCTACATTTGTTTTTTATTTATTTATTAGATATATATTTTTTGATATTTTATCAAATACAATTTATCATATATTTTATCAATAAATTAAAATAGATTGAGTTAATATATATGTTTCTTACTTAATCCGCTTATACCAATATTCCATTTTTTTTACCCTTTAGCCGTCAACACCAAGAACATGGTTTTATTTTTCTTCCTTTTTTGCCCATCAACATAACAGATATATATATTTTAATAGTTTGTGTTAATCAAAATCTATCAAGTTTTCTACATAATATCAAATACAATTATACAATTTATCATATATTTTATCAATAAATTAAAATAGATTGAGTTAATATATATGTTTCTTACTTAATCCGCTTATACCAATATTCCATTTTTTTTACCCTTTAGCCGTCAACACCAAGAACATGGTTTTATTTTTCTTCCTTTTTTGCCCATCAACATAACAGATATATATATTTTAATAGTTTGTGTTAATCAAAATCTATCAAGTTTTCTACATAATATCAAATACAATTATACAATTTATCATATATCTTATCAATAACTTAAAATAGATTGAGTTAATATATATGTTTCTTACTTAATCCCTTAGGTTAAGTTTCTATCCTTTTTACCCTTTAGTCGTCGACACCCTTTAGTCCTCGACACCAAGAACATAGTTTGTTTGTTTGTTTTTTCCTCATCAACTAACAAAAGAAAATCCATTGTTTTTTTTTATTTTTAAGTTTTAATACTTGAAAGGATTAATATACTATTGACATAGTTTGAAGTGTCTTATATATGCTTTTAATTGTTATTTTTCATATTAATGCATATGGATCAATTATAGTGATTGTTTTAGTTTTATATTGATCCGTTTATTTTTATTTTATACATATGTTCATATTTTATTGTTGTCAAAATATTTGTTTTTAAAACTATTATCATTAAAAGTTAGTCTATTTGATCTATTTTGGTGTAAATTTAAGAAATAATTTATGCCACATATGTATTGAAGATTGTTTGGGAGTAACACAAGTATTATAAAGTCATTGTATTTAAGATATTATTTTGGGATCAATTAATCCTATTATTTGTTTGCGCATCAAATATATATAAAGTTTATTACAAATAAAATGAAATACAAAACATAACTAATTATGAGTCAACCGTGCAACACGCACAGGTATTAGCACTAGTATATATATATATATATGATGATACGTTATACTAATGAGATTAATTTATTGTTGAAAAGCTGTTGATGACTTCCTTTTCTTTAAAATGAAACTATGATTTGAATGTTATGTGTTTAGTTTTTTTAAATTTCAAGAAAGGAAAAAAATAAACTTTATGTACCATGAAAATACAGATTGAATAATGACATTATATACAGACATATATGTAGACTATTTTAAAATTTCAAACCCTGAACAAAATTATCCTAACCATTATAAATGAGAGAAGCATTACATAAATCCGACTACCTGACAAATGTAGGATTGTTTATTTAGGCTGTTTAAGGGTAAAGTTACTCTTAAATTGAGAAGGGTTTAACCTTATATAAGAAAATGGTATTAAGTGATTAGTGGGGTGAAAAATAGATGATTTCGTACTTGTTGGCTGTTCCCTAATGGTGTGGAGCCTATACAGCTTCACGCCACCAAGTGAGAAATATAAGTGTTTGTGTGTGTATTGCATTGGGGTTTTTTGTGGATCCTTTGAGGGGTATTTATAGGCCCTCAAGGAAGGATCCAGAAGTTGGAGGCTAACGGTAACGCCTGGTACGTAGCCGTTATTGTCTGGACAGCTGTGTCACGATCTCTGGTCTAAAAGTACAAGTACAAGTCGTACGTACTAGTGCACGTTCTGGATTGTACTTTTTGTCTGTAGGCTAGCCGTAGCCTCCGTAGCTTGGTAGCGTAGGCTCTGGCTTAGTCAATTATGGCTTATGTCCCGAATCCTACCTTGGTGAAGGTTTAGTCCTTAACTAATGCACGTAATCCGTAGATTCCGGAGGATTAGGGATGGTACATCATCAAGCCCCCCAGCCTAGCATTATGTTCTTTCGTGATGGTAGGGTAGGGCCAAATGTAATTTGAAAAATTGACGTAATTTTCACTATGTTCGGGTTATTCGGAGCTTCTTGTGTGTTATTATACACTCACTCCCCCCCTAAAGGAAAACGAAAAGACTAACAAAATTTAGAAAATAAACAATAAAGGATTTTGGGGAGGTTGAAGAGTTTTTGTCTTATACTCTTTGTGGTAATATATTAGTGGGGACCACGTGTCATGTTCGGAGTCCTCGTAATTATTGCTTCCTCTTCGAAACCTTAGTGGGAAACACGTGGTGCCTTCTGACATCGCGCCGCTTCGAGGTATCCCATCATGGGGTACTGTAGCGTTTTTCTCTTTTCCTATAAATAGTCCTTTCTGCTTTCTCATTTCTTACTTTTCTCAGTTTCAGAAACAAACTTTTGCTCTCTTTTCTCCCAAATTCGTAGCCTCCGTAACCGGATATCTTATTCGGACCATCCGCAGGTGTGTCTTTTGTTTCCACGTAATAATTTTGATTATGGATAATAGAAAGGATCTGTGTATAAGTTTCTACAATGTCAAAGGATGAACTAGTACATTTTTTATCCGACTATAGGTTTCCCCCCGGTAAACATTATACTCCCCCGCCCCTCCGATAATGCGAGGATGGTTCCGAATGGGAAAGTGGCTTTGTATATGGCCATGTTCGAAGTAGCGAATGTCCGTTTGCCATTCACTACCTTTTTTCTCGAGGTCCTCCAACATTTTAAATGTCAAATATCTCAACTGACCCCTTTCGGAGCCCTACATATAACAATGTTTGAAGTCGTGTGCCGTGCTCACAAGGCGGAGCCTACGGTGGATACTTTTTGCAAATTTTATTGCTTGGGGGCGGATGAGGATTGGTTTACAATCCAAAAAAGACCCGGGTCGAAGCTTTGGAGTGTATTTTTGGTGTTACCGCCTCCATTAAAGGTTGGAAGAAAAGATTTTTTTATGCCGATGCTTCCGTAGTACCCGCCGCGTATCCTGCCTTGTTGAACATGAAAGGCAACGCCCGTGGTACTCTTGTTGACCCTCTAACTGATGTTGAGTTCGACCCGGAGTTAGTGACAAAGTTATACAGGCCAACATTGAGTCGGACGCTACCGGAAGCTGTCCTGTATTTAGCTAAATTGAGCTCCGTTTGGAAATATCACCCGGCGGTCCCGAGGCTTGTTAACAAGAAAGGAGAGGGTACGAAGGCTCCGCCCCTTCTTGGAGATTTTTGTTTGTTTATATATATATTTTTTACTTATGCAAATATATGTTTGCTTTTACTGTTTGTATCGTGGCCTGGAATCCTTTACCTTTATGTTTGCTGTCATGTCTTTATGTATGACGTATTAACCTTATTTTGGTTTTCATTGTAGTTATGGAGTTTTTGGCATTCATGGGCTCTGAATTGGAGGATATTGATGTTGTTCCGGACCTTCCGGAGGGGCAGACTGCGACGGAGGTCCCACGTGTATCCCATGAGAAGGATGTAATTGTTTTGAAGGATACTCCAGAGACTGTGGCTCATCGGAAGGAGATCGAAATAGATTACGCCAATCGTCTTGTGAGTAAGAAAAAGGATGGACAGGAAGAGACTGCCACTAGCGAAGCTACTTGAACAAATGTTAGGCAAAAAAGGAAATCCGAGGGAAAATCTGTTTCCAAATCCCGCAAGAAAGCTAAACCACGAAGCAATGTGATATCAGAAGAGGTTGAGGGTGACAAAGATATTGAGGAGGGGGAATTTGTTGCGGAGCGCCCGGGGCGCGGAGCTGGGAAGAGCCTTATGGCTGTGAAGAGGATGAGGAAAAATGCTCGTCAGGAAGCTCACGAGGTTGATGATTCTGACGATGGGGCTTCCGGCACTGGTGGCAATGGGGCGGAGCCGTCTGGGGATGTCCGTCTTCCATCCTTGGACGTTCCGCGGGTTCCAAATTCTAAAGCTCCGTTCAAAGTTACTTTCCCAGGGATTCCATGTGACAGCTACTTGGATAAAGATGAGGAGTAGGAAGAGTATATTGCACGAGCAATGCTTCCGGCCCGTCTTCAAGATGTTGCCTTGCTATCTATTGAAGAGTTTAGGAGTTCCACCAATGAAACATCCATCCGCCATCTGTCAAAGCAAGTAAGTTTTCGTATCCTCTACTTCAGTTTATATTTGTTTGTATTTTGATTTTATTATTATTATTAGAATGATTTTTGGAGGCCGTTGGGATTAATGGAAGCTGGGGTAGAGGATTTAAAAGAAAAGAACAAGGAGTATCGGCGCAAGATCCGGAAGTTCCAAGTTCAGGATCCGGAGCTGCAAACTCAGAAAGTGGTTAATATGGAGGCAGAGAACGTAATCTTGAAGAACCAGGCGGAGATGGCGGAGCTTGAGGTTGTTGCCCATCGGAAGAGAATTGAGGAGTTGATGGAGGAGAAAACAAAGTTGAGCGACGACTTGCATGAGGAGAGAATGAAGGTTGAACAATTAACATTGGAAGTGAATGATTTCAAGATTGCTGAGAGGGAATTGAGCGATAAGCTGCAAGAGAGGGACGAGGATGTGGAGAGAATCACAGCGGACCAGGCGGAGCTTATTAGAGGCATCCCTTCAATATTTGATAAGCTCCGCTCAAGCGGAGAGTTTGCGAAGGAGATGGGGATTGTGCAAGGTTGTGCTCTGACGGTTGGTTTTAACAAAGCCCTTGGGAAAGTTAAAACGCAGATGTCGGAGCTTGACATTACACAGTTTGAGGGATACCAGCGAGACAGTGTCGCAGCCTTAAAGGAAGCCGCACGAAAGTTTGGCGAAAAAATATTTGAATACTTGAATGTGCTTGCCTCCGACGCCGACCTTTCTACTGCAGAAATCCTTACCATTCCTGCTCCCGGTGCTTCCGCTTCTGTCCAAGCTACTGCATCTTCCGCTGCACCTTCCGGTTCCATCGTCCAGAATCCTTAAATGCTTGGTTGGGTTATGTCTGTGAACAATTTATCACGTTATTTGTGGAAGCCTCTGTTGGCTGTATACATTTTATGTTCATCATCTGGTCTGTAAAGCCTCTGTTGGCTGGTACAATATTCTCTCCCTCTTTCTTAACTATCCGTGGGTTACGACTTGTTATCGATATGTCGTAGCCGAAGACAATGTTCTTTTATGTATACTTGCTTGCTCGTGTTGTTTTATGTGTGCGACTTGTGTTTTTAGGTCGTGTTAAAAAGGTTGTCTGGCGGAGTCGGCGTAGCTTCCTTGGCGTTCGCTCTCCTAAAAAGCCTATTGTTTGCTAGGCGTTACACTTTCATAGCTGATAGAATGTTTTTAATTTTGTGTAAATGATATTTTTCTCTTGCAAGACTATTGGTGTCTTGCGGCGCAAGGTTGCGAGCTTGTACGTCTGCTTGCCAACTAAAAGGTAACCGCAGCCTGTTTGATTTACATTAGAGAAACTTCTAAATTTTATAAGTACTTCATGAGTTTCATGCTGCATAGGCTCCGAATGCCGTAGCGTACTTTACTCTACATGGCTGTTTTTAAAGTGTACTTATTTAAGATTTGCAAGGCGTAGGCTCTGGCTAGGCGTAGCATGCTTTAGTTAATTTAATTTTTATTTTATTTTATGGATACTTAGAGAAATTTTCTAAAGTTTTTACCCATAATTCTGCATGTACTGTGCAGGGTAGGCTCCGCTTTGCCGTGACATAGTAGGCTCCGAATGGCCATAGCATATGTAGTGTATATGCTGATACTTAGAGAACTTTTCTAAGGTTTTTTTTTTTTTTGGAAAAATTTTATTTGCCAAGTCTTGTGTTCACGTAATTGTCTTTAGCTTTTGGGCTTTGTTCCTTTTTTATTTTTTGTGAAAACTTTGTATATCTTTTCTTTCCAAAATGTGCAAGACTAATTGGGTCTTGTGACGCAAGGTTGCGAGCCTACACGTCTGCTTGCGGAGGCAATAGCCAACCGTACTGTTTTCATGCTTTCTTAGCGAATTTTATATTTGTGTTATTACTTAGAAAATTTTTCTAAGGTTTATTTGCATAATTAATGAATAGCGTAGGCTCCGGACAGCCGTAGCGTGTGTTATTACTTAGAAAAATTTTCTAAGGTTTATTTGCATAATTAATGAATAGCGTAGGCTCCGGACAGCCGTAGCGTGTGTTATTACTTAGAAAATTTTTCTAAGGTTTATTTGCATAATTAATGAATAGCGTAGGCTCCGGACAGCCGTAGCGTGTGTTATTACTTAGAAAATTTTTCTAAGGTTTATTTGCATAATTAATGAATAGCGTAGGCTCCGGACAGCCGTAGCGTGTGTTATTACTTAGAAAATTTTTCTAAGGTTTATTTGCATAATTAATGAATAGCGTAGGCTCCGGACAGCCGTAGCGTGTGTTATTACTTAGAAAAATTTTCTAAGGTTTATCCTCACAATTTATTAAGTACCGGATAATGTAGGCTCCGGCTGGCCGTTACTTGATTGAAGTGGAATTTTATGGCCGTGGCCTTTTTACATGATGGGAGGTCGTAGCCTCGTTAACAAAGGAAAAAAAGTTTGAACATTCCTGCTTGTAGAAGCTTTATCTGGGCATGTGGTCAGACTATAAGACTTTCCGCTGCAGATCTTTGTAACTTGACATGAATCCTCCACCAGGGTTTTAGTTTTCCAGCCTTTTCCATCTTGCTTGCACCATTGCTTCTGAGGTTACGAGCTTGCAGCGGAGTGGTTTCTTTCTTGACCCTCCGGTCATGACACTTCGTTGCCTGCTTTTTGTGAGGAATTTTATTTATGGGGGCTGATTTTCCTTCTCTAAGTGATGCGGAGCTCTGCCAAGGTTGCTCTTTACTTTTGTCCTTCGCGGGGGAACTATGAGAAATTTGCATACTAGCTTTGGGGTCGCTGAATTTCTGATTATCGCGTGTAAACGGCCAGTAAGGTTTCCCACGGAAGCTTTCCTCTTGGAAGGTGTATCGCAAAGTCTTGATGTTGATTTTTCTTGCTTGGTCTTTGTTCATCATCCATATGTTTTCCTTTTCTTCGACCTGTGCCACTACAACTTCTTTCCTGCGGCTCCGGCCTACATTATGTGTCCAGAAACTTTAAAACTTTTGCTTTGTTTGTCTTCTTTTCCAGTGTTCTATCAGTGTTGGCCTTCTTACTTCGTACTTTGCAACATCGTTTGGTGTCTTGAGTTTCTCTCGCCTAGCACGAGTAGGCCTCTGTTTTTTTGCGCTTTGCCCCAACTTTTGTTTGACTAAAAATCTGGGTTTGAAGACCTTTATGACCACTTCTGAACTTGCATCCACTTTTTCATTCTCTTGTGGGTGCTCTCCGACTTCCGGTGGCTTGTACTGGAAGCATAGCGTTTCTGGTTTAGGAATGCTTTTAACAAGACTGCCCTTCCGGGGTTGGGAACTTTACACTTGCATGGATTGGAGACGGTATCATGCCAAATTTTCCCATTGCCGATCGACCAAGTATGACGTTGTATGGTGATTCTGCTCGTACAATCATGAAAGTTAATATCTCTGATCTTGTTTGCGGAGCCTTTCCGATAGTAACATTCAGCTTTATCTTTCCTAAGGACCACGCTTTTTCTCCTGAAAAGCCTACCAAGGGGTTTATGCTGCCTCTTCTTGTTTTTCTTAATGCTGCCTTTAGCTTCAGAAAACAATGTTCGTACATGATTTCGCACCCGCTTCCGGTATCAAGATGGGCGCTCTTAACTAGGTGATCTCCTACGACGGCTTCGATTGTGATTGGCGCGTCGGATGCTTCTCCATCCTTAACCGGGGGGAAACTTATGGCCACCCTTTTCCAGGCTTCATTTTTTGTCGGAGACCTTTTTGACGATGTCGCATGTTCCGGGATGACAACTGCAATTATTTCTTCAAGCGGTTCCATTTTTGCTTCCGGAGCCTCTATCATTGGATTTTTGCCATTATTTTGCTTTGGCCCTGGCTCTTTGATGCCTTTCAGTAGCATGGAGTATTTTCCAGTTTTCATTGCTTCTTCAACTTTGTTTTTGAAGACCTTGCACTCGTTTGTCTCGTGACCATAACGGTTGTGAAATTCGCAGAACTTGGACATGTCCTTGCTCCGGAGGTTACCCTTCGTCGGAGCCCTTTCTGTTGCCAAAATATCATGTGTGTTTTTCGGAGTATGCTGAAAAGTAGAGCTGTTGCCGGAGGCTCCCCCTTGTGATCTGTTGAATGGCGCTGTTCGGAATCTTTCATTTCGAAAGTTTTGATTTTTTCTGTTTCTGTCTAGATCTTTTCCATAGCCTGGATCTGTGACTCCGCCCGCTGTTTCTTTGCCTACTAGGAAGGTGTAAGTTTTGTCCATTAATACTGTATATTCTTGTGGCAAGTCTGTAGAAAGGAATTCTACCAAAGGCTGGAACCGTAGCCCATGGACAAAACCTGATATCTTTTGATTTTCACTGAGGCCCTTCATCAACGCCGTCTCATCTGTATAACGGGTTATGAACTGTCGGACACTTTCATTTTCTCTCCTTTTAATATTGTGGGCCTCCAAATGCATTTTCTTGTATTTTCTCTGCTGGCTAAAATGAGAGCGGAACTTGGTTTTTAGATCTTCAAAACTTTTTATGCTTCCCTCTGGATGCGCATCTAGCCAAACGCGCGCCAGGTCTTTTAGGGTAAGAGCAAACATATGGCAAGCTATCGGAACGTTCCACCTCTGCATCCGGATCATCCCATTGAAGTGTTTCAAATGGTTGCCCGGATCCTCCTTTCCATCGTACATCTCTATTCCTTTTGGCAAACCTCCCTCCGGCAGCGGGTAGTCTTCGATCCACTGTACAAAGGGTCCCGGCTCTGTTTGGAAAATCATATCCTCTTCACTTGGGAACCACCCCGGAGTGGTCGGAGCCCTCCTTGTGTTGCCGGGGGTGTTTGATTGATAGTAGTTTGTGTTGTGATGTGGAAAGTTTTGTGTTTGTCCTCTACCAGGCTGTGGGGTGGAGAAATGCATGTGCAAGTTCCGCGACCCCCTGGTAGGCTGTGGTGTAAAATATTGCTGGGAGTTTGCATTTGGGTGATAGTTATATTGCGGAGGTGTGTTGTCATAAGCATGATAGTTATAGTTGTATGTTTGGCCTGTTGTACGAACATACTCTTCTGCCATGGGCGGAAGGTTCGGACCCCTTCGATATTCCTCACCTTGACGACTGAAATACCTCCTCGGAGCTTCATCGAAGTGAACCCTTGTTCTTGGTCTGTTTCCGGAAGCTCTGTGAACGGGTGTTTCTGCTTCGGAGTCTCCTTCCGTCTCCTCCGTCTCGTTCGAGTACGTGAGTCTCGTTCGTACACTTTGCATGTCGTCTTGCCTGAGATATTCCCTTAAAAGTTGTGTGAGCTCCTCTAACTGTCTGGCAGTCGGAGGAGCGTTCGGTGTTGTTCTTGAGGTTTCGAAACCTGGAGGTGACCGTGGGTCACCGTCCTCTGCCATTTTCGTACAAGATTTAAAGTTTTATGAGTGCGGATGGCGCCACTTGTTTAAGGGTAAATTTACTCTTAAATTGAGAAGGGTTTAACCTTGTATAAGAAAATGGTATTAAGTGATTAGTGGGTTGAAAAATAGATGATTTCGTACTTGTTGGTGGTTCCCTAATGGTGTGGAGCCTATACAGCTTCACGCCACCAAGTGAGAAATATAAGTGTTTGTGTGTGTACTGCATTGGGGTTTTTGGTGGATCCTTTGAGGGGTATTTATAGGCCCTCAAGGAAGGATCCAGAAGTTGGAGGCTAACGGTAACGCCTGGTACGTAGCCGTTATTGTCTGGACAGCTGTGTCACGATCTCTGGTCTAAAAGTACAAGTACAAGTCGTACGTACTAGTGCACGTTCTGGATTGTACTTTTTGTCTGTAGGCTAGCCGTAGCCTCCGTAGCTTGGTAGCGTAGGCTCCGGTTTAGTCAATTATGGCCTATGTCCCGAATCCTACCTTGGTGAAGGTTTAGTCCTTAACTAATGCACGTAATCCGTAGATTCCGGAGGATTAGAGATGGTACATCATCATAGGCTAAATCTGCTTCTGAATTCTAAAAGCTTTTGAATTCTAAAAGCCAAATCCTCCCTGCTATATAGCTGAAATGAATATTTTTTTTAACAAATGTGAAAGCGGATTTTAAATCTATCCTACTTAAGAAATACGATTTAAAACCCGCTTTTTTTAAAAGAATTGATGTGAGTTGTTATACGAATAATGGATGAGAATTCTTTAAATTGCTTCCAACTATTGGATTAAAATCAATAACTATTAGATTAAAATCAATGATCAAAATTAAAAAAATCATATTTGCATCTTGACCTTAATTATAATCCAAAGATTAGGATCCCCGTATGAATAATTGGGTTACTTAGCCTAGGTAGATAAGCTAGACTGCTAGAGAAATAGTACACATCTAAAATAAAGTAAGTATTATTATTTCCTTTTTCCGAAATTCTCAACTTGAGACTTCATAGAGGCATAGAGCAATAATTTAACAAGATTTTAACTTTACGTAAAATGATGTCTGTTTAATTTAATACGCATCCAAAGAAACATTAGTTTGTAAACTTTTAAATATAATTTCTAATTCCTTTTTTTTAAAAGGTGAATTTCGCTGGAAACTTCGTGTCGCGATTCGACAGCGGGAAGTCTAGCATACGTTGTCTAACCGGGTCCGCGCTAGAGAGCTCTCTCGAAGTAGAAATGCTTATTTCAAATACCCGATGGAGGAAAACCCCCTGCTAATCCGCCCGAAGACACAACGATTAATAGGGGTAAACTCTGCCCCCTCAGAATTGAACCTGGGTGAACCCAAGCCAAACTCTAATAAAAGGAATTCATATGTCCTCCAAAAATGAATCATTTATTGTAGTACTGTATATGATAATATATTAACAAAAGATATAACTTAGTTTTGAACATATATGCTACGTTCATAGTTTTCGACTGCCAATATATTTGGTCAGCATACACACTCTAACAAACTACTGATTCCAATGCAAACCCATTTTGACCTGACTTGCCCTCTATTTTCTATTTATACACTAGTTTCTTCAAAACTTTGTAGCGCCACCACTTAAAGTGATCACAAAAAGAAAAACTGTCTAGCCCAAAACCTGAACACAACATGACAGACTATGCCGAACACGCGATATCTGCCCCGATAACGCCGTCATCTGTCCACTCACCACCTACGTCCGGTTTTTCTTCACAATTTCACTCTCCATCCTTATCTCGATCACCACTCCTCCACTCACCAAAGCACCCAAAAACAACGGCTACAAGCACCAAACCAAAAACCGGCAACAAAATAACGTTTTCAAATACGCCACCAGTGGTTTCGGCTCCTCCATCTCAGATGCACTCACCTTCGATGTCACGGTCACCGTTTCTTGGGACGCCAGACCGACCGGTGACCATGCCACCTAGTGGGGCTAGAACACCTATGGCTTATATAAGGTCTAGGAATTTAACACCTAGATTTTTGACACCTTTGGGTAGTCCTTTAAGAAAAGCTCTTCATCTTACAAAATTAGACCCAACAGATGCATGGCTTCCTATTACTGAATCAAGAAATGGAAACGCGTATTATGCCGCTTTTCATACACTCTGTTCTGGAATTGGAATTCAAGCACTTGTTCTCCCTGTTGCCTTCACTATTCTTGGCTGGTACTTTATTTATTCAACTTGGCTTCCTTAATTATTTGCTATAATTTATTTTACTTTGAATTGAGTCCTTTGATAGGGGTAGAGGCAGGGGAAGCCCGAGTAGGCTATTAGAATATGAAAAACTATTTTTTAAAACGATGATAAATGTAATATCAATAAACATAACAATAATTATTCTTCATACAAATATGAAAAACATTGCAAAATCATACTCAGTAAGCTATTAGAATAGCATATTGTAAATAAATCAAATTTATATACAAAAAAGAAAGTAAACATATGATCATTTCAATAATAGTTTTTGAAATCTAGATAAACATAAAAAACTGGAAACTACAACCCATGACTTTGCTCATGACCAAAGTCCTTATAACCAGTGTTTGAGTTAGCCTAAAAATTCAATAGTTACACAATCTTGACATTCTTTAGATATAAAACAAGTGATATGTAAACAGTCTTATTCCTACCTAAAATAAAGAGACTTACAGAAAATAAAATATTCAATTTAATTCTGAGAAGTGTCATCTCTAAAAATTGTTTTTCTTGTTGTCCCATGAAAAACCAGGAAGTAGGAACTACAACCCATAGCTTTTTTTTTTTTTTTTTTTTTTTTTTGTGACAAGTTTTGTGTTTGATTTATATCATATGTAAGACTATATACTTATGAAAATGTTAATGTATTTTATTTTTATGTATGATTTGCTATATACAGGGCGTGGGGGATCATAGCGTTATCTTTAGCTTTCATATGGCAACTTTACACTTTGTATTTGCTCGTTAATCTTCATGAATCACCTGAAACCGGGATGCGTTACAGTAGATACATGCAACTTGCGAATGCAACATTTGGTAAGCAATATCATCTTCAATCAAGGGTATTTTTGTACTTTAATTTCACACACCTTTTCCTTTCTAGAAGAACAAGTTCATTAGAAGCTTCTGTATATTAATATTCACTTTTTTTGACAGTTAAGTTATAAGGATATTTACAAAGATATAGAATATTGTTGTAGATAAGAACTTTAGATATTTAACGTTCAATAGGTCCTACGTTCTTTTAGACTTATTAGTCTAGTTAAAATGTGCAACTTAAATAATATACAAGTATTTAGTAAAGATATATAGATGTTGTACTATATAAGAGATGGGGGCCCAAACGTGAGGGAGCGGATCTTATGTTTCCGGAGGCTTAGTATCACTACCCACTACAAGTATACAACAAAAATATTATTTGTTCATATTATTTTTTATATTTTTATCGAAGTGCGAAGAAATTCATTAAATTAATCACATTTAAAATGTGTATAAGATTTCCACATTTATAAGTGTGATATATATCATATGAGTAAAAAGGATTCGTTAAAATGAGCATAACTTAAGCTACGGAATCCTATTTTAGGCCTAAGACAGTCAAATCGAAGTTTGGAAAAAGATCGTCGTGGCAAAGACCCAAGGGGGCCTTGGTCATTTTTTAAAAAACGTCATATTTATAAGTTATTTGCATTTTTTTTTATGTTTTTCTATTGAGTTTGTTGGATTTTGTTTATAGGTTAGTTTTCGGCGTTTTTCTCTTTTTGGGCATGCACGAAATTCTAGGTGTATTTTAAGTTATTTCAAGTTTTTTTCCCCAAATCACATAAATCATATTTGTGTGAAAAATCATCATAGTTAATTATTCGTTGAATGAATGGGTTTAATTTGCGATATCTAAAATCGTATACTCAAAATTAAGCAGGGGCTGTTTTTTTGTCTATGATGTAACTTATAATATTTGGCTTTACGAATTTTTTGCATCACGATTACTTTTGACACTTGAGCATTTACACATGAGTTTGGTAAAGGATTTGAAAGATTATATCTAACTAACGAAATATACTATCTCTCAGGTGAAAGGTTAGGCAAGACCTTAGCTCTATTTCCAATCATGTACTTGTCAGCAGGTACATGTATGGCTTGTGTTATAATTGGAGGGTCAACAGCCAAAATATTCTTTCAAGTTGTGTGTGCTGCCACAGAATGCAAAGCAGAGACGCTCACAACCGTTGAATGGTACTTGGTGTTTACTTGTGGTGCAGTCCTCCTTTCTCAACTACCCAATCTAAATTCAATTGCTGGTATATCGCTCGTCGGAGCAATCACTGCCCTCGGATACTGCACAACTATATGGGTTGTGTCTGTATCCGAAGACAGACTTCCAAACGTATCCTATAATCCTATTAGGATTGGAAGTGAAGTTTCTAAGATTTTTGACGTCCTAAATGCTCTTGGTATCATTGCTTTCGCATTTAGAGGACACAATCTCATATTGGAAATTCAGGTAAATAAATATCGTTTTTTGGATAATTTATTTGCAAGATATAACTATCGTATCTATTTTATACTTATCTTAAAGTTATTCTCAATTACTATTAAATAAATAGTAATAAAATAGCTCGTGCTACATATAAATATCATTTATATACTCGTTGAATTAAATATATACTTTGTATCTTTCAATTGGTTAACTTATAGATTAAAAATGATTAAAATCAAGATAAATTATTAGGATATATTAATTAAATATATACTTTGTATCTTTCAATTGGTTAACTTATAAATTAAAAATGATTAAAAACAAGATAAATTATTAGGATATATGAATTAAATATATACTTTGTATCTTTCAATCAGATAATTAACGTTCAAATTAAAAATTAGGTAAATACAATCGTTATATGAATTAAATATATACTTTGTATCTTTCAATTGGTTAACTTATAGATTAAAAATGATTAAAATCAAGATAAATTATTAGGATATATTAATTAAATATATACTTTGTATCTAAATTGTCGTCAAATGGTCTAATTGGTCTTACTTTGGATTCCTAGCTAGGTAATGACTCACCAACAACAGGTTTGACGCCGATTCTAAAATGTTGGGCTCAATATTATTATAACATTTAAAACAAGTTAGTCACTAAAAAATAAATCAACTATTTGCTCTTGCTCTTTTGACACAAGTAGTGCAAGAGGAGAAAAAGAAAATAGATGTGTACATAAACAGAAAAGGGTAGAAAAAATTAAAAACCATAACATTTAATGTAAGTTTTGAAAATTTTAGGAACCCATAAGTCCTATGCATGTAGTGGGGGCCGATTAAAGTTTAAAGTATCGGCAGCCATTCAACATATCTCATCCAAAACTTTGAAATGTGAGAGGATACACTTAATACATTATTAACTTAGTATAATATAATCAACCATAAAATAAAGATAGATATCTCATGTCTCCATTGAAATGGTTTAACTTCAAAAGTTTTTGACTTTCGACATCTCTTATAAAACTATGAAATTTTATATTCGAATATTACTCTCATTATATTATGTAGTTAAAACTATTTATTATCATATTGATGATTTCTTATTACTTATTGATTGAAAGCATAGGGAGTTGTTATCTCTCGAGTATAGCTAAGATAAACTTTAAACTGTTTTGAATTAGATAATTAAATTTGGCTTAGGTATTGGGCCGATTGCTAATTACATAAAAACCGAATAATTCAAGCGGGATACCTTCTTTAACCCGACACCCAATCGACTCAATAGAAAATGGAAGGAGTTTTCCATCTCTAAAAAACAAATGAAAATTTTGAAAACGCGTTCAAAATTAGAAAATGCTATTTTCATTTTCCATATTAAAAACATGTTCTAATATACTTTGTTAAGTGGGAGGTTGGGGTGGGGTGGGGGGGTGACGGGGGCAGGGACGGGGGTGAGGGGGAGAGTTAATATAATTTGAGGTTTTTAAAATTTGGAAAATGAAAAATGAAAAATGGAAAACAATAAAAAAAATGTTTTCTGATTTCCCCCACGAAAGTGAAAAATACTAGTTTTCTGTTTTCTTGGAAAACATTTTAACTGTGATTTGATCGCGTTTTCTGTTTTTCATGTTTTCTTAGAAAACAAAAATGAAAAACAAAGGGAGTTTTCCCCGACTAAAAGCGCCCTAAATATTTCTTTTTCCGAACTCATAAGTCATTCTTATACCATTGCAGGCCACCATGCCTTCAAGCGAGAAGCATCCATCAACAATACCAATGTGGAAAGGAGTCAGAGTTTCATATGCTCTTATTGCAATGTGTTTGTTCCCGCTTGCAATTGGAGGTTATTGGGCTTATGGTAATTTGGTAAGTATTGATATTGATATATATTCCTAAAATATGTTACTGGTCTTAGCTATTTGGGCCAATAGCCCAATATTGGCATGCTTCGCACTTAGATAGGATTTTCTTTAGGTTTTACCTTATATTTGGAATCTATAAATCTATAACTTTATTTTTATTATTATTTTTAATATTGTTCATTTTTTTTCTTGGAACAGCCGAATGTATAAGCTTTTTACATGCTCAAATCTTTTAAAATTGATTGAAACTTCACTATTCTTTTTTAACAGATGTCATAAGACTGTAAGGTTTTTAAAAGAGTCAATAAGTGTGTTTGAGCTACCAGGCCCATATTGTATTGGGCTTATTTTTGCTAAGTTAATCGAACAGATGTAGCTAAACTAAACGAACAGATGTATCAGTTCTAGATTGGGCGTCTCGGACAGTTAGATTTTAAATGTAAATCATTTTCCTTTAAGGGTTAAATGCATAAAAAGGTAACCTATTTTCTTAAAATTCCTAAAAAGGGTAACATATTTATATTTTGATTATTAAAGGGACTATGTTTTCAATTTTTAAGCAATAAAGGTAACATCGTTAGTTTTTAACGTTAGATATTCGTTAAGTGTCAACGTGGCATGCCACATCATTAAAAAAGTCTACGTGGCATTTATCTTCATAATGCATACCCCATTTCTATACACATGGCAATGCAAACCCCACTTCATACCCATCATCGATCATCGATTTTTCTTCCCCCATTTTTACATCCATCACCGATTTATATTTATTTCACCGATAAATGATACCCAATTGTTGGAAATGACGATGTTGTTGTGTAAACTGTTTAGATCGACCATTTTCTTTGATGAGGTGACCTTTTTTTTATTGATGTGGCATGTTACGTTGGCACTTAACGAATGTTTAACGTTAAAAACTAACGATGTTACCTTTATTGCATAAAATTTGAAAACAGAGTCCTTTTAATAATCAAAACATAAATACCTTACCCATTTTAGGAAATTTAGGAAAATAGGTTACCTTTTTATATATTTAACCCTTTTCCTTAATTTATATGATATAAAATAAAAGTAAATTGTTGTATATTAAATACAGATAGTTAAAACCTGTGTGTACTAGTATAAGCAGAGTTTGCCAAACAAAATATCCAAAACAACTTAGTAGGTTATTAGGTTTTATATATATACAACATAAGGTAACCCAGACACTATCTTTTACATTGTGTTATAAACAGTCCAAGATAATAAGTTCTTTTGTTAATAATCATAAAGTGTTGTAAATAAACCCCCCTAAACACCCCCATCCATAATATCACTGAGATTTGTGTTCTAATCCATATTAGAGGTTGTATATGAACATTTTGCATTGCTAATTAACAGATTCCAGCCGGTGGAATGTTGACTGCACTATTCATGTTTCACTCACAAGACCTAGCAAAATCGGTACAAGCATTAACAAGCCTATTCGTAATTATCAATGTTCTTAGCTCTTTCCAAATATATGCAATGCCAATATTCGATGAAATGGAGTCGGTATACGTGACAAGGTATAAGAAGCCATGTGCTTGGTGGCTTAGGGTTATCCTAAGGACCTTTTTTGGGTTCTTTTGTTTCTTTCTCGCGGTAGCAATGCCATTTCTACCTAGTTTGGCTGGTTTGGTTGGTGGTATATCTTTGCCTGTAACATTGGCATATCCGTGCTTCATGTGGCTAAAGGTCAAGAAACCAAAGGTCTATAGCGCCAAATGGTGGCTAAATTGGGGACTCGGGGTTCTTGGAATGGGCTTAAGTGTGCTCTTGATTGCGGCTGGGCTTTATGTCATAATTGATAACGGAATCAAGCTTAATTTTTTCAAGCCCGAGTGATGCAAGTGTAGTGAGAGTTTATAACTTCCTAGTGCCAAATTGCACTTTGAACCATTTTGTTTTTAAGCTAGTTTGTATGTAATTATATGTTTGAGGTTGTAGTCAGGCAACAAAATTTGTTCAAAGAAATTCTCTTTTAACAAATAAGTTAAGTTGACATTTTATCTTGCCATTCAATATAAATGTACTATAAATACTCAAGAAAGTATTGAAAAACACTTGATAATACCAGTACTTGAATTTTCTCTAGTTAATACTTTATTCTTTGGACTTATTTATCATTCTGAAGCTCTACTTTATTTTTGCTTTAATTCCACGAAGAGTATCACTTTTAAGTGATAATAATTTATTTTGTTATCGTTTTGCTATAGTTTTCTATGTTGCAAAACGAAATGTTGTTGCTGAAATTATATTATTATTTTAATAGCCTTATCTGTAGTAGTAAAGATATATAGTTATAGTTATGATAGCATTTGATTGACAAGTAAATATATTTCTAATTTTATTACTCTCTTATTAGGATAGAGATAAATAGAATGACAAGACGGTTCAGACCGAAGTCTAACCTAAATATAATGACAAGACGGTTCAGACCGAAGTCTAACCTAAATATAATGACAAGACGGTTCAGACCGAAGTCTAACCTAAATATAATGACAAGACGGTTCAGACCGAAGTCTAACCTAAATATAATGACAAGACGGTTCAGACCGAAGTCTAACCTAAATATAATGACAAGACGGTTCAGACCGAAGTCTAACCTAAATATAATGACAAGACGGTTCAGACCGAAGTCTAACCTAAATATAATGACAAGACGGTTCAGACCGAAGTCTAACCTAAATATAATGACAAGACGGTTCAGACCGAAGTCTAACCTAAATATAATGACAAGACGGTTCAGACCGAAGTCTAACCTAAATATAATGACAAGACGGTTCAGACCGAAGTCTAACCTAAATATAATGACAAGACGGTTCAGACCGAAGTCTAACCTAAATATAATGACAAGACGGTTCAGACCGAAGTCTAACCTAAATATAATGACAAGACGGTTCAGACCGAAGTCTAACCTAAATATAATGACAAGACGGTTCAGACCGAAGTCTAACCTAAATATAATGACAAGACGGTTCAGACCGAAGTCTAACCTAAATATAATGACAAGACGGTTCAGACCGAAGTCTAACCTAAATATAATGACAAGACGGTTCAGACCGAAGTCTAACCTAAATATAATGACAAGACGGTTCAGACCGAAGTCTAACCTAAATATAATGACAAGACGGTTCAGACCGAAGTCTAACCTAAATATAATGACAAGACGGTTCAGACCGAAGTCTAACCTAAATATAATGACAAGACGGTTCAGACCGAAGTCTAACCTAAATATAATGACAAGACGGTTCAGACCGAAGTCTAACCTAAATATAATGACAAGACGGTTCAGACCGAAGTCTAACCTAAATATAATGACAAGACGGTTCAGACCGAAGTCTAACCTAAATATAATGACAAGACGGTTCAGACCGAAGTCTAACCTAAATATAATGACAAGACGGTTCAGACCGAAGTCTAACCTAAATATAATGACAAGACGGTTCAGACCGAAGTCTAACCTAAATATAATGACAAGACGGTTCAGACCGAAGTCTAACCTAAATATAATGACAAGACGGTTCAGACCGAAGTCTAACCTAAATATAATGACAAGACGGTTCAGACCGAAGTCTAACCTAAATATAATGACAAGACGGTTCAGACCGAAGTCTAACCTAAATATAATGACAAGACGGTTCAGACCGAAGTCTAACCTAAATATAATGACAAGACGGTTCAGACCGAAGTCTAACCTAAATATAATGACAAGACGGTTCAGACCGAAGTCTAACCTAAATATAATGACAAGACGGTTCAGACCGAAGTCTAACCTAAATATAATGACAAGACGGTTCAGACCGAAGTCTAACCTAAATATAATGACAAGACGGTTCAGACCGAAGTCTAACCTAAATATAATGACAAGACGGTTCAGACCGAAGTCTAACCTAAATATAATGACAAGACGGTTCAGACCGAAGTCTAACCTAAATATAATGACAAGACGGTTCAGACCGAAGTCTAACCTAAATATAATGACAAGACGGTTCAGACCGAAGTCTAACCTAAATATAATGACAAGACGGTTCAGACCGAAGTCTAACCTAAATATAATGACAAGACGGTTCAGACCGAAGTCTAACCTAAATATAATGACAAGACGGTTCAGACCGAAGTCTAACCTAAATATAATGACAAGACGGTTCAGACCGAAGTCTAACCTAAATATAATGACAAGACGGTTCAGACCGAAGTCTAACCTAAATATAATGACAAGACGGTTCAGACCGAAGTCTAACCTAAATATAATGACAAGACGGTTCAGACCGAAGTCTAACCTAAATATAATGACAAGACGGTTCAGACCGAAGTCTAACCTAAATATAATGACAAGACGGTTCAGACCGAAGTCTAACCTAAATATAATGACAAGACGGTTCAGACCGAAGTCTAACCTAAATATAATGACAAGACGGTTCAGACCGAAGTCTAACCTAAATATAATGACAAGACGGTTCAGACCGAAGTCTAACCTAAATATAATGACAAGACGGTTCAGACCGAAGTCTAACCTAAATATAATGACAAGACGGTTCAGACCGAAGTCTAACCTAAATATAATGACAAGACGGTTCAGACCGAAGTCTAACCTAAATATAATGACAAGACGGTTCAGACCGAAGTCTAACCTAAATATAATGACAAGACGGTTCAGATCTTCAAGGGTTGAATTAAAGTTGAAATTCAAGGGTTGAATTAAAGTTGAAATTCAAGGGTTGAATTAAAGTTGAAATTCAAGGGTTGAATTAAAGTTGAAATTCAAGGGTTGAATTAAAGTTGAAATTCAAGGGTTGAATTAAAGTTGAAATTCAAGGGTTGAATTAAAGTTGAAATTCAAGGGTTGAATTAAAGTTGAAATTCAAGGGTTGAATTAAAGTTGAAATTCAAGGGTTGAATTAAAGTTGAAATTCAAGGGTTGAATTAAAGTTGAAATTCAAGGGTTGAATTAAAGTTGAAATTCAAGGGTTGAATTAAAGTTGAAATTCAAGGGTTGAATTAAAGTTGAAATTCAAGGGTTGAATTAAAGTTGAAATTCAAGGGTTGAATTAAAGTTGAAATTCAAGGGTTGAATTAAAGTTGAAATTCAAGGGTTGAATTAAAGTTGAAATTCAAGGGTTGAATTAAAGTTGAAATTCAAGGGTTGAATTAAAGTTGAAATTCAAGGGTTGAATTAAAGTTGAAATTCAAGGGTTGAATTAAAGTTGAAATTCAAGGGTTGAATTAAAGTTGAAATTCAAGGGTTGAATTAAAGTTGAAATTCAAGGGTTGAATTAAAGTTGAAATTCAAGGGTTGAATTAAAGTTGAAATTCAAGGGTTGAATTAAAGTTGAAATTCAAGGGTTGAATTAAAGTTGAAATTCAAGGGTTGAATTAAAGTTGAAATTCAAGGGTTGAATTAAAGTTGAAATTCAAGGGTTGAATTAAAGTTGAAATTCAAGGGTTGAATTAAAGTTGAAATTCAAGGGTTGAATTAAAGTTGAAATTCAAGGGTTGAATTAAAGTTGAAATTCAAGGGTTGAATTAAAGTTGAAATTCAAGGGTTGAATTAAAGTTGAAATTCAAGGGTTGAATTAAAGTTGAAATTCAAGGGTTGAATTAAAGTTGAAATTCAAGGGTTGAATTAAAGTTGAAATTCAAGGGTTGAATTAAAGTTGAAATTCAAGGGTTGAATTAAAGTTGAAATTCAAGGGTTGAATTAAAGTTGAAATTCAAGGGTTGAATTAAAGTTGAAATTCAAGGGTTGAATTAAAGTTGAAATTCAAGGGTTGAATTAAAGTTGAAATTCAAGGGTTGAATTAAAGTTGAAATTCAAGGGTTGAATTAAAGTTGAAATTCAAGGGTTGAATTAAAGTTGAAATTCAAGGGTTGAATTAAAGTTGAAATTCAAGGGTTGAATTAAAGTTGAAATTCAAGGGTTGAATTAAAGTTGAAATTCAAGGGTTGAATTAAAGTTGAAATTCAAGGGTTGAATTAAAGTTGAAATTCAAGGGTTGAATTAAAGTTGAAATTCAAGGGTTGAATTAAAGTTGAAATTCAAGGGTTGAATTAAAGTTGAAATTCAAGTATTAAAGTTCATTTCGGGTTGAATTGAAGTTGAAATTCAAGGGTTGAATTAAAGTTGAAATTCAAGTAAATTCGTCAAGGTGTCGAATTGGGGCACAACTCGATCCCTATAGCCATTATGGTAGAATAAAAGGAAGAACACTTCTACCAGTTAATAGATACGTGATAAATAAAATCTGTATATGTTAATATACAAATTTCATGACATCAACAAACTTATAAAAGATTGATGTGACTTTTACCACTTTTCTTCTTAAAGTTTATTGGTTTTCCTAATTTTTTGTACTATGGTGTTATACTTTTTTAAAGAAAATATAAGACAAATGATTTCATTTACCAAATCTCATGGCGTAGACAAAGACAAATCATTTACAAAGTAGTCGTGTATACAGTACATGCTTTCAGGCCCAAAGTAAAGGAAAAAGGGCGCCATAAACTCACCTTAGCAGTCTACGAGCTAAAGTATGAGTAGTCCGAGAATATGAGCAGTCTAGTCTCCACGTCTATCCAAAACCTAGGATAAGAGTACCAATGGTGAGGATCAAATCTCACGACGACAAGTATCCTACGTATAACTACTTAGCTATCAACCCTAGAATGCCTTAACCGAGAATGTGTTACAAACCTTCATTTTATTTGACTCAAAATATTAATGTCATTGACACTGTTATTAAAAGGTAGTCCAAAGTACCATTTCGTACAAACGAAGTTCAAGTGTCCAAGATGTCAAAAACTGAAACGTCAAACAGTTCCAGAAATCGCAGCGCGACCTGGGGTCCTCGCGGCGCGACCCTGCTACGTTCCTCGCGGCGCGAGTCAGATCGAGTGCAGGTTCTGTTCGAAATTCGACACACCTCGCGGCGCGAGCAGGATACCTCGCGGCGCGAGTTCTACCTGACCGGGTGAAAAACCTGGTTTATGACCATTTTTAGCAAACTATATCGACTCCAAATCGATTCCTTTCATTTTTAACAAGTGTTAACATGTTCAAAAGACCTGGAAACATACCATTCCGCCAAATCATTTGTATTTTCAACCATTTTGATTTCAAGACCAAATTCTAAATCAAAACTTCATTTAGTCAACTAAAACCCTAATTTCATATAACATTCAAAGGCTTCTAATTCAAATTACAAACTGAAATAAACCCTTAAATGAATTTAAATCAAATCAAAGTTTGGAGAAATAAGTTACTTACCAAATTTTGAGTTCTTCAGAAATAGGAAGAAAATAGATAAATGATGATTATGATCCTTGCCAAAACCCTAAATTATTATTGAAAGATGATTAATTGCTTTGATTTCCCTTTGATTTCTCCTTGCCAAAATGATTTAGAGCATAAAGTGAATTTTGTGTGTGTGTGGTGTGTGTGTTGTGTCTACCGAACAAAAGAAAGAAGGAGGGAAAAAGAGGCAGGGGGTTTGGTGTCTAATTTCCAGCCCCAAAACAAATAATCGGCCCATGTGGCTTAATTTAGACATTATTTTATACCCTTAATTCGGTAAAATGCTTACGATTAAATATCGTTTGACCTAAAAGTCAAAATGTAAAGTAAAGGTATTTTCCCTCGTGTCATTTTAATTAAGACAAGTCAATAAAGTTTCGTCAAAGTGAACTTTGTAATATTAAGTCTAGACGGTCTAATTATTTTGTTCAAGACATAACCTTTAAATATTAATTTAAAGTTATTTTAAAGACTCGGCATTCGTCTAGATAGCTAATAGTCTACGTCATCAAGATACGTCTATTTTGACTAAGTCAAAAGTCCAAAAGTCTAATAAGTTCCACGTCAAATGACTGTCTAATCGAGTTTAGGACTAACCCGATGTTACTTAATTACGAGTTGTCACAATCTAGTTGATTGTGCCGCCATGTAGTAGCTTCATTGTTGTGTTGCACCACAACTTAATAGGTTGTTTATGTTGGAGTGTGATCATGTTAAATATAAACGTATGTCCGGAAATAATTTAAGCCTACGGGGTCACACGAAATGACACGGTAACTCTATACATATTAATTAGTATATTAAAGTAATATATTAATTAATTTGATCACGAAATGATTAATTTAAATAAATTAAAGGGTTAATTGTATTTAATTAATTAAAGAGGAGGATTAAATGTGAAATTAGGAAATTAGTGTTGGACTCTAATTCCTAATGGGGGGTGGGCCGAAATTCTTTAAGGGATTTCCTAATCCCACTCTAATTAGAAAACCCTCCTAATTAAGCCTATAAATAGAGGCATAGGCTTAAGTTTTATTGATTCACATAAGCAAAATCCTCCTCTCCTCTCTCTTATTTTGGTTCGGCCGTAAAACCCTTCAAGGGGTTTTCGATTTGTTCTATTCAAATACATATGTAGGTTTTACATATTTAATTAATGTAAGCATTAATTATGACTTTATTTGAGGGTCGGCTGCACATGAATTTCGGTTGATGGGTTTCGAATTAAGAGAATAAATAAAGGGGTTTATTGATCGTGATTCGGGTACTAGCATACGGTATAGGGGTGTCTAGTGTGCGATCGTAGAGGGGTTTTACTTTAAACCCTAAATAATAATAATAATCTTATTAATAATATTATTGGAAGCTTTGCGCAAAGGTACACGTTTCGATTCTCTCTTTGTTAATTAATTTGATTACATATACGTTTCTTTCCGCTGCGTACTCGTGAATTGTTATATGTTTATGTGCTCATATTCTAACAGTTTAAAGCTAAGTTGCACTGTAATCTATTGTTACCGCTTCATTTTTTTTTCTAGCTATGTTATTTCAGTTTCATCTTATAACTAATCCAACTAGGGATGAGTTTTTTACCTGAAAACCCGTGACCCGTATTTGACCCACCCGTAACCGACCCGAACCGACCCGTTCGGAGACCAAACGGGGCGGTTCACGGGTTAGCTTTTCATTGAATTCCCGGGTTCGGTTCGGACTGGGTCAAAACCCTAAATTTGCCGGTTTGACCCATTAGACCGAGTTTTGCATTAAAAGAAGATTTTGGTAAATCCTGGAGATCTCGAGCACTTTGAGAATGGCTTAGATATCATTTGAGATGCAAACAAGTGAACAACTAGTAGTTTATTTCCATACTTATATATATTATATATATGTATAGAAAGATTTATTAAGAACCCTTAAAAAAAAGAACGCGAGAACCATTCTATACCACACATTCTTCTCCCTTTTCTTTTTCTTCAATAAGAAATGAAAATTCATCCATATCATTCAAAATGTTTTATCTCACAAACAGTAAATCGTTAGATGAAAAAAATAATATGGGTAGTCTTAAAATTTCGTCCTCTTTCATTAGAGATGCAACTCGATATACTTTTGACGACTTTTTAATTTTCGTTTTTTTCCCCTTGTACTTGTGTACTTACACATGTGTAAGATCTTTGTTTTCACATGTAAATTAGTAAATGACCATATGTACACAACAATGAAGGTTAAGGGCAGAGCCCGTCAATCTATGGCGGAGCCATGGTGGCCAAGGGCGGAGCCCGTCAGTCCATGGCGGAGCCATAACGGCTAAGAGCGGAGCCCGTTAGGTAGATCACTCATCACCGATCACCCTCTATGACCTATCACGCTCTATGACCTATCACACTATGACCTATCACCCCCACCAGCTACCCTATATGAATTTCCTTAAGGATGAAACCCGTTCCAATTTTTGTTTAACCTGTGTAGGTTATGTGCAAGTACCAAAAAGAAAACGAAAATTAAAAAGTCGTCAAAAGTATATCGAGTCGCATCTCTAATGAAAGAGGATGAAATTTTAAGACTACCCATACTTTTTTTTTCATCTAACGATTTACCGTTTGTAAGATAAAGCATTTTAAATGATTTGGATGAATTTTCATTTTTTATTGAAGAAAAAGAGAAAATGAGAGAAAATGTGTGGTCCAAAATTGTTCTCGCGTTTTTTTTTTATGAGTTCTCAAGATAACTCACCCTTTATGTCTATGTATATGTATATGTGTATATGGGTGTATATGTGTATATATGTATATGTGTATATGGGTGTACGAGATAATAAGAGAGGAAAGAGAACGCTTGTAGTTTGTAGATGGAAAATATGGAATACGAAAGGGAGTGGCCAGTAGATTGCATTCATATGGTGACCACAACATATTTTTTAACTATGGTTCTCTTTTTCATATGTTGGCTTAACTATAGTTGAGTAATTTTAAGTAAATGGATGTACCAAATTCCAAGAAAGTTTGACCCATAAAAATGCTAGCTTTACTATGTAATGTACAACAGATATATCTATATGACTATAATAACCTGCTCCACTAGTTTTTCATTCAGGACCCAACCTGGGCCCCCTCCCATACCTCCCCCGAACTCCTACCGCAAAAACCACCGAAAAAAAAAACCAAGAAAACCGAACCGAACCAAACTGATTGGTTTGGTTTTGGTTTTCAAAAAACCGAATGGATCGATTCGGTTTTCGGTTTCATATGCAAAAATCGATCGCCAAAACCGAACCGGAACCATGTATACTTTAATTTTTTTTTGTATGTATAGTGTTCTAGCTTATATATCTTAAATAAATTCTAATCAATGATTTAGGTGATTACTGTTTAGCTTAATGGTAAAAACTGACAGTTATTAAAGCATGAGAAACTTAATGGTAAAAACTGACAGTTAAAGCATGAGAAAAATATGGTAAACTAGTGTAGCCCTGTAGTGTAAAATTTTGTCCAAACACTTAGCAAAACAATAAGCTAGCAACACTGATTTTTCTAATAAATGTAACAAAAACAAAGTAACAGCTTAGCACCAGTCTCATTTTCAATTGATGTATTCTCAACCTCATTCGATAGCCCCAATGATTTTGAGAATATGCATGACTTTCCTAGCTATTTGAAATCGTTAAACAACCACCAACTTCAACTTTATAACTAATCTACTAACACTCCAGTGACTCCACTCTATCTCTCCTTCGTGTACTATACAATAGTTTTAACATTAATCTTTAACACAACTAAATGGAAATAAAAAAACCCAACCCAAACCGAACCGAATTAAAACCGAATCCAGTGGTTTATGGTTTTCAAAAACCGAATCATTCGATTTGGGTTTCGGTTTTAGTCCAAAACCGACCCAAACCGACTCAATCTCACCCCTAACTATATCTATATTTGTTAATAATAAATAAAGAATTAAATACTTGACACTGGAAGCATTTATATATACTGGTAATGACAAAAAAAAAAATTTAGACTTTCAAAGTCTTTACATACACACACCTTTCAAGCATCTTTTTTCAAATCAATCACCTAAATACGCAGTGGCGGAGGAAGTGTGTATCAAGGGGAGACATGCCCACTCTTAAAAAACAAGCCCAACTAATTTTATTTTTTTTAAATTAGGCCCAAACTAAAATTAGATAGGCCCCTTCTCAATTCTTGAATCACAGTATCGTACGTTCATCAATCATTAGTCAAAATTCACGCAGATTACTTTTATCCCTGATATGTCATCTATTTGTTTCAACAATCCCACTTCTCAAACAAATCCACAATTTCCAATTCACAATTTCACATGCTAAGAACCTAAGACACAATTTCTTAATCTTCTTTTTCACTGCAACATTAAAGATAAAGGTAAATTTATAAACCCTAATTTCCTTTTTTTTTCTTCTAATTTGCTATAAAGTTTATTATTAGGAGTTAGGGCATAAGTGCATAATTAATAATGTAATATGTTGCTTGCGAGTTGTTGTTAAATTATGTATTAGACTATTAGATATATACTTTTTTTTTTATTTGTTAGGAATCATGGAAAAGTATCTCAAAAGAAAAGAACCATCGTCAAGTGACGGTATTGGCGTAAAATCTTCATATAATAATATGAATAATAATAAAGAAAGACCACCAAATATTTCTACACCTACAATGCCTAAATTAGTTGATTTGGATAATCTTCCATGGGATCCCATTGATAGGATACGTATTTTGGATTATCATCCTAATCAAAGAGATGAAATAAGAAGAAAATATTGGGTTAATGGACCATGTCAACCACGTGGTCATACATTCCCAATGAGAATTATAGGGAATAAGAGAAGACGTTTTTGTGTGGAGTGGTTTGGGAAGTATGGTAATTGGTTAGAGTATAGTGTAAAAGGGGACAAAGCGTTTTGCTTGTGTTGTTACTTATGTGGTGATTATGCGGGGAACCAAGGTGGGGGTGATTCATTTACAATAAAAGGGTTTAATTGTTGGAACAAGACCGAGAGTTTTGGTAAGCATGTTGGTGAAATCAATAGTTATCACAATATAGTAGGCATGAGCAAAAATCCCGAAAAACCGAGACCGAACCGGTACCGGTACCGAATGTCGGTACCGATGGTATTCGGTATCGGTTTTGAATATTTGGAGTAATCGGTATCGGTACAAAACGGTTCGGTACCGGGGAAACCGAATTTTGTACCGAATAGTGGAAGTGCTTTTTTTGGTATTTATCTTGTTAAATTGTCTACAGATATTTTCTTCATGGGTCAACTACTAGAACTCTAGAAGCTTTATTGAATAAATTTTATTCATGTATTTACTGGAAGCTTTATTTATTAACAATACTGGAAGCTTTATTACGTTGCTGAAAGTGTTTTTGTTACATTTTTGCTGCATGTCTTTTGGTTACATTGTACCTGCATGGCTGCATTTACATTTAGAATTTTAGACATAAAAAACTAGAGATGTGCAAACATACGACAAACAAGGCCTGCAAGTATAATATATTGGAGTTCGAGGATATCAAGCATTTTTTATCCTATAAAATAAAAAACCGAATTATTACAATAGTTAATTAGCCTCAAGCGGTCAGCTAACTATTTACTCAAGTACATTAAAGCAAAATCAAATATATATGTCTACATATCTTTACGTTTGTTTGTCAACGTGATCCAATAAAAGTATTTATATAGTCTTTCTATTTCATGGAGGAGCAGCAAAGCAGAACAGCAGATAGAGATAAGTCAGTTCGGTACCATATAGGGATAAGACCGAAATACCGAAACCAGTACCGGTACCGTACCCATATAATCGGTACGGTATTCGGTTCTCATTTTAGGTTGTTTTTGGTTTCGGTACTAATCGGTATCGGTACGGTTCGGTACTGAAAACCATCCCTACAATATAGCACTTAAACGTTGTGAGGATCTAGTCAACCAAAAACAACATATTGAAGTTGCTTTGAATAAACAGGATGAAATCATGAGGCATGCTAATCGAATTCGACTTAATGCCACAATTTGTGCTTGTAGATTTTGTTTGAAATGTGCACTAGCTTTTTGTGGCCATGATGAGTCGGAAACATCTCTTTTCAAAAGAAACTTTTTGGAAACAATAGATTTAATTTTAAGTCAAAATGAGAAACTCCGTAATTTGCCAAAAGCCGTCGGGAATAATAAATATAGGGCTCCATCTATCCAAAAAGATATTGCTACTTGCTTTGAACTGAGGTAATTGATTCTATTTTTCAAGAAATTGGTGATGATGCATTTTCTTTGCTAGTTGACGAGTCTAGTGATGTATCTCAAAAAGAACAAATGACTATTGTTTTACGATATGTTGATACTTATGGACTTGTCAAGGAGAGATTTGTGGGACTTATTCATGTTAAGGAAACAACTTCTTTATATCTTAAAGATGCCATTGATACTTTCTTTGCTAAACATAATCTAAGTTTGGGTCGGTTAAGAGGACAAGGATATGACAGGGCAAGTAATATGCGTGGTGAGCTCAACCGGTTGAAAGCGAGAATCTTGGAGGTAAATAAATCGGCTTATTATGTGCATTGTTTTGCACACCAACTTCAATTGGTGGTTGTTGCGGTTGTGAAAAAACATTTGAGTGCTGCAAAGTTTTTTGACAAGTTGTGCACTTTAATGAATGTGGTTTGTGGTTCTTGTATAAGAAAAGATATCCTTCTAGAGATTGAAAAGGAAAGAGTGAGAAAAAGCATCCGTAGTGGTCTACTTGAAACGGGAAGTGGTTTGAATCAAGAACTTTCTTTTGTAAGACCCGGTGATACACGATGGAATTCACATTATAAAACACTTTTTCGATTGGTTGATATGTTTCCAAGTATTATTAGAGTACTTGATTATGTTGAAGGGGCTAATGGTTCTTACCAAAATCAAGCAAGTGGTCTTTTGAAGTATTTAAAATCATTTGATTGTGTGTTTTTTTTACATTTGATGTTACGTATTTTAGGTATCACCAACATATTGTCACAAGCTCTTCAAAGGAAAAATCAAGACATTATGGAAGCGGTTTTATTAGTTACATCAACCAAAGAAAAACTTCAAGATCTTAGAATAAATGGATTTGCTTTGATTTTAGAGAAAGCTTCCAGTTTTTGTAGTGAACATGGTATTATATTGTTGGAAATGGAGAAAACTTGCGTCAATTCAAAAAGAACAAGGGACAATATCACCAATCAACATCATTATGAGGTCGATTGTTTCAACACCACTATGGATAAGTTAATTATAGAGTTTTGTGATCGCTTTAGTGAAGTTAGCACCAAATTACTTGAAAACATGATGGCTTTGAGTCCTAGCAAGTCATACTGAAAGTTTACATGCAAAACTACGTTGAATACGTCCAGCCTCCCAGCAGAGAACCGAGTCTATCATTAGAAACACAGATTACAAAAGCCTAGCAAGGATAGTCTATTTCCGGGTCAACCCTTAAAACCCGAGCCGACCCGGTAAAACCCAGGCCTGAACCGACCCACCCGGGAGGTTAACGGGCTGGGTCACGGTTCCATTTTTTATGCACTCACGGGTCATCGTTCAACCCGGTTCGGGCCGGTTTTCGACCCGTGCACATCCCCAAATCCAACTGACACGTCACTACCTATAATACTATTTTACTTTTATTTTATTTTTCCTGTCACCTTATATATTATTAATCTATAAACATATATTTGCATATACTCACATAAACTAAAAAAGTTATAAACTTGACACAAACCATTGACGGATGTAAAAGGTCTAAATGAGGGAAAGGTATACTAGACCAAGTTAGCCCAACAATAATCAATTGGATACATTACTTGATTGAATCCAGTCCAAAAGTTAATATGAACCCAACTCAAATATAATTACTCCATGATATCCCAAATCAGTAGCAACTAGCAAGCCATCCCATCCCACCGTCATCACGGCATCAACTACCACACCATCGAATAGTGGCCCGAGAGTAAAAAAATAAAACAAGAGATTCCAAAAGTTTTGAAGGCCCAATTTCATATATTTATGCATGTACTATTATCTTTATCCCTATTTTAAAACAATGGTTACAAAGTTCTATCATATATATTTTATATATTGTTGTATAAAAAAAGTTATAAACGAGTCACTAAACTTTGTATATAAAAGAGGTAGAAAAAATTTAAGCGAAAAGACTTTGTTTAGAATTTATTTTAGGCCTCCAAACGACATGAGACGCTACTGAGACCATCCCACCACGGTTACCATTATTCATGCCTGATTTTTTTTAACCTAATTTTCTCTTGTCTGTATTATACTATTTATTGTAATATGCCTATCTTATTAGTGAAAGATTACTAGTTCCATTGTTATTCAAACCTAAAAATAGTTTTCTTCTTTTCTAAATGGTGAAAATTTCCATCGGATGTTCAACCGTCCATATTCATAAGAGTACCTTTTAGTAAGTTTTCTTATTCCTTTTGTTAATGTTAGAGTTATTAGATTATTATTATTACTTTATTTGTTTTTAACAGCGAGTTAGTAGTTAACAGTTAACAGTTAGTATTCGAGACACCACAGTGACATTCAGTTGGGCAGTATATGAAGCTCGAACTACGCATGACTGTGATGAAACTCATAACCCACTTTAATAAACTCTTACAAATATAGAAAGTGAAATTCAAACTCTGGTGAATTTTCCGAAGGTCTAAATTATATTATCGTTTACAAATTATATACAACATAACTTTAGTTACTTAATTACCATTTCCTACAACACATTTCACATATTATTGTAAAGAATATCACAATTTGCTGTTAAAGGTATTACTACAATTATCTTACAAAAGGTACTACAATAACCTACTATTAAAATTTCAGGTGTGAACTACCTTCTGTAAAGTTTATATTATTATTTAAGAAACATGAATTAGATGTCTATTTTTAAATTTGCTATTAAGGCTATACTACTACACGCTTATCACATGAAAATTTATTATTATGGGTTACAATTTGTTGTGATTGTTTTAATGAAATAGTAGGTTTAATGTGAGGTTGATGTTACAATAGTTTATTTATGGTGTGACGTGTTGAGACTTTCTCTTGCCTTAACTTACTTTTTCTAATGCTCTCTATTTTATTTCCAGTTGACATCTTATTCTTTTATACATGGACACCCTTGGTTTGGATTTCCATACATTCAACTAAAATCTTGAATGAATTAACGTACGTAGTTCCGAAGTAGTTGGACTAGGATAATAAACCTAAATCGAACCTGTCGAACAACACCATCATATCGCAACACGTTTGTATGTAAAATTGTAAAGAGTATACCTTAAGTGGGCTGGGTGATAAGTATGGGCTTCCATAGTTCCATGAGCTGATATACAGATTAATTAATTTATGAAATCTAGAAAAGTAAAAGTGATAAAAGATCGAGTTCGTGATCAGCTGGTACAATGTTGCTTCTGTTTTCGTCGTAAAAGATGATCACTAGAGACTTTCGTTGGGACTTGGGACAAGTAGCTTAAGGATTCATTTTTAATTTTGTAATTTTGTTTTTTTCTTGGCTAGGTTGAGAATTTGTTTGCATATGTTCTATGCTTCAAAAATATGTTCTTAAAAAGAAAAAATAAAGAAGATGATCACTACAAATACCGGTTTTCGATAGAAAAGATGGTTTGGAAAAGACACAAGTTTGGGAACAATATATATAAAATTTAGAAGTAATTGAAATATGGGTATTTTGGTTATTTCAAGTTTAAAAATACATACTGTTGATCGAAAATACGATAACTACAAAGACGAGTAACGTATTTACTAGACAAACCACATAATAAACCACATATATGCACCATCCATAGATTAGAAAGTGGTCTTAATTTGTAAGTCCAGATGGGACGATTACACTCTTAACAACAAGTTGATGAAAATCAAGAACACAAAGTTAATTTTCAATGAAATTCTTTATAATGAATAATCAAAGAATTAAAAATGTAATGTAGAATAAAATGATTAAAAGATAGCTCTAATCCTAAATTAACTTGTCACTAAATACAGATTATGTTTGATAAATACTGAATTTATTAAACATAAAAACTGTTTGATTGACAGAGTTCTTGGAAAAATAATATTTGAAAAACACAAAGTAGCAAATATCTAATTATGTGAAACAATTAGACGAACGTCTTCCTCCAATGGTTGGTTTTCCTTATACAAACAACGATTCACTTTGGGATTGATGATAACCACTTTTCAAAGTCTGATTTGACAAATGTATATTCTGACAACTGCATCTTCATACCTCCGTATTATTTTTGTCTTATTCTAAAGAGACAACATCCTTGTTTGTATTCATCAACAATTGTTGATGAATCAGGAGAATTCTTAGAAGAATATTATTTGCTCAAAATTTTCTAACTTTATGTTACTTAGTTATCAACAATTATCTGTAAAAACTACTAATGACTTCTTTGTTCTATTTTCAATTTATCATTTAAACTTAAAGATTTATTCCACAAATCTTTAAAGTTTCTTTTATCAGCTTCTTTCTTTGACTTTAGCTGACTGTTACCTTCTGTTGATATTTGTTGATAATTATTCCTGCTGATAAAATGAACTTAGTAATATGTTTTAACTAACTAATCCTAAGTTATTTTCTGAGATTAACACTCTTAAATAAAGGAATGAATCGAACCTGAAGCAACTTTTTTTTATCTTTGAAAGTGTTTAACCACTTGTCCTCCTGATTATATATATTAGAAATTGACAATGACAACAAGCTCATATTACCTTTTCATGATTTTATTCGATTTTTTAAAACTAATTATATGTATAGTTCTTTTATTAGTCCAACTTTATAAAAGAATGCACGTTCATGTGGTATAATTCAAGTTCATAATTGATGTGTTTAGATAGTTAAAATGTAATCTAATCGAGCCACGTTTTGTCTCATTCTAAGTTATCTTAAATTAAATCATTGATCTTTGTCATGCTACTATTTTTAATTAAAATCATTTCTCATTGCAAAAAGAATCTTGCAATTATAAATTCAAATAAGAGTTATTTTTAGTAGTGTTTATGTTCGGGAATAGGGTAACCAGTAGAGTACAGGAAATCTTTTATAACGTTTTTTGGAATTTAAAAAATTAGTTAATTGGCCAACGTTAGCTCTAATGACAAAAACTTATTTATCGAAAACACTTTATAAGAAAGCTATTTAAGAAGTTCTTCTTTCCAATGCAATAAGTTTTAAAAATCTACAAAATTATCTATCAATAAACTAAAATAAGATTAATGCTCTCTTAAATCGACAATTAAATAATTATACTTTTAATTAAATAATTATAATGAAAGTTCACACTATTTGGATAAATTTCTACTTCAATATATTTTTACATATATATAAACGTCACAAACTTTAATAAATTATTCAAGCTAATTAAAAGTTTAGATAATTGTAATATTATTTGTAGTGATAACAATTTCTAATACATAATCACTTAAACCGATAAATTTGAGTATTTAAAACCGATATATACTAAATATAAGCAACATATGTTCTCCTAATGGAATGTTAGAAAGATAATCATTCAAGTAATGATCAATTAAACTAGGGAAAAGAATCTGGGGATGTATGTAACTTGGCAACTTTTACTATTGTATGTATGCACCAAAAATATTGAACGTTTGATGGAAGTATCTCTCTAAATTGAACACTTAATGTAAAAATGTATACGTGGCAACCATATGAGCTGCCACGTAGAAGTTTTTGATTGGTCAACGTAAAAAATTTACATTAAATGTTCAATTTAGCGAGATACTTACATACAACGTTCAATATTTTTGGTGCATACATACAATAGTAAAAGTTGTCAAGTTACATACATCCCCAGATTCTTTTCCCTTTGAAACAATATATACGTAGATTTTATGAAGGGTTAAGTATCTCGGAGTGTAAGTAACTTTGCAACTTTTTCTATTGTGTGTATGCATCAAAATTTTTGAACATTGTATGTATGTATCTCGCTAAATTGAACGCTTAATGTAAAAATGTATACGTGGCAACCATATGAGCTGCCACGTAGAAGTTTTTGATTGGTCAACGTAAAAATTTTGCATTAAGTGTTCAATTTAGCGAGATACTTACATACAATGTACAAAATTTTTGATACTTACATACAATAGGAAAAGTTGCAAAGTTGCTTACACTACGGGATACTAAACCCTATTAGAAAAATACCCCTCCGGCGGGTTGGGCCAAGTATCTATTTGAGATGTTTGGCTGGCAATGGATTCCACCACCCTGGTATTCATTTTGTCCTAAGGGTGAGATCAGATACACTTCTCGCGGATCCACCTATTAAATCATGATTATCTGTCCATCTTTTTTTCGAATGGAAAGATATTTATATAATTTAGAAGGATCATGGATGTTGATACCCGATAAAAATTTATATAATATTAGAAGGATATGATCATGGATGTAAATACCCGATAAAAATATAACAAGTACATAAAACTAACAAATAGCCACGTATCAACTGAATTCCTGATTCTGAAGGAGCTACAAGGTATCTGTTGAGTCAAGGATTCGCTGATCAGACTTGGTCGCTGATGAGTTTCATCAGCGAGCCATCAGCGAGTCCAGTGACTCTTTGCAAACAATGCATTCTTATCCAATTTGTTTGTCAAGGCAGGAAGAATTCAAACAAGAAGAAGACAAGAGTCACATGGTGGTTGTTCCAACTGTAATATACTTCTTATGGCAAAGATGCAGTTGGATCAAAGGAGAAGGGTTTCTCTCTCATACCTGATTTGGTAAAGAAGACAAAGGGCGTCTGTCGCAAGGGCGTCTGTCGCAAGTGCTTCAAGCCAATGGTATCTCGACAACCACCATCCCATCACTATCAAGACAAGGTTGTGTTGCCCTAATTCCTCCCCTATATAAAGCAATACAGTCGCACACAAGAATTGTGTTTGTCACCATAAAAGTGTTAGTCACTTTGAAAGTGTGTCTTTCATTTTCTCTTGTAATTGTTTAAGTTTCTAGTTAGTCTAAACTTAACAATTGTATTTTCATTTACATACTTGTAAGTCAAGTTGTAATATCAACCATGTATTCATTGTTTAATCAATGATACATATGATTAGACTTGCATAGATTGTTGTTCTTGAATTCTACTCTTGTTCTTTACTTTATGTTCTTTACTTTCTGTTAATTACTTTCTTGTCTAGCTAATTAATCTAAGTTAAGCAAACAAGTGGACTGTCAAGTGGTATCAGAGCCACTGTCTCTAATTCATTGAGACAAGATCTAGTTTGCTTACTTATTTATTTAATTTCTGTACTGTTCTTTTCTTTCTTAATCTTAAAAACCCTTTAATCTTTGCTTAAAATCAAATATGACCGATGTACCCACTTTAGTTAATACACGTGACTTTGGTTATGTGTCAACACCACCAAGATTTGAGTCTGATTACTTTGGATCTTGAAAAGAAAGAATGCTTTTGCACATAGTGGGTGTAGAACCATATTTAATGACCATCTTGACAAAATGACCATATGTACCCACCCTGGTTCAAAAAACACCAGGAGCAACTGCTAATGCTTCTGAGATAGTGATTGACATGGTCAAACCAGAGGTATAATGGACTGATGATGAGCGGAGACTAGTAAACCTTGATGCTAGACTCAAAAACATGAATGTCGCTTCTCTTCCTACTGATATCATGAAGCTCATCATCAAGTACCCTTCTTCTAAAATGATTTGGGATAGGTTATGCATCATGTTTGAAGGTACTGCTGACACTATCGCTACCAGAAAAATTGACCTAAAAAAAGCCTATGAAAACTTCTTTTCTAAACCTGGTGAAGGTCTTGACAGCACCTATACTCATTTCAAAGGGTTTCTGAATGATATGACTAACATTGGCATAACCCATGATACCTTTGAGGTTTTCCATAAGTTCATTTATAGTCTTCCCATCAAGTGGCAGGGGTTAAGCCAAATTCTTAGAACCACCCAGCAAATCAAGTCACTTGACTTGGAATCTCTCAATGATATGCTTTAGTTTGAAGAAAGAGCACTAGCTCAAAACCTAAGAGCAGAAGTTGAAGCACGACGTAGTGCTGGTTCTTCATCCTCTTCTACGATTTCTTCTGCTTATTCTGTTTCTGACCCTCTTACCCTTGTCTCTGCTTAACCTGTTAACCTTGTTAATAGTGCCAATACCTCTCTACCTCCTCTCATTCAATCTCTTGTTGATGATCTTGATGCTGAAGAGAAACAAGAGATGTTCAACAACTTCATGCAATTTTCTTTAGTCGCTGGCAAAAGATACTCCAAAAGGTGGAATAACCGTAAGTGGGTTACTGCCTATAAGCCTCTTGTTGACAAGTCTCAAGAGGAATGTTGGAGATGTGGTAGGAAGGGACACTACCAAAAGGAGTGCAGAGTTGCCATTCCAACTCCTGCTGCTCCCAAACCAAACCCTGCTAAGTCTGCTGATGAGTACAGGAACAAGTACTACCAGCTCAAAGCGAAAGTAACCGAATTGGAAGAGGCCAAAACACCAGCTAAAGGTCTGGTCGCTGAAGAGCATGACTGAGCTGAATCAGATGATCCAGACAGTGAGGAGTATGTTGATGCCATGTGCCTTATGGCACTCGCTAATGGCGATGTGCTGACCAAGGACCAAGTCTCATCCAGTCAGTGGGTAAACGTCACCAACAAAAAGGTATGTGCTCACTCTGCAGCTTCTGACGAGGATAAATCTAAAATCTTTGAATCCTTATCTTGTGACATTAAGTTCGTTGAGTCTATTCGAGCTGAACTCCAGTCTAAACTTGACTTAGTATGTTATGAGTTAAGTGAAAAATCTGAAAAACTCAAGATGAGAAATGTTCATGTTGAACTTCAATCTCATGAGTTGTTGGCAAAGAGACTTCAACTTGAGAATGAAAAGCTCAAGCTTGAGGTCGCTGACTTAAAGAAGATCGTGACATCTTGGTCAAAAGCTTCTAGGTTTCACCATAACTGTCTTAATGAACAAGTCTCTGCTCAAGTTCAAGCAGTTATAAGCGGTGACTATGAGGTCACTGCCACACTCTCTGATTTGTTCACTAATGATGTGAAACCTGAAATTGCCATTCCTCCTTCAGCAGTTATGTCTCCTGAGGAGATGAAAAAGTGGTACTTCATTAAGGGACATAATGATTATCACAATGAAATGGAAGCTGGTTCAACTTCTATTTCCTCCAGCGACTCTTCTACTTCACCTTCTGCTGAAGTAAATGGTGCCAGTTCTTCAGCTAGCACCAATAACCCTTACCCTCATCTACCTATCATAGGTATGATGCCAAATGAAGGAAGGGTTCAATACTCTTCTGGTGAATCTTTTGAGGGTGATATCTCAAGTGATGGGTTCAAACCTGTTGCTCCATAGCAACTTACAATTAAGCCTGCTGAACCTTTCAAAAGAAGCAAGGTTGTGTTCCTTACGATTATAGCACGCCTCAACGATCTAATCCTGTTAACCAGCAACCTCAACAAGCTGTCACTCTTCCTCCTCTCAGCAAGCTCCTACCCATGCTGATAGTAAAATCGATCAGCATAAGCGTCTGATGAAAAGATGCGTAAGGTTTAGTGATACCCGATATCAGCATGTGGGACCTTCACAGGTCAGACATGCTGATAGACAACAAAGTCAGTAGGCAAATCAATCTTATCCTGCTCCTCCTAAGATGAGGCCTATCACTCCTCAAAGAGGATGTGTACCTCATCAGCAACCTAGGTCCACTACTCCTCAAAGAGGATACTTGCCTCATCAGCAAGTTAGGTCGACTACCCCTTAGCGGGAGTATCTACCTCACAGGCAAGTGAGGCCAGCTACTCCTCATCAACAACCTACGGATATCACTCCTAAAAGAGTGCATCAGTCACATCAGCAGGGTTCCTCTTCTTACTCTGCTGGTCAGCAAGTATGGAGTGTCAAACAGGGATCCCAAAATCCCTATACTTCTCAGCTACCCAAACCAAATGATAAATCCATTTTGGGTTCTTCTCCCAAGATGCCTCAGCTAGCACTTAAGCAAAAGCATAAGTCTAAGCAAAAGCATAAGGCATCTTCTTCCTCTTCTACCTCAGATCCACAAATTAACGAGCTAACTAAGCGAGTTAATGATCTATCTTCTCAGCTCAGGGAATTTCTCATTCAGAACCAAAAAGCTAGCACCTCTGGTAAGAAATGCTACTTATGTGGCAGTAGAGGTCATGTGGCTTCTGAATGTGATAATGACAATGCCAGGGATGATCCTGAAGTTGTCATTCAACCCAATCCTCCTTCTTCTACCGCTACTATTACCTCCACTGTTGTCAGCGAGAGCTCTCTTCCCGCTGAACCTGAAAACAGTGTAGGAGATGCAGTAACTCTTACTGAAGAGAATATTGCTGAATTCAGTTCTGCTCAGCATGTATCCATTCCACATTCACAAAGGATTATTCCTAATGAATTTGGTGAATGATCAGCGAGATTTGTTAACTTAAATTCCTAACAAGTTTTAAATTTATTTATTATAAGGTTAACTTCTCTACTACACTCACTCACGGGCAGTGGACCCGATCATTTATAGTATAGCAAATAGGTAAGACCAGGATCGTTCTCAGGGACTATGTCTAAGAATGTAGTTAAGTGTAATTCTAAGATTGTTGGGGGTTTGTCACACTAAATTAACTAAAACTAGAAAAAGTTTCCAACCGCTTGGTCTAGCGAGGAAACACGAAATGATTTGATTTGAAATTGAAAGACTATAATAATTAAAAATGATACATCTACTTGGAACAGTTCACATACCACATAGATCATCTACTAAACTACTTATAACTGTTGAACGACTAATCACGACCAAGCTTCCTGTTAAGTCCCCCGGTCTAAATGGTCAAGATTCCTGTTAAGTCACCTAACCCTTTAATTAAGCTTCCTGTTAAGTCCCCTAATTAAGATTATAAACTAAGTCTGTTTTTATGACCTAACCTTTATAGTTTAATGGGATTCCTGTTAAGTGTTGAAGCACGTCTGGATCGGTTAAATCACGATCTAACGACATCTAAGTGTGCGGAATCCACTCAGATTCGTTTTTGAGGTTTCTGTAAATTAATGAACATATAAACACGAATTGAATGAAGAACAAGAGATAAACATGATGCAAAACTCGTAATATATCATTAATCATATGAATATTAGACCAAATAGAGTATACATCTGATTGGCACGGGGTATAGATCTCTACCCCGTGCGCTATGAATAGTTTCTGACTAGTCTAAACCATTAACTCGAAATTGTAACCTAATTCTTGTATTTATAGGCTGTCAAATGGGCTGGACTTCTATCTCGTTCGTGGGCTTCAAACTCCTTCACACGAACTAGTCACTTCATGATGACGTCATCACGAGGTGATGATGACGTCATCACGACCTTGTTGACGTCATCTCTTCATCACAAGCAGCCCTCGCAATTGCATTGCAACGGACAATAAACTGAGCACGTAACGTGCATCTACAGACTCCCTTTTTTCCGTTGCAATCAATTCTTGATAAACTTCGATAATCAATAGTTATAGAAAACCTGAATCATCTGGCTCTCCCTTAACTCATGACATCGAGTCTTCTTGTTGAAACTCGATCTTTTGACACTGCATCATGATCTTCAAACTACAAAATCCCTGTACCTCTATGACAACCAACTAATCCAACACATCTCATTGTAGTCCTCCCCCTCAACAGTTAACCACATCCAAATCAAGCATTGCAACCTTCCACTCTTTGGATCGTTGCCCGAGAAATTAATCACGTCTTGCCTAATCGGCATATAATAGAGAAGTTGAATTTCCAACAATCAACATCAAATCAATCAGCTATCACAAAGATAAGAAACTCTACAACCTGAATCACAAAATGTAATACCATAGACCCTGTCTCAAATAGCAGCATCTAACTCCGTCTTGTATCTACAAAACTCTACTAATCACCTAAAATCTTTCTTATCAGATCTCCCCTTCAGTTATATAAACCGCCAATCACATAAAGATCTTAAACTCGCAATATAACTTACGAATTGCCTGACTATCATCCCTACATCATGGAATATAGATAGGTTCAATCTTCAAGTACTCAATCAACAAATAACCAGCTTCATTATTTCAATACTTCAACAAAGTTTCAACTATGTCTGGTATCTTCACAATTCTATCAATCACTCGAAGTCTTTTCTATATGAGATCTCACTAAGGAACAATCTGCATGTACTTCAACTACAAGTAATCAACTTCATTGTTCCAATATTTTGACACAAGCTTCCATAACTACTATATTAAAGATCATATTATGATCTTCATTACTCGAGCATTTGAAAGTGTAGACACCGTCAATTGTTAATCCGAACAGAATAACACTTTGATTTCTGATATAACTCGAGTATTTTCAGAATTTTGCTTAGAAATCCGAAAGAATCATTAAACTTTTATACCCCCTATTTCTCTGCACAAATTCTGAATGAACAGCCTATAATAGGTTAAGATATCTCCTATTCTTGAGGTTCTCCAAAAGGCTTAGAGCTCATGACAGTTACAACTCTTCGCCAAACAGGATATACCCATTTTCCCTCCAAATTTATGGGAAAACTCATTTACGTGAAACATTGGTATTCACGTAAATTTTTATTACTAAGTTTGTGGGAAATTTTTTTAGATTTGCCGAAAATTTTCAGTCAAACCGTGTCGAAAATGCACAAAAACGGACCGATAACTTTTCGAACGCTATCAAACTTCAAATCTCCATGAATCATGCCATTTTAAGACTATGGAGAAAAATATTTTTCCCCCCCGCCCCCAAAAAAAACTCCTTTTTTTTTTTTGGTTTTTCTACTACCCTGTTTTGTGTGCTACAATGAATCTGAAAGTGGAATGCACACATTATGGAACCTCTTTACACGATTTGCTTCTTGTTATAAGCTTGAAACAAGGAAGTAGACATCTTCGTGATGATGTAAGCACGAACTTAGTATGAGTTCGTGTTGACATATGCACGAACTTGTTTAAGATCGATATATCATATTCAGCATGACGTCAGCGCGAAGTAGTAGATACATCGGCATGACGTAAGCACGAACTTGATTATAAATATGTGATTATCTTCGTGGTGATGTCAGCACGACTTTAATACAAAGTCGTGATGATGTATACACGAACTTAATCAGTAATTCATGATATCTTGTCCATGAATTCGTGGTGATGTCAGCACGAGGGAAAATCTCTTCGTGATGATGTCAGCGTGAACTTGATACACTTCGTGTTGATGTAAGCATGAAGTTCTTCATCTTCACAAAATCTTCACACGAAGTTGCACGAACTTGGCAGAAAAACTCAATTTCAGATCGCGATTGAGAACAAAATCGTTCCCCCCTGCTCTGATACCATGTTGAAACACGTCTGGATCGGTTAAATCACGATCTAACGACATCTAAGTGTGCGGAATCCACTCAGATTCGTTTTTGAGGTTTCTGTAAATTAATGGACATATAAACACGAATTGAATGAAGAACAAGAGATAAACATGATGCAAAACTCATAATATATTATTAATCATGTGAATATTAGACCAAATAGAGTATACATCTGATTGGCAGGGGTATAGATCTCTACCCCGTGCTCTATGAATAGTTTCTGACTACTCTAAACCATTAACTCCAAATTGTAACCTAATTCTTGTATTTATAGGCTGTCAAATGGGCTAGACTTCTATCTCGTTCGTGGGCTTTGAACTCTTTCACACGAACTAGTCACTTCGTGATGACGTCATCACGAGGTGATGATGACGTCATCATGACCTTGTTGACGTAATCTCTTCATCACAAGCAGCCCTCGCAATTGCATTGCAACGGACAATAATCTGAGCACGGAACATGTATCTACATTAAGTCACCCAAGCAGTTTGGCTTCTTGTTAAGTCCCCAACCTACTTTAACTAGGTCAAACATAAAAACGGTTCAACAACTATATGCAAAGCAAATAATATCACTACATAGACATGATCACATTCTCCAAGCAGATGCATAACTATGTAGCTACTCATGGCAAAACTAATAACACTAA
>CM067170.1:66792729-66817729 GCA_034093135.1 Erigeron breviscapus
CGAGTAGTTTCTTGTAAATAATTTTTTGAATGAATGACAACTGTCTTTTGATCCATTTCATTTTGAACTCGAAAACCAAAACTGTTGTTAAGGGTAAAAACGGAAAATGACTAATCAATTAAATGACGTCACATGTCAGTTAATAATTATTCTTGACTTATTCGACTACATCAACAGTTAAGTAATCAAATCAACGCAGTAATTAAGGAGTAAGATACATGCACCTTTTATACGCAATTAATATCTCACTTGTAGGCTATGATCTCTAATTCGCAGTATCTTTAATTGTTGTCAATTTCCCCTTATTCCTGCATTAAAATAATATGTGTGGGACTGGATTGATTTTTTGGAGGGGATTAAAATTAAGAAGGGAATTCTTAATTTTAAGATTCTCATAGGGACATTGGTGTTCAAGATATAGAGGGTGTCTCAATATCTTGAACTTGTGATGCGATAGGTAACAACTTGACGGTTCATTTCCTATCTTTTTACCCCTCTATATAAGGATACAGTTTTTCTCTTTGAAAATCACAAATATTTTTCATCTTTCCGAAAACACTTACTTACGCCATGTCTTTGAAATCTTTAGGAGAGTTCCTTCAAGAGGTATATATATATATATTTTTCATCAAGATTAATTCCTTGTTATTTCTAACTTTTCTTTTTACTTCAGTCTCTTACCGAACTAGAAAAGCAACAGATTGCCAAAGACAAACTCAATGACGAAATCATAGAAACATTACAAGGATTGGTCAAGTCTTACAAAGAATCCATCGAGACCAAAAAAGAAATGGGTTTGGAGGTGAAGAAAGGTTTGGAGGCCAAAAATAAGATTTTGAACAATGCTTTGAAGGAAATCTGCTATGAGCTTGGTGCAACGCAGGAAGAACTTAGGGTCGCCAGGGAGGAGTTGGAAAGAGTGAAGTCCATCTTAAATAAACTGAGGGAAACAAATCCTTCACTTTATTGGGATGTTCTACTGTAGGTGATTGTAATGTGGGCGATGAAGGATATGATGCAAAGGCCAGAGCCCATATTTTTTAAACTCTTTTGTTAGTAGGAAAATCGAATCGGTAGGGGATGTGTATCGTAGAACAACAAACATTTAGGAGGGGCGAGATCAATCTGGTATGATTGATCATGGTTGTAAAACTGCTTTCGAGTAGTTTCTTGTAAATAATTTTTTGAATGAATGACAACTGTCTTTTGATCCATTTCATTTTGAACTCGAAAACCAAAACTGTTGTTAAGGGTAAAAACGGAAAATGACTAATCAATTAAATGACGTTACATGTCAGTTAATAATTATTCTTGACTTATTCGACTACATCAACAGTTAAGTAATCAAATCAACGCAGTAATTAAGGAGTAAGATACATGCACCTTTTATACGCAATTAATATCTCACTTGTAGGCTATGATCTCTAATTCGCAGTATCTTTAATTGTTGTCAATTTCCCCTTATTCCTGCATTAAAATAATATGTGTGGGACTGGATTGATTTTTTGGAGGGGATTAAAATTAAGAAGGGAATTCTTAATTTTAAGATTCTCATAGGGACATTGGTGTTCAAGATATAGAGGGTGTCTCAATATCTTGAACTTGCTTGGGAGGCGTGGTTAGCCTTTTTCGTGTGTTTGTGTAATGGGTGGCGTGGTTAGCCAATTTCGGGAGATAGATGGTAACACCGACAACCAATAGAATTAATTTCGACGACCTTGGAATTTAACCCTTCAATCGTGAAATTAATTAACGTGCAACACCGACGATTTTAAGAGAAGGTGAAAACCTTTAAACAAAAGTTGGCGTGAAAGCCAAAAGGTGAAGACCTTGTTCCACGTTGTAATGCATGTGTTCGATGATATTGATCATCCCTTGAGATCTACAAAGCAAAATCTTAAAAACTGACGTTAGCCATTTGGCTAACGCCACTCCGACGCTCAAGTCAGTATCATTATTTTGGAAAATAAAATAAAAAGTAAATAAAAGTAAAATCCAAGAGTAAGAAATCATACCTGATTTTGTCAAAAGACAAAATAAATTACACATGATAGGTTTTGAGATGAATGGCATTCCAAGCTCTTGGAATTAAATTACCTTGTAAATCTTGAAGCCAATAAGATCCTTTTCCATCTTCTGCTTCAATCAAATAAGGACCTTCCCATTTTGGATTCAATTTACCATCTGGCTTGGTTAAAGCTTTCTTGAGAACCAAATCACCGACTTGAAACCGCCTTAATCTTAGATTCTTATTATAAGACTTAGCAATTCGTTGTTGATAAGCTGCTATTCTTATCTTGGTTCTCTCTCGTAATTCAGTTATAGCTTCTAAATCTTCAAGCAGCAACTCTTTATTTTTCTCATAAGTTAGTAAACTAATTCTAGCAGTAGGTAGATCCATTTCAGTGGGTAGAACTGCCTCAGCTCCGAAGACAAGTGGGAATAGAGTTTGTCCAGTAGCACTCTTCGAAGTTGTTCGATCGGCCCATAAGACAAATGGCAATTCTTCAGCCCATTTTCCTTTTGCTTGTCCCAGTCTTTTCTTCAATTTATTCATTATAATTTTGTTGCTTGATTCTGCTTGACCATTAGCTTGTGGATAGACTGGAGTAGAAGTAATCATCTTAATGCCCCATCTTTCACAAAAAATTGTAGTTTTCTTTCCAATAAACTGTGACCCATTATCACAAATTATCTCCGCTGGAACTCTAAATCTTGTCAATATATTCCTTTTAATAAAAGATATGACATGTGTTTCATGAATCTTGGCGTATGCTTCAGATTCAATCCATTTTGAGAAATAATCCGTCATAGCAAAAAAATATTTCTTCCCAGCTGAAGATTCTGTTATTGGCCCAACAATATCCATTCCCCATTTCATAAATGGCCATGGTGATAGAACTGGATGCATGGGTTCTGCTGGCTGATGATAAATGTTGCTATATCGCTGACAAGCATCACATTTTTTCGCATACTCTTAAGCATCTTGTTTCATAGTTGGCCAATAATAACCTGTTCTCAAGATCTTTGAATATAAAGATCTTCCAGCTGTGTGATTTCCACATTCTCCTTCATGTATATCTTTAAGAACCTCATTGGTCTCAGGATATTCTAAGCATCTAAGATATGGTCCTGCAAGAGATTTTCTATACAAAATACCATTTATCATAGAATAATGTGCTGTTTTCATGCGAAAGGCCTTTGGGTTCTCATCTTTAGGGATTGTCCCAATATTTATGTATTCTATTATTGGTGTAGTCCATGAATTTTGATTGTCGCCAGAATTTTCAGCTTCTGTATCTTGAATGGCTAATATATTAGCTGATTCTTTTTCTATAGCAGGATGTAAAACATGAATTATAGGAATCCTAGTTTCTGGTGACATCTTAAGTGTTGATCCTAGATTTGCTAAAGCATCAGCCTCAGTGTTATCTTCTCTAGGCACTTGTTCTATATCAAATAAGTCAAAATTCTCAGCTAGTTTTTTCACTATTTCTAAATATTGCATTAATTTTTCACCTTTCGCAGCATATGTTCCATTAAAATGATTAGCTAAAAGTAATGAATCTACATACACCTTAAGATTTCTAATGTTCATATCCTTAGCTAATTGCATACCAGAATTAAAGCTTCATATTCTGCTTCATTATTAGTGGCTATAAAATGACAATTCACTGCTTGGGGTATGATATCCCCCTGTGGTGATTTTAGTACGATACCTAATCCTATTCCTTTAACATTAGCTGCACCATCAGTGTATAAAATCCATTTTTCAGTAGCTTCTTCTAACATTTTTACCTCTAAGTCTACTTCAGGTTGCAAATCAGTACTAAAATCAGCCACAAAGTCGGCTAAAACTTGAGATTTTATAGCAGTCCTAGGTTCATAAATTAAATTAAAAGCACTTAATTTCACAGACCACTTAGCCATTCTACCAGATACTTCAGGTTTTCTTAATACGCATTTTATAGGGTAATTAGTCCTAACATGTATAGCATGCGTTTCAAAATAATGTCTAAGTTTAGTAGATGCCATAACTAATGCAAGTATAAGTTTTTCAAGATGAGAGTACCTGGTTTTAGCATTAATTAAACTTTTACTTACATAGTAGATCGGATGTTGTTGACCTTCTTCTTCTTTTACTAAGACGGCACTCACTGCATTTGATGATACTGCCATGTAAAGATATAGAGGCTCACCATCTTCAGGCTTTACCAACAGTGGTGGAGTAGATAGATATCTCTTTAATTCTTGGAAAGCTTCTTCTTGTCTTTCTCCCCATTCAAACTTTTTGTTCTTTTTTAAGATGTCATAAAATTCTTTGCATCTATCAGAAGATCTTGATAAATCTATTCAAAGCTGCCAACCTTCCGGTTAACCTTTAAATATCTTTAGCATTTGATGGAGATTTCAGGTTTAAGATAGCCTTGATCTATTCTGGGCTTGCTTCTATTCCTCTTTTTGTGACCATGTATCCTAGGAATTTTCCAGCGCCAACTCCAAAATTGCATTTTGTAGGATTCAGCTTCATATTATATCTGTCCAGGATGTTGAAGGCCACTTCAAGATCTTTCAGGTGATCTTCAGCTTTCTTCGATTTCACCACCATGTCATCTATATAGACTTCCATCGTATCCCCCAGTTGGTCTTTGAACATCATGTTGACTAGCCTTTGATATGTTGCACCTGCATTTTTAAGACCAAAAGGCATAGCAATATAACAATAAATACCTGTCGGGGTCATAAAGGCAGTAGCTTCTTGATCTTCAGGTTCCATTTGAATCTGCTGAAATCCAGAAGAAGCATCCATAAACGTGAGCATCTCGTGTCCAGAAGTTGCATCGACCATTGCATCAATATGTAGCAGTGGAAATGGATCTTTTGGGCAGGCTTTATTAAGATCAGTGAAGTCTACGCAAACTCTCCATTTCCCGTTTTTCTTTTGCACTACTACCACTGTAACATCCCGAACTTTTTGATTAACGGTTGACTTGAGTCGTTAAGTTCAACACCACGTGTCCGTTAAGTCTCCAGACGATGTGATGCTCACGTGTGATTAATGTGCTATGTGTGTAAGGTTTTAAAGCCTTAATGATTCATGTGTTAATGTGTTTAAGATGATTAAATGTGTTTAAAGTGTTAGTAAGTATTCCCGTTAAGTCGTTTAAGCCCTAAATGTAAAGTTGTATAGTTAAGGGGCCTAAGTGTGAGCTTAGGAACTACTGAATTGGTACAGGGGTCTGCTCCTTACCAACTTCCAACGTGATGTTCTTGAAGCTATTATGTTTATATGGTGGTGGCATATTTGGAAAGAAAGAAATAACAAGCATCATAACGGTTCCCATGCTAGCGCCGATGACACAGTCACTTCTATTATATCTTTATCTTTTATGTGGATTTCTAGTCGTCACAAGAAACATCACTTTGATTGGAGTCTATGGAGAGTAAATCCTACCTCTATTGGATGAGATTGTTATTGGAGTTCGCTCGTCACTGCAGGTATTCATGGGTTGGCTGCTTGTCTAGTACTGTCAGGTTCTGTTCGGATGCTTTCCTAGCTTTATTGTTCGTTTCTGGAAGCTGTATGGATTCAATAGTGAATCTGGTCTATAGAGTTCGGCTCCTCGCAATTAATGTTTCGAGTAGAGTCTTGAGTTTTAGTCGTCTTGTGAAATTACTCTAGACTGTTCTTATAATTGTATTCTTCGGGCGACTAGTTCCTTGCTAGTTTGCCATTTATATTAATATATATTATCTCTGCCGTTCAAAAAAAAAGTGTGAGCTTAGGAAAGTGTGTCCAGCAGATTAGGGGGGTGATTAGCCCTAATTCTTTCATTATTCAGATCACACACACACTTCTCTATCCCTAGAACCGCCCCCTCCCTTCCCTTGATCAATTCTTGCGTGATACGATTGTTTCTTGGTGATTTGAAGAAGATTTGATCCATAGTTTGCATCCTTCTTGTAATCTACATGTATTTGAGGTATTATTACATTGATTTCATGTCCTTTCAATCACTTTGTTAGAAATTTAAAATAGTGCTTAGTTGTATTTGAAAACATTGTATTTTGTGTAAATATTGTTAGGTTGAGGGGGAGCTTTTGTAATATACTTAGAGTATAAATACCCCTCAAACCTTTAATCCTTGTAACCTTTTCCCCACTTCTGATAATCAATCAAACCAGACTTTCCACACACACACCTTTCTCTCTCAAGAACACACACTAAAACACACACTATCCACCATTAATGAACATTTTACTTCCGCATTAGAACACGATTTATATTAGTTATAACAAGTGGTATCAGAGCAAAACAACAATCTGTTGACGATCCAGAACAAATTTCATGCAGATTGATGCTAATTTTGTTCAAAATTGAATTCGTGTTCTTTACCATAACCGTTTTGAAACTGTTACTGGTTTTTCATCAATTCACAATCAATTTTCACTCAATTTTCCTGTTTTTGTTTACAATACATTCTAAATCACCTCTAAAAACATCCTGTCAAGTTTCAGAATCCAATTCACAGAATTGATCAAAATCCAAATTTTCTGGAAAGTTGATGAGATTTTGAATTTTCAATTTGAGTTGATTTATGCAATGGATTTGTTTATAGGGTTGTGCGCGATCATATTCTGAGCATTTCTGGGCTTGAATTGAGTTATAACACTCAAAATTGAGTGAATTATAAGCAAATTAGTGAAATAATCGACTATTTTGTCTTTTTCTGGTGTTCTTACAGTTTTTCATCAAGACGATCTTCATGACTCTAAGACGATCTTCTTCAAGATCGTCCTAGTGTTTACTTTGGTTTGATATTAAGACGATCTTCCCAAGATCGTCCTAATATTTTTGGTTCTGTGTGAACTGTGTGTTGTGGATTCCTTGGGTAACTAATCTCATTGAGATTGGTTTTGCTCAACAAATTCTGAAATCATAACCTCTTTCCAACCAATTTTAAGACGATCTTAAACCAAGACCGTCTTACTTTTTCAAGAATTTTTCTATACTTAGAAAAATTTTCACTCAACCAATTTTAAGACGATCTTAAACCAAGACCGTCTTACCTTTTCTCAACCAAATTTAAGACGATCTTAAACCAAGACCGTCTTACCTTTTCTTAACCAATACTTAAGACGATTTTCATTCAAGACCGTCTTATTTTTCATCATTAATACTTAGAAAATTTTCAACCAGTTTTCTAAGACGATCTCCTCAAGATCGTTCTAAGTTCCAAATCCTAAGACGATCTTCTTCAAGATCGTTTTAATTCCAAAATTTTTTAATCAAAAATAATTACAAATCTTTGTTTATTCATTTCAGGGACAAAAATGAAGAATTCAAAGCTTGAGATCAGAAAGAAGTTCTTAGCCAAACAACAAAATATGAAACCATGGCTATTCGGAGATATTGATGCTGATTCTGAAGATCTCACATGCTTAATGACATCTGTCATTTCAACAACCAATCTTTCACAAAATACTTCACAAACAACAACAAGTGAGGTACAATTCATCTCCACAGATGATTACTTGTCTGTCCAAACAACTGCTGATACGTTGACAAAGCAAAATCTTACTTTGAAAAATAATTTGAAAATGGCTAAACAAGAGTTTGATAAAATTAATTATGATTTTTCAGAACTCTCAATAGCTCATGAAGCTCTCAAAGTGAACTATGATTCTTTAAAAGAAATGCATTTGTCAAGTAACAGTTCTCAAGTTGTTTCACCCAATGCTCATTTGACCAACAAATGTCAAGACCTTGAAAAGACTGTCCATTCACTCAAGCAAACCATTGAGACTTTAGAGCTTGAGAAAACCAATGAATGGTTAAGAGCAAATGCAAGACAAGCTGATGTTGAGTTTCTCACAAATAAAATGAAAGATTTTAGACCCAACTGTGAAAAACATGAAAGACAGATCTCTGATCTAAACAGTACTTGTTTTCTCAAAGGAGTTGAAATTGAGACTCTTCAAAAACAAGTTGAGGATTTGAAAACAAACATTTTGTTCTATCAAGAAAAAATCTATAAAATTGAACAAAATCCTCTTCTGAATTTCACTGCTTATTACAATAAGTCGAAGATTGATAGATCAGAACTTCTTCTTGGTTTGGGTTATGAGAATCCAACACATTTAGAAAAAGTCCAAAAAGGAGAAATTGGTCCACTTTATGATGGAAAATGTCTTAGACTTGGCATGATTCAAGAATTCATTAGACCATCTGAGAATGATTTTGAGTCAGATGATGTTGAACGACAAAAACCAAACAAATTTCAGATTGATTATGTTGCCATTAATGACACATACAAGAAAACTCATAAAAGATCCATCTATGAGTTAGAAGAAATAGACAATATTTCAATTCCTGAAAATGAGTCTCAAAATGATTGTTCAAAACAAATTTCTGAAAGATTTTACATTCCAACTACCATATTGGAAAAAGAAATTGAAGGTTTAAAACAAAAGCTTGAGTCTCAACAACAAGTCATTGAACATCTGAAAACTCAAAATCATACTCCAAAGGTAAGTGAGACCACCAAGATTCAAATGATGCATGATCTAACTTCTGTTGATTGCTCCACTCCAGTCAAAGGGAGTGAGAATTTTAAAGATATGCAGGTTGATAGCATCTCTCTGAAGAGATTCATGATATGTCCACTTCCATGCTATCATCATTCTTCCAAATTGAAGAGAAAGTTCAAGCTTTGAAAGCTAAACATCGTGCTTCTGTCAAGAAAATACTTTCTTTTGATACCCCTATGATCACCCCTGTTGACCAAAATAAAGTGAACTTAGAGCAAAAGATTGAGATCCCTACTGATTTTAAGGCTGAAGCAAAAGCATTAATTAAAAATTGACAAACAAAAATGTTTTCAAATCAGAAGTTCAAACCAAAGGATTACAATTTACTTATCCAGATTTTTCTGTTGAAGAATTTGATAAGTTTTTGAACACTGATCATGTTTTTGCACCAGAAGTTGAAAAAGAGCTTGAAAAACTCTCACCCAAAAAGCCTAAACCAAAGAAGGAATCTAAATCTAAGTTTGCTCCAACTTCATTTTATTTACCCAAAGGTCAGTATGCAACAACTGTCAAAGGTAAGAAAGCAATTTCTGCTAACTCAAAGTTTAAAGTTGATACTTCATCTGTTTCTAGAACCTCAGCTTCTAAGGCTATCTCTCAATCTAGTTCTTTACCTAAGATATCTAAAACTAGCCAAGATTTGCTAATAAAAGATACATCCAATGGTATAACTATTTATAGAGATCAGTATGGTTGGTTCACTGTTACAAATCAAAAGAAACAGCATAACAAATCTTCCACCAAGAAAACACAAAATCAGAATATGTTTTTATCTCCTCGAACTAATTCCAAGAATTTATCTGAAACAGGTGAGAAGACATTAGCTAGTACCCATAAGTGGATTTCTAAATCATCAGTTAGAAGAAATTGGATGGCTAATGATTACAAGAAGGAAGTTCCTGATAGGAAAATTAATTCAAAATTGAGTAATCTAGCTAAACCATGGTCAGTAAGAAATTCTAAACCTTCTACTGTGATTTCTAAACCTTTGATTGTTGATTCTAATGGGATTGTGGTGAATCTAAAGAATAAACCTCTTGTTCAAAAACCTCATTTATATACTTTGAATGATTCCACTAACCCCAAAGGACCCATTCAAAGGTGGGTACCTAGAAAAACCTAATTTTGTTTTGCAGGTAATAAAGGTCTGTGTTTAGTATTTCAATTTCGGATACTGTTTAACACATGATCCTGGAATGAGTTTCTTTTCAAGAAACAATCTCAAATAAGTGCTCGTTACCAATGCGCTTACTTGCCTCTGCATATTCTGTACAAATCCTTCATCTCTTTCTCTTTCATTCATTATCTGTCAAACATTGATGCTATGCTTATGTGCAATGTGCTTAAATATCATGCAATGTTTGAGGGGGAGAAAAAGGATAATTCATGAATCTAGGGGGAGTTTGTGTATTTGCACTATTTGAAGAGAAACTCATTGTTTATTATAGAAAAACCAAAAATAAATTTTTTTTGTTTCTTTTAGAAAAACCAAAAAGGATTTTTTTTCATTTAGAAAAACCAAAAATAAAATTTTTTATTGTTTTATTTTGATCAGATTAAATAAATTTTTGTTTTGTTATGTGTATGATTAAACAAGACCAAAACCAATTTTTTTAAAAAAACCATAAGTCCAATTTCAAAAAACCCATAACTCTCTATTCGGGTCAAAACCCACCCGACCCTACTAATCGGGTTTCCTCTTCCTTAAGGAAGAGGGAAAACTATTAGTTTCTTTCTTTTCATTTCTTTATTCTATTTCAGTTTCCCATAAACTCTCTCAAATCACTTCAAATTTAATTGTTGGCTGATCATTGAAAAAGGATAAGGGTTTTGTTGGTAATCTCATTCTAAGCATTTTATTCCATAATCACATTGTCTACAGATCACTTATTCAAGTAAGAAACTGATCTTAAATGGTGAACTTATTTTTTTCCATTTCTTGAATTTTGATCGACTGGTAATGCATATGTGATGTTGGAATGATTTAGATGCATGTTTAGGTTATATGTGTATGATTATTACATGTTTTTATGCTTAGTATTGTGATTTCGAAAATTCAAAAACCTGAAATCTTTTGTGAAGAAGATGACCTAAGACGATCTAGGTTATGTTGTTTGATTTAAGTGATGTGAGTTGTTCAGTATTGCTTTCTATGATTCATATAAATGTTTTTACCATGTTTTGTTGTGAAGAAAACTCATTTTGTACTAAGAGATTAACTGAAATAGATAAGACGATTCTGGCAAAGTTATCTTAGTTTCAAGTGTGTTTTGTTTCTAAGACGATCTTGCCCAAGATCGTCTTGATTCCAAAACTACATGGAAATAAGACGATCTTGCCAAGACCGTCTTAGTTCCACTTCCTTGTATAAATTTGCCTTATGACCCTTGAGACCAAGACCAGGACGATCTTGTCAGGATCGTTCTAGGGTCTGTTCGCTGTGTGGATGATGAATTTTTTTTAAAAACAAATGGATGGGTAACTGAACTCGCAAGAGATCGGTTTGCTCAAAACTAATACTTATAAATATAAAGGGAAATCATTGAGTTGATTTCAATTTATATTTCTAAGTGTTAGAAATGTTTCAAAAGGAAAATTGTTTTTCATTGATTTCCAAGACGATCTTGATCAAGATCGTATCATTTTTCTTTCCATCTATTTTCCAAGACGATCTTGAACAAGATCGTCCCATGTTCATTTTTCCATACTTAACATTTTTTCCAATAATTAATGCTAAAACGATCTTGAACCAGATCGTTTCAGTTTTTTATCCTTAACCATTTTCAATAACAAGGTTGAGACGATCTTCTTTAAGATCGTTTTGTTTCTAAAACCTGAGTTCAACCTCAGGACGATCTTGTCAAGATCGTTCTAGTTTCCATACTTAGAAAAATTTTCAAATTTTTTATTTTTTTTTTTTTTTTTTTTTTTTTTTTTTTTTTTTTTTTTTTTTTTTTTTTTTTTTTTTTTTTTTTTTTTTTTTTTTTTTTTTTTTTTTTTTTTTTTTTTTTTTTTTTTTTTTTTTTTTTTTTTTTTTTTTTTTTTTTTTTTTTTTTTTTTTTTTTTTTTTTTTTTTTTTTTTTTTTTTTTTTTTTTTTTTTTTTTTTTTTTTTTTTTTTTTTTTTTTTTTTTTTTTTTTTTTTTTTTTTTTTTTTTTTTTTTTTTTTTTTTTTTTTTTTTTTTTTTTTTTTTTTTTTTTTTTTTTTTTTTTTTTGTTTATAACAGAAAAATTAAAAAAAAAAAAAAAAATGGATCATCAAGAAGTTATTGAATATGATGAAGAGATTGCACTAAATGAATCAATTGAAGAAATTCTCATTGCCGGAAACACAAGAAATATGAGAAATAACAGAGCATTATATGATCCATTCATTGCTCCCGGCTTTCAAATAGTTCCGAGAATTCTTCATAATCATCCTCTCACATATGTACTTACTGTTGAACAAGACTTAGCTGAAGTCTATCTTTTTGAAATGTGGAGATCCATTACTTTTGTTCAACCTTATGATCCAACGAATCCAAGAGCCAAAGCCAAATCAAAATCTCCTGAACTTCGTCGTCAAGGCTACTTTCAGTATCAGTTGAATTCAGGAGAAACAACATATGAGTTTGAGTTTAATATTGATGACTTCAGAAGGATTTTAAGACTACCTGAAGCAGACTTCAATGGACATGTTAATTATGATGAATTTGAGTCCAATGAAGAAATGTTTGCTGCCTTGATTTCAATTGGCTATGAAGGTCCTTTATCTAGAACCAGAGATTTCAAGTTGAAAAATCTACCAAAAATCTGGTATTATGTGTACTCCATCCTAAGCAACTGCTTAACCCCTTACACAAGAGGGATGGACAATCTGACACAGCCGATGCTGCACATATTTTATGGTGTTGTTTTCAACAGACATTATGACATTGCTCAACTTCTGTGGGATCAGTTGATAGTATTAGTAAATGGCAAAATCTCTGCTCCCAAGAAGTATATTCCATTCATTAGATTTCTAACAGCAATTGTCTACAGTGCCGTCAGACAGGAAAGAAGCATTCCAAGGCTTCTAAACAGCAGCCAAGTGACAATACATTTTTACAAATATGTCAGAGATTCAGGAGCTGTTAATTATAATTTTCTGATTCCATCATTCCTGTTAGACATGGTTTCAGATTCTGATGAAGATAAGATTGCTTATCTGGACTGGATTAGAACAGCAATGAGATCGGAAAGCCTCCCGGTTTCTTCCCAAGCTGTACATAGGACACCTGGTGAGGGGTCAAGTGTTAAAAGAAAAGAGCGTGAGGGTGAATCCAGTTCCAGTAAGCCAAAGAAAAAGAAACAAAGAGGCGAAATGTTTGTGTTAAGGCTGAGTAAACAAGTGCACCAAAAGAAGAAGAAAAAGAGTTCTTCAAAGAAACTCAAAAGCAAAGCTCAAACTGAACCTTCTTCTGAAGAGACAATATCTGCTTCTGGTTCTCCAAAACCAATCCGATCACCACCCCCCAGAACACAAACACCTCAAACACCGTCATCTCCATCTTCACCAAAATTACCTCAATCACCAATTCATCAATCTTCACCACTTCCGGAAATTACAACACCTGAACCACCAATCATACCTCAATCTACCTCAACCATACCTTCATCATCTTTTGTCCGATCTCCTCCACCAACATATACTCAAGGCCGAAAGAAATCAATTCCTGTGAATATTCGCAAAACTTTTAAAAGATCTCGCTTTGAGTATGACCGATTTCAAGAACCCGAACCAGAAGAAATGATTACTACTGATAGTGATGCATCCGATGATGATGCCAATCAGTTTGCTGATGATGTTATGGACATCCCGGAGGACAAGGAAGGACTGAGGGAGGGGTTGAAAATACCAGAGAGGTTGAGAGGTCAGGGATAGGTGAAAGGCAAAAAGAAAAAGTTGGCCTCCAATTAGTCTTAAATCAATATCAACGCCGGGTTTACCCTAGAGTAGAAGTCGAGAACTACCCATTCTCGCTTGCACCAAACTCTCCCAACCATTCTGACTCCTCACAACAGGAGTTAGTCTCAGAAATACACGGGGAACAGCCACGCTCACCACACTCTCCTCATTTGGAGGATGAGAGTGTTGAAAATAGAGAGGACCAGCCCCACCTCTCGCCTTCAGTTCATGCACTAGAGTCTAGATCTATTAGGCACACGGAATCACAAGCCCAGTTGAGTACTGGTGCCGGAACAAGCGGAGAGGAACCCACTTTGTGTAACCCTCAAGGACAGCTTGGAAATCCTGCCTTAGCTAACATCACGCCAGCTTTAGCCGCAGGTAACAGTCCTCAGACAGAGACTGGGGAGCAGTATGAACGCCGTTGTGACACTGCTGTTCCTCAGGATCAACCTGAGACTGTATTAACGGGCATTCTCAGTGACCCCGGAATTGTTAGTGGTGTTGCCCAACAACAACCTGATTCTGGTTGCAAAGCCGAATCATCAACTGTTGTTCATACTTTTGAACCAACAGGAAATCCTGAGACAGTCATGATGTCTTCAGGTCAATCAGTAGAATCACTTGAGACTACTGATATGCCAATTTCTGATATTCCATTACCACCTGAGGCTCAAAGAATAATTGCTCAATTTGTTGAAGGGATTGAAGAGGGACAAAGGAGTGAACTGCTTATATCAAGGAACACAATCACTGGTAAACTTCCTGCTTCACCATCAACTTCTCAACCACCAAGATTGTATACTGGAGGTACTTTACGCATTCGTTCTCCAGAAGAAACTTCAACACCAACACATACAACACCAACACCCCCACATATATCAACACCACCACCAATAACAACGACAACAACAACCACAACAATAACAATACCACCAACATCAAGAACCCAATCATTTCCTGATCCTAATTCACCACATCATTCTTCCAGTTCCTCATCTGATTCTGATTCGTCTGAGTATTTAAGTGATTGCTCCCCAAACCGAATTGCTACCAGTGGTTTATCTACCGATACTTTAATTGTCGCTCTTATGAATCGGTTAAGATCTGAAGAACCAAATCTGTCGTCGCATAAAAGATCTATTTTTCACTCACTTCTTGCATATTTGTCAGCCAAAGGTACTCAAATTGCACAACAGGCTGAAATTGAAGCTCTTCAAAAGCGAGTTCAAAAGCTTGATCAACAATGTAGACTGGCTAATATCTTAAGGCGTCGGGATGATCAAGATCCTGATGATCAACCCGAGGGGGAGAACATTAGAGATATTAGAGAAGGTCATGAAACACAAACTACTCAAGTTGATCAAGAAAGTGTTGCTCAAGAAGTTGAAAAAGAAACTCAAAGTCAAGGAGATCAAGGAGGAACTCAAATTCAAGAAGATTCAGATGATTTACCTCCACTCATCAGAAATATCTCTCATTTTTATTCTTCCACTTCAAGTTCTGATGAGTCAATTGATCCTGATCCATTTCAACCAGAAAGTGATATTGATTATGAGACTGATGCTGATTCTCAATCTCAGCATTCTACTCAAGAAGAATATGGAGAAGATATCTTTGAAGAGATAGTTCATCATTTCACAAACACTGAAAATCTTGAGACTCCAAATGAACTTAGACGAGGAGTTAGACATCCAAGGATCTCAAGAGATAAGATATGACAGATTAATGAGGGATACTTTGATGAGAATTATGAACAGATTTTGGATTTGAGCAAAAGACCTGAAGAAATTGTGTGTAGAGCAAGATACCTTGAAGAAAGAGCTTTTCAAATTTATTGCTCACCAAGTGAAAGACTTAACATGACATTGAACCGATTGAGAGCATTCTTCCTATTCAGACATCAAGGTCAAAGAGATGCATACATGGAACTGATGAATGCTGAAAGTTCTGTAAAAGCTGAATGGTGGTACCAACAATTTAAGATTCCAATCACAAAAGTCCTTCAGTTGTTTACTCCTCTCAAGAATCACAATCTCAGACTTGTTCGATTCAGAGTTCGTCGAGCTGATGGCAATGTCTATGTTGTTCAAGAAGAATCTTTTCAACAAATGACGATCTCAGACATCCTATTCCTCTACAATCAATATGCTTATCTGATAATCAAGAATCAAGATCAACTTCTAGCTTATGAAGTATTGAAAAGCCATATTCAAGCCTTGATTAGATTCTATGAATTCAATGACTTCCAGATTGGTTTGGAAAGAATAACTAGCAGGATTAACCTTACAAGACCAAATCAAAGAGCCGAAGGTTATGAGCTAGATTCATTTCAGATTGGAGATCCAATTGAAAGCCTGGATGGATTTGTCTTCATCAATAGACTCAAGAGAAAGATCTTCATTCGTACCTCTGATTTTGCCAAATATTCAGATGGTACCTTGAAATATTGTCAATCAATTCTGAATGCAATAGATGAAGACTCTGACAATGAAGAAGATGAGCAAATAAAGTCTCAAAGAGAAGATCATATAAGACGTATCAAAGATACTCTTGATATGAGACAGAGGATTAGAGATCTTATCATTACCAGAACTCCCAAGTCACAGGAAGGAATTATTCATACAAAGACAGGTTCATGGGTTCATTGGAATCCTAGCCATGAACGTGGTCCTCATAACATACCTCCTGTAAACTTCCAAGACAATATCAAATTACCTGATGAACGTCCTGTTGGTGATAACTGGCACTTCATTCCTAAGAAGTTTTGGAATGACTCATGGAACAGTTATAAGAAAAGAGCGTTCTGGAGTTCAAAGATTGATAAGCCATCAACTTCCTCTGCTGCACAAAGATATAAGAAAAGGAAGAACAAACAAAGACGTGCAAATAAGAGAAGGAGACAACAATGGAAAAGATGATGGACAACCAAGCACTAAGGGGGAGAATGTTAGAAATTTAAAATAGTGCTTAGTTGTATTTGAAAACATTGTATTTTGTGTAAATATTGTTAGGTTGAGGGGGAGCTTTTGTAATATACTTAGAGTATAAATACCCCTCAAACCTTTAATCCTTGTAACCTTTTTCCCCACTTCTGATAATCAATCAAACCAGACTTTCCACACACACACCTTTCTCTCTCAAGAACACACACTAAAACACACACTATCCACCATTAATGAACATTTTACTTCCGCATTAGAACACGATTTATATTAGTTATAACACACTTGATTCGTTTCATAACTAATTTAGGTCTTTAGAGGGTTGATTGGAGTCAAAATCGTGAGTTTTAATCGATTCGGTAACCTAAAATGTTTGTTATTGTGATGCAAATCAAGTAGGGTTAATCAAGGATTTCATTGCATCATTATGGTCTTAAAATGATGAATTTTGAGGTACAAAAGTCGTTCATAAGGTTTGGGGTCATTTGGGGTGTGTTTGGTTGAGTTTTGGAGGTTAAACAATGAGTTTTGTGCAGAATCGGGGCCAGTTGCAGCGCAACAAGAATGCAGTGACTTAACTTGCGACGCAATTTCCCCATTGCGACGCAATAGCGACAGAATTTTCAAAAGGCCATAACTTTTGAACCGTAACTCCATTTTTGACAAATAAGATATCCACGGAATCGTGAGAGAGTCTACTTTCTAATGGTAATGCTTTTAAAAGATGATGATGATGTCAAGTTTCCAGAAAGGTTAATTTAGTGAGTGAATGTCGAGTTCCGTCGAGTTATGTAAGCCCTTAAGTATTAAACGAACCTCGGATGCATCAAGCATTGTTGTGAGTCATATATATAGGTATTTAGACATGATTCATGACCATAAATAAGTGGGTTTTTGGTTAGCTCATTTATTGGTCGTTTAATGATTATAGGTAGTCGGGAATACTTGCAAAGCTCGGTAACTTGCGTTATCATTTGTTGTACGCTTCTACGAGGTAAGATACACTACTTGAAAGTCCCGGTAACGTATAGATCGTTAACGAGATTGTATGGTTATGTTGAGAGTGCGGAATCCTCTCAAGATAAGTTTAATTGTATATGTTTAATCAATATTATCGAACACACGAAAGCCTCCAAACAATTGCAAAGATTGCACTTTGTCTCTAGGCTATATCAAACGCACACACACACCCGGCTATTCCTTCTGTCTCGCCCCAAAAGTTGTCTATATTAGTTTAGGGTTTTGTTTATATAGGAATTGATTAACCTCAATGGATGTGTGGGCTTATTGAAGTTAATTATCAAATCCATTGGACTTCTTAATTAACTTCAATATGATATGTACGTACATACTAGTTTAACATCAAGAGATTAACATCAAAGCATTAACATCAAAGCATTATCATCAAAGCATTAACATCAAAGCATTAACATCAAAGCATTAACATCAAAGCATTAACATCAAAGCATTAACATCAAAGCATTAACATCAAAGCATTAACATCAAAGCATTAACATCAAAGCATTAACATCAAAGCATTAACATCAAAGCATTAACATCAAAGCATTAACATCAAAGCATTAACATCAAAGCATTAACATCAAAGCATTAACATCAAAGCATTAACATCAAAGCATTAACATCAAAGCATTAACATCAAAGCATTAACATCAAAGCATTAACATCAAAGCATTAACATCAAAGCATTAACATCAAAGCATTAACATCAAAGCATTAACATCAAAGCATTAACATCAAAGCATTAACATCAAAGCATTAACATCAAAGCATTAACATCAAAGCATTAACATCAAAGCATTATCATCAAAGCATTAACATCAAAGCATTAACATCAAATGCATTAACATCAAAGCATTAACATCAAAGCATTAACATCAAAGCATTAACATCAAAGCATTAACATCAAAGCATTAACATCAAAGCATTAACATCAAAGCATTAACATCAAAGCATTATCATCAAAGCATTAACATCAAAGCATTAACATCAAAGCATTAACATCAAAGCATTAACATCAAAGCATTAACATCAAAGCATTAACATCAAAGCATTAACATCAAAGCATTAACATCAAAGCATTAACATCAAAGCATTAACATCAAAGCATTAACATCAAAGCATTAACATCAATTGATTAACCTCAATGGATGTGTGGGCTTATTGAAGTTAATTATCAAATCCATTGGACTTCTTAATTAACTTCAATATGATATGTACGTACATACTAGTTTAACATCAAGAGATTAACATCAAAGCATTAACATCAAAGCATTATCATCAAAGCATTAACATCAAAGCATTAACATCAATGTTTAAAACAAAGTATATCAAATCAGAAATGTTCACCACAATAAAGTCCAACAATTATATATAAACGAAAAAACAAAATGACTAATCAAATCTACGTTGCTGTTGTCACATCAAGTTGCACTTACAGACTCCCCCTTGACATCAGCTACTAGATTTCTTTAGTCTTCAAGTCTTCACTTAAATTTAAGACTATCAGCATGTATGTCTTCTTTTAAGCACAATCTGATCATCTTGCGATATTTCTCCAGCTCAAGTCTCATTAAGTCATTACTGTAACTTTTAGCTCTTTTCAACCTTCTTAGATCCTTTCTTGAAAAATTAACAAGTTGCAATGGATAATGAATTCTCAGAATATCCTTAAAGTTCATCTCCTCCTTAGCTTGAATGTACATTTCACCAGTTTTAGCATCTATACCCCAATCTTCCATTTCTTTTAACATATTTTGTGGCCATTTCTTTAAAGGAACTCTCTGTAACACTTTCACCTTAGGCCAATATGTTGTCTTCTTGTGATCATCAATGGATCTAACTCCTGGAATCTTGATTGTCTTAACATTTGTTGGTTGAAAGAAAAAATTTTCATTATTTGGATTTCCATTTTTCCTCAAATAACGATCATTCTTAATTTCCTTTTCGAAAGTATAAGCATATGAAAAACCTGAGTGATTCACCAAATCATTAGCTGCTAAGCCATCAAAATCAGCCGGAGGTAAAGCATTAAACCATTCTTTCCTTGGTGGAATGTATTGACATCCATCCTTCCTTTTGATGATAAACAAATTGAATGCTTCATCATAAAACCAACTTAAGATCAAATGTCCAAGTCTTAGATAGTTTGGATCTTTTATCTGCAAGAAATATCTGGTTGGTAATGTCCTAGTTCTTTTATACCAACTAGGCTTCTTATCATAATTTGGATTAGCTTCTATTCTGGGATCAATATGAGCTTCATCATTATCTGATCCTGAATCGCTTTCGATATCTTTATCTTCTCTAACATCAAAGTCATAACCCTTACACTGTTAGGTCCCGTAGACCCTAGAACATCGAGATCTGTATGAATCCAGGTGTGCGGAATCCACTTGAATCCGTTCTTGAGGCTTTTAACATAATCACACACACATATGATAAGAATAGGAGATATATATGAAGAATTCCTTTGTTATTTCAGTCATATGATTACAATTCGTATTGATTACATCAAAACAGGAACGAATTACAACCTATCAAGATGACTCTAATAACAATGAATAATATGGTGGACTTACGGACTGAGGTTTGCGCATACCTCAGCCTGCCTTGAATGAAATCTGTCTAGACTCAAATCATTAACCATAAACAAAAACCTAAGACAACTATATATAGGGCTGGACTATGGCGTCTGACATAATAGCTTTGATGTTAATAACCTCAAAGGATCAACATCAAAGGATTAACCTCAAAAGATTAACATCAAAGGATTAACCTCAAAAGATTAACATCAAAGGATTAACTTCAAAGAAATAACTTCAATAAACTTCACAGCCTTCTAACAGCCCTAGAATTGTATTGCAGCGGACAATAATAAGTGCACAGAAACTGCACTAACATACTCCCCCTTTTCCGGTGCAATCAATTCTATCAAACATCATAAACAAAAACCTAAGACAACTATATATAGGGCTGGACTATGGCGTCTGACATAATAGCTTTGATGTTAATAACCTCAAAGGATCAACATCAAAGGATTAACCTCAAAGGATTAACATCAAAGGATTAACTTCAAACTAACATCAAAGTCATAACCCTTACACTGTTAGGTCCCGTAGACCCTAGAACATCGAGATCTGTATGAATCCAGGTGTGCGGAATCCACTTGAATCCGTTCTTGAGGCTTTTAACATAATCACACACACATATGATAAGAATAGGAGATATATATGAAGAATTCCTTTGTTATTTCAGTCATATGATTACAATTCGTATTGATTACATCAAAACAGGAACGAATTACAACCTATCAAGATGACTCTAATAACAATGAATAATATGGTGGACTTACGGACTGAGGTTTGCGCATACCTCAGCCTGCCTTGAATGAAATCTGTCTAGACTCAAATCATTAACCATAAACAAAAACCTAAGACAACTATATATAGGGCTGGACTATGGCGTCTGACATAATAGCTTTGATGTTAATAACCTCAAAGGATCAACATCAAAGGATTAACCTCAAAGCATTAACATCAAAGTCATAACCCTTACACTGTTAGGTCCCGTAGACCCTAGAACATCGAGATCTGTATGAATCCAGGTGTGCGGAATCCACTTGAATCCGTTCTTGAGGCTTTTAACATAATCACACACACATATGATAAGAATAGGAGATATATATGAAGAATTCCTTTGTTATTTCAGTCATATGATTACAATTCGTATTGATTACATCAAAACAGGAACGAATTACAACCTATCAAGATGACTCTAATAACAATGAATAATATGGTGGACTTACGGACTGAGGTTTGCGCATACCTCAGCCTGCCTTGAATGAAATCTGTCTAGACTCAAATCATTAACCATAAACAAAAACCTAAGACAACTATATATAGGGCTGGACTATGGCGTCTGACATAATAGCTTTGATGTTAATAACCTCAAAGGATCAACATCAAAGGATTAACCTCAAAGCATTAACATCAAAGGAATAACCCTTACACTGTTAGGTCCCGTAGACCCTAGAACATCGAGATCTGTATGAATCCAGGTGTGCGGAATCCACTTGAATCCGTTCTTGAGGCTTTTAACATAATCACACACACATATGATAAGAATAGGAGATATATATGAAGAATTCCTTTGTTATTTCAGTCATATGATTACAATTCGTATTGATTACATCAAAACAGGAACGAATTACAACCTATCAAGATGACTCTAATAACAATGAATAATATGGTGGACTTACGGACTGAGGTTTGCGCATACCTCAGCCTGCCTTGAATGAAATCTGTCTAGACTCAAATCATTAACCATAAACAAAAACCTAAGACAACTATATATAGGGCTGGACTATGGCGTCTGACATAATAGCTTTGATGTTAATAACCTCAAAGGATCAACATCAAAGGATTAACCTCAAAGCTAACATCAAAGTCATAACCCTTACACTGTTAGGTCCCGTAGACCCTAGAACATCGAGATCTGTATGAATCCAGGTGTGCGGAATCCACTTGAATCCGTTCTTGAGGCTTTTAACATAATCACACACACATATGATAAGAATAGGAGATATATATGAAGAATTCCTTTGTTATTTCAGTCATATGATTACAATTCGTATTGATTACATCAAAACAGGAACGAATTACAACCTATCAAGATGACTCTAATAACAATGAATAATATGGTGGACTTACGGACTGAGGTTTGCGCATACCTCAGCCTGCCTTGAATGAAATCTGTCTAGACTCAAATCATTAACCATAAACAAAAACCTAAGACAACTATATATAGGGCTGGACTATGGCGTCTGACATAATAGCTTTGATGTTAATAACCTCAAAGGATCAACATCAAAGGATTAACCTCAAAGATTAACTTCAATAAAAATTAACCTCAATAAAAGCATGTGTCCATGTAGTTAAAAAGCTCGCAGTTAATAAACTCAATGGACAAGTGAGGCTAATAAAGTCGATGCACAAGCAGCCAAGGTAAATAAGGTCGATGAACAACAAAGCAAATAACCTCAATGACTAACTAACTTCCGTTAAAAACAGATAAGCTCGATGGATTTTCATCTTCATCAACCTCGCGCAGCCACCATCTAAAAACCCTAATTCAACAAATACTCCATGAACAGATCTCAAACCTGGAGAATAGTCTCCCCTTGCTCTGATACCACTGTTAGGTCCCGTAGACCCTAGAACATCGAGATCTGTACGAATCCAGGTGTGCGGAATCCACCTGAATCCGTTCTTGAGGCTTTTAACATAATCACACATATATATGATAAGAATAAGAGATATATATGAAGAATTCCTTTGTTATTCCAGTCATATGATTACAATTCGTATTGATTACATCAAAACAGGAACGAATTACAACCTATCAAGATGACTCTAATAACAATGAATAATATGGTGGACTTACGGACTGAGGTTTGTGCATACCTCAGCCTGCCTTGAATGAAATCTGTCTAGACTCAAATCATTAACCATAAACAAAAACCTAAGACAACTATATATAGGGCTGGATTATGGCGTCTGACATAATAGCTTTGATGTTAATAACCTCAAAGGATCAACATCAAAGGATTAACCTCAAAAGATTAACATCAAAGGATTAACTTCAAAGAAATAACTTCAATAAACTTCACAGCCTTCTAACAGCCCTAGAATTGTATTGCAGCGGACAATAATAAGTGCACAGAAACTGCACTAACACTACTTTAACACGCCGAGGGTTCAACAAAAGCATGGTTTTCATATAATAACTTCCCAATTAATATCTTGTTTACTTATGGTTAATCGGGATTACACGGGAGGTGATATGGGCTATGTATATGCATATTGAAGCCTGAAATGCTACCCCAAAGATATGTGATGTTATGAAATGATATGAAATGCTTTGAGTTGTTATGAAATATGATATGTAATGAACTATGTTATGCAATGAAAGATGATATGTAATGATATACAATATGCAATGACATATGATGTGTAACGATATGAGATATATGATGATGTACGTGATGTAACAATGTATGAGATGTAATGATATGCTATGAAATGCTATGTAGTGTCTTGAGATGAATTGAAATGTGATATATGTTGATGACATGTGAAATGTGCATGACTACATGGCTTGTTCATCTAGATCACTAGACTTATTAAGTTGCCATGACACGTGCACGTTTAAGGGCCCAAACGTAAAAGATGAATATGTGATGATGTTTAGGTAATGTGGACACCTAAACTATTTGTGATGCAAACCGAGCTCGTAAATGATGTGAGAAGTGTTAAGCTTAACCCGTACTTGCCCTTGCCCGGCGGGTGCGTATATGTGGTTGCTTGGGTGGCTCCTTGCAACATAATTACGTGGTTTGAGTATCTCCGGGTGGCGTGATTAACCACCAATGTCTTTGAACATACGGACTACTCCGGTATTGGCTTGCCATTCCTTAACGACATTGATGTACAACCGTAAGGTTTGTCCATCTAGTCGGGTGTGACTTATGTCACACTTAATGATATGTATATGTTATATGATGTGTGTGACTTATGTCACAATTCCGAAGATGTTATATGATATGCGTGACTTATGTCACACTTGCAAAGATGATATGTGAAAAAGATATGAAAGATGACTAGGCACATTTAGGATGACCCATCCTATTATGATGATGTTTGATGTGATGATATGTTATGTGAGATGTAATGTATGATGTGATTTGTGCCTTAACGATTCAAATGACTTTTCTATAAAGTTATAAATGGACAAATGCTTTATAAACCACGTGTTATCTTACTTAGCTAATTCGTTAGCTAACACTTGTTATCTTACTTAGCTAATTCGTTAGCTAACACTTGTTTCTTGAAATGTGTTGCTTCCTCAGGTTTAGCAAGCCTGAGCTAGATGATGATTAAAGTGCGAGGCATGGGTAGATTGCATTTAAAGATGGCTATAGTTTACCCATAGTGGCTGCTCATTCTAGACATTTGTTTTATGTTAAGATGTTTATGTCTTGAATTGATATTGTGATCGGTTGTTTAATGTTGGGCAACCGATGGGTTTCCAATTGAACTTATTTTGATGATATTGCTAGTAACACCATTTAATAAATGAACCAAACGGATTTTGTTGGTTTGGACTTTTAAAGTTGTTTCCGCTATCTCTTAACGCCGTTAGGCGAAAATTTTTGGAAATCCATATTTTTAAACGACGGGTGTTACAAGTTGGTATCAGAGAAATGGTTTGAGTGAACCAATAACTATAGGTTTGCCATAGGAATTGGACTTAAACCGATAGAGATCAATTAGGAACTTCTTCATGATCAAGATTTTGAGCAGCTTCTTTAGATCCAATATTGAATGGGTCTGGATAGCCTTCAGCGTTATAAAAGCCCGATCGTCCTGCTTGTCCAGATCCAGTATTCGTTTGAGATGGATTTCCTGCTGGGATGTCACCAGCAGTGTTGAATTCAGTACTTTGATCAGCAGGCCCTTT
>CM067170.1:66820229-66865897 GCA_034093135.1 Erigeron breviscapus
AATAGCATTTAATTCCTTGAACATGCTTGATAAAGTATGACATAAAGTCACTTTATCCAACCTGCTTTATGTACTTTTGTACTTTATACATAGATAAATGTTATTATCCGGATAAAGGTACATAAAGCAAAAAGGTCTTTCTCGTAATCAGGTAAAGCTTTGTAAGTACTTTACACTGATGGTTCTCCAGTCTTGATCTGGGTAAAACTTTCACTGGGCTTCGCTGCCATGAATGTTTTCTATCTTCCACTTGTTGTCTTCGACTTCAATTGGAATGTCTTCAGGTTTGATCAGATCTCAACTGGAGGAAGTCTTCAGTTTCATTAACTGTACACTTGCAACTGGACTTCTAATATTTCTGGACAAATTATCTTGTCTCCAGATGCAGCTGGAGATGCTCCAGTTTATCAGTAAACTGGACCTAACAAATTCCCCCTATTTGTCCTGAAATATTGCCAAGTCTTTTCAAGTTCTTGTATCTATACAAGTATGAACTTGAAGGACTTGTTTGACTAAATCTAATCTAGTTTTCCAAGGCATTTTTATAGATCATCAAATGCCTTGGGTATTTCTTTTGAGTTTGTTAGATTCAATCAGTTATCTATCTTGTGGGTTACAATCTGGCAACTTCATTTATACAAGGAAATGGAAATTTACATAAGTTACAAGATTGCAAAATAAAATACAAGAAGATAGACAAGAAGTAGAACTAATCAGATGGCCCTTCGCCAGTTCTTCTTCTCTTGGAAGCTGAAGAGATTGGAAGGGTGTCTTCAGCATCAATGCCAGTCTTGATTTCACATTCTCTTTAAATTTTATGAGATTATGGAGAATGTGAATCCAACCTCTTTCAATTTTACTCTTTTCCCGCCTGGCCTCCAACAAATTCATCATCTCAACATGCTCAGCATGGCCATACCTATGAATATTTGGATCTTCCGTATAACACATAGGTCCATTGAAATACTTAACCCCAACATTGAAGAACTTGGTCCCTGGCTTTATTGTTACTTTGACATCAATGATTTTGCCAGGGTTGTATCGACGCTGCTTCAGATTCATTTGCCAGTTTAATCTGGCCAGTGCTTAGTCTTTGCACAACAGCTCGAATGTCTTCAGTAGTTGGATCAGTTGGTTGCACCCAAGTTCTTAGGTCTGCATCTCTTGGCAATGGCTTTGTTCTACCTTTGAGCTTGGGTGGGTTAAGTACCCTTTTTACAACCTTTTGGACATTTTGCACTCTTCTTTCGATCCCAGATGCTCTTATCTCTTTCGCCTTCTCCACTGACACATTTATATTTCTGGCATCAAAATCAACTTCATCATCTGGATAGTCTCTCTCAAGTTGGATGTCAAGCATCTCATTCACCATACCAACTATCCTTTGATCATTATTTACATTTACATACTGCTCCAGTGTGATGCCCAATAAAGCAGCATAACTAGCATCTAAGGTACCCAAATTCGAAATTTGAACCCTGACAACCCTTTGTTGTTCTTTTCTTTTCTTTGTTGTTCTTTTCTCTTTCAATAGCTGCCAGTCTTTTACTTTCACTTTCAGACACTGGAGGAAGTCTGTCAACGTTGCCAGTTTCTAGCACACTGGCATCAGTACCAGTTGCTTTTGTTTGTGCATCAGTGGCCAGCTCAAGATTCCCCCTATCGACCACATCATCAAATTTTTCAATAACATGCTGGCTAGCATCAGTACTAGCACCAGCAACAACCACTTGCCTTTCCACCAATTGCCTTGCACTTGATCTAGGGGCAAGGACTGCACCAGCTCCAGATCCTTCCCCCTTGGCAGCATCTAGACCTGCCCTAATTGTTTCCCAGTCAGAATGACTATGGGGCAAACGGTCAAGAGGCTGCCACGACTGCATGTCCTTGCACTCTTTGAAGACCGTGCACATCATTCTGAATGATCTCCAAAGGTGGTTGGTCTCTCTAGACTGGGCCAAGACATTACCAGCAACTTGTGCTTGACCAGTCTTCAATTCTTCTAACAAGTTGGCATCTGGAGAGAGACCAGCCTGTGCAACCTCTTGTTCTTTTTCAACTGCCTTTTCTTTCAACTTGCCAACTTCAGTCACCAGTTTATCAATAGAAGATGTATATGAAGAGAGTTGGGTGTTTACAGCATTCAGACTGCCCCTCAACTGGTTAATCTTAAGTGTGAGTGGGGCCAGATCGACCTAGGGAGTTGCAATCTTGGTGATCTCAGACATCACCCTTTTAACCAGCTCTTCTTCTCTGGCAGCCAAGACATCTTCAATCTTCTGGCCAACTGAAGTGGCCATCTGTTGCCCAAGCTCAACCACATTAAGGCCAGGTTTATTAAAAAATTCCTTAACCTGCCTCTCTATCTCCTTCAGATCCACCTCTGATGATCGAACAGTTGTGCCAAGAAGGGTGGAGATAGATGTGGAGACCTTAGTCTGAGTGAGGTCAAAAGCTTCCTTTAAAGATGTGGAGAGAGTATTACAGCTTTTGACCAACTCATTGAGCTTTCTGAACACCAAGTCTTCATTGGTTGCAAATTTGTTTATCCCCAGATCAACAACCTTTTGATTTGTGAGATTGTCCTTGTTGTATTTGGAGATGGACTTGGCATTCCTGTCAATTGTCTTTTGAATATCCTCTACCCTTGTAAGAAGGTTTCGGATATCGGATTAAAAGGAGACAAATTGACTATCCAGTGACGGATGTGAAGGTGTCACTGGACCGGCAACAAAGCCTACTGGAGCAACTGGAGGAGTCACATTAAGGAAAGCCTCATCAGTTGACTGTCCAACATCAAATGAAATAGAACCTGCAATTGGGAAAGAAGAAGGACGTACAGTAAGATCAATGTGTTGATCATGCTGAGAATGCTCAGGTGTGATCAACGGCGGCGGTGGTGGCATATGTCTATTGCTAGACATAAATTGTTGAGATATTTGAGATGGTGGTGGTGGTATATCTGAGAATGGGAGTACAGATGATGAAACTGAAATTGTTGGGTCTGGGAGTGAACCAGGAGATGAAGGGTGTTGAACTTGTACAGAAATATCAACAATCTCCTGGTCAGAAGCAGTTCCTTCAGAGTCCGAAGACTCTATCTGGAATTCATCAACATCCATGCCCAGATTCATGAATGATAGTGATGGCTGAACTTGAGGTCCAGACTCCTGATGACCATCTCCAGTTTCCTGGATGGTTTCATCAGTTGGTGGTGCAGTTGCCGTGGCAACTTCACCTAGAATAGAGGTCACTGGAATTGCCTCAGTTATGATTGCTCTATCCTCAATCAAAATATCATTGGCCGAAGAGTTTGGAACTTCAGTCTCCAGTTGTGACTGGCCAAAGACATCATCAGTTCGTGCTAGAGCAGTGTCAGAAGTTTGGCCAGACTCATGTTGTGCAGACACGAACTCTAATCTGGGTTGGGGTAGCCCAGTATTCTCTTCACCACCCTCTCCTAAAGAAGTTTTGAGGGTTGTTGCTTGCGGTTCTCCCATTTGACTATCTCCAGCATCCTGTTGGGAGGAAACTGGAGGGCTGGTTGGGATACTACTGTCAGTGGCAAGAGTTTACTGATTCCTAAGACGTAGAGATATTTTTGCCTTTGGAGCACCCTGGAGACCTGTTTGGAGGTCTCCAGTGACAGTTGAGGGAACTGACAAGCTGGAGCTGGAAGGGTTAGACTGTTGTTTGGGCTCAACAACTGTCTCTTGTCCAACAGATGAACAGGTGGGTCCCTCATTGTTTTGAGGCCCTCCCAGTTGTCTTTCTGAGTCACCTTGGACTGGTGCATCTGGTTTTGTTAATGCCAGCCACATTCTTTCTAGAATCTCAACCTCCCCATCTACAGATGTAAGGAAGTCAAGATTCCTCAACAACTCTGGGACAGTGTATAGTGATTGAGTATTTTTATATTCTTCACTACCCAGAAGTTGTAGGAAAAAGTGACAAATACCTGGAAAAGGGAATGCAAAGTCCCCTGGAGCCCTTCAGTTTCTGTACAAGGCTTATGTACAAGATATCGGCAAAGTCCACTCTGAGTTCATTCCACAAGCAGTAAGCCATCTCTGCTTGTGTGGAGTTGATCTGGTCAAGACCACCAGAACTCCCACCCATGCTTTCCACCAGATGCATAAAGAAAATATTTCCATGATGGTGTCAGGCTCTTCATCGTCATGGATCCTTTTGTTTTTAATACCCCATTTTCTAGGCACTCCTTGTGTCCCATGTCAAGGAGGACCTGTCGAAAGTTTATATTTTGGGATATTACAACTGGAGATTCACCTTGTCTCCAGTAGTTGAGGTGCAAGGCATTCCTCAACGTTTCAGCCGTTATGGTACACTCAACTGATCCATCTTTTAGAGTAAAGGTGATAGATGAACAGTTGTCAGAAAGTTCGGCGGTGTACCAAAACTCACACAAGTAATCATGGCACATCTTATGTGGGTTGAGGGAAAAAGACTCGTCGAGTGGAGAATCACGAAGAAAACTTTGGACTCTCCCAATAAGAGTATCGGCGGCTTGAGTCCCTCTCAAACTTGCCATGGGATTATTTGGATTTAATTTTATTTGAGCAGCGTTTGAGGGAGCACCATGGGCACGTTTGACATTTCCAGATGGATTATATGGGACAGTGAACAGATTTACATCTCTGCTATGAGAAGATTTAGGAGCCATTTGATTAAGAGATGAAATTGAAATTGAATGTTTTGGAATTAGGGTTTTGGATTTATGAAGTAGAGATAGAAAAGAAGCAATTGTTGGTGATTGGAATTAAATGAAGGAATGTGAAAGAAGTAAATGCGCTTCGGAGTAAATAAGGGGTATTTATAATGGAATTGGATCCCAAGAGACAAATACCATGAATATTTAATTCACAAAATACAAATTGATTTGAAGTTTTGATAAAAAGAATTTGAATTTTGAAAATAAAATTTAATTCACCGTGTCAGCATTAAATGCTACGACGGCTTAACTTCCCACGCGCCCATACTATCTTTTACAATCCCCATAAAAAGTGCATCTTTTTACAAAAATATCTTTGACACGTCATATGACAGTTGTGAGTGGGTTTAAACACTCGAGTACCATCACGTGTCACAAAAATTGACCAAGTATTTTACAACGTTATGAAATATGGTTGACCACCAGTTTTAAGACAAGACCAAACATGTACATTGGAGGATTAGTCCAGTGCCAGTTTGAACTAGAGAGTTCTCCAGTTACAATTTTTCAAACAAAAAATAATTTTAGTGAGAAAAATATTTTGAGTCTTTCCCCCTAGAATGATGATCCAGAAATCAATTAGTGCCATGGTAGTATCACAAAGGCGTTTGATAGCCTGGCGAGCAAGGATTATCTGGATCTCCTCAACTGGAGAACTTCATCAGTGTCACTGATGCGTTCATGACAAAGTCTCCAGTTTTAAGGATTTAGCATTCCCAGTTCACTGATGAGATGTTTAAAAGTTTTCTCATCAAGAGGTTTTGTAAAAACATCAGCGAGCTGTTTGTCAGTGGGGATGAAATGAATTTCAATGTCTCCTTTCATAACATGATCATGAATGAAATGATACCTGATGTCAATATGCTTAGTCTTGGAGTGCATTACCGGGTTGTGAGATATAGCAATTGCACTGGTGTTGTCACAAAAGTTTGGTGTTCTTTTGTATTTTAGATCGTAATCTAACAACCGGTTCTTGATCCATAGAATCTGGGCACAAAAACTGGTCGCAGAAATGTACTATGCCTCAGCAGTGGACATAGAGACTGACATCTGCTTCTTACTGGTCCAACTCACCAGTTTTCCTCCAAGGAAATGACAACCTCCAGTTGTGGATTTTCTATCTATCTTACAACCTGCATGATCTGAATCTGAATAACCCATTAGATCTAACCCTGAGCCTTTGGGATACCAAAGACCAAGGCTAGGACACCCTTTCAGGTATCTGAAGATGCGCTTAACAGCATGCAAATGTGATTCTTTTGGGTTAGCCTGAAATCTGGCACATAGACATGTTGTTAGAAATATAAAATAGTGCTTAGTTGTATTTCTAAACATTGTATTTTATGTATATAATGTAAGGTTGAGGGGGAGCTTTTGTAATATACTTAGAGTATAAATACCCCTCAAGCCTTCAAATTTTAAAGGCTTTTACACACTTATGATAATCTATCATTCCTGCTTCATACACACACATCTTTCTCTCTCAAGAACACACACTAACACACACACTTTCCACCATTGTTGATTACCTTTCTTCCGCACTAGAACACGAATTATAATAGTTTAACAAGTGGTATCAGAGCAAAACAACAATCTGTTGACGATCCAGAACAAATTTCAAGCAGATTGATGCTAATTTTGTTCAAAATTGTGAATTCGTGTTCAATTATAACCGTTTTTAACTGTCACTGTTCTTCATCAATTCAACCTCAATTTTCACTCAATTTTCCTTTCTGTTTTTGTTCACAGATACATTCTAAATCACCTCTAAAAACATCCTGTCAAGTTTCAGAATCCAATTCACAGTATTGATCAAAATCCAAATTTTTTGGAAAGTTGATGAGATTTTGAATTATCATTTGAGTTGATTTAAGCAATGGAATTGCTTCTAGGGTTGTGCGCGATCATATTCTGAGCATTTCTGGGTTTGAATTGAGTTCTAATTCTCAAAATTGAGTAAATTACAAGCAAAATAGTGATATTCTCGACTATTTTGTCTTTTCTGCTGTTCTTGCTGATTGATTCTAAAACGATTTTGCTAAGACGATCTCCTTCAAGATCGTCCTAGTGTTTTCCTTGGTTTGGTGATAAGACGATCTTCCCAAGATCGTTCTAAATTTTTTTTGGTTATGTGTGAACTGTGTGTTGTGGATTGAACACTTGAAGTTGTTGTGATTGGGAATCACACACTTCATTGGGTAACTAATCTCTTTGAGATTGGTTTTGCTCAACAATAAATTTCCAACATTTTCTATACTTAGAAAATTTTTCACTCAACCAATTCTTAAGACGATCTTCAATCCAAGACCGTCTTACCTTTTCTTAACTAATTTTTTTAAGACGATCTTTATCCAAGACCGTCTTACCTTTCTTCATCAAATTTTATTAAGACGATCTTCTCTCAAGATCGTTCTATCATTTCTTCATTTATACTTAGAAAATTTTCAACCAGTTTAAGTTTTTTTTTAAACGATCTCATCAAGATCGTATTGTTTTTTTTGGAAATCAAAAACAACAAAAACAGTTTACAAATCATTGTTTATTCATTTCAATGACAACAATGATGATTTCAGAGCTTGAGATCAGAAAGAATTTTTTAGCCAAACAACAAAAGATGAAACCATGGCTATTCGGGGATATTGATGCTGATTCTGAAGATCTCACATGCTTAATGACATCTGTCACTTCAACAACCAATCTTTCACAAAATACTTCACAAACAACAACAAGTGAGGTACAATTCATCTCCAAAGATGATTACTTGTCTGTCCAAACAACTGCTGATACTTTGACAAAGCAAAATCTTACTTTGAAAAACAATTTGAAAATGGCTAAACAAGAGTTTGATAAAATTAATATTGATTTTTCAGAACTCTCAGTAGCTCATGAAGCTCTCAAAGTGAACTATGATTCTTTAAAAGAAATGCATTTGTCAAGTAACAGTTCTCAAGTTGTTTCACCCAATGCTCATTTGACCAACAAATGTCAAGATCTTGAAAAGACTGTCCATTCACTCAAGCAAACCATTGAGACCTTAAAGCTTGAGAAAACCAATGAATGGATAAGAGCAAATGCAAGACAAGCTGATGTTGAGTTTCTCACAAATAAAATGAAAGATTTTAGACCCAACTGTGAAAAACATGAAAGACAGATTTCTGATCTAAACAGTACTTGTTTTCTCAAAGGAGTTGAAATTGAGACTCTTCAAAAACAAGTTGAGGATTTGAAAATAAACATTTTGTTTTATCAAGAAAAAATCTATAAAATTGAACAAAATCCTCTTCTGAATTTCACTGCTTATTACAATAAATCGAAGATTGATAGATCAGAACTTCTTCTTGGATTGGGTTATGAGAATCCATCACATTTAGAAAAAGTCCAAAAAGAAGACCTTGGTCCACTTTATGATGGAAAATGTCTTAGATTTGGCATGATTCAAGAGTTCATCAGACCATCTGAGGATGACTTTGAGTCAGATGATGTTGAAAGACAAAAACCAAACAGTTTTCAGATTGATTATGTTGCTATTAATGAAACATACAAGAAAACTCATAAAAGATCCATATATGAGTTAGAAGAAATAGACAGCATTTCAATTCCTGAAAAAGAGTCTCAACAAGATTGTTCAAAACCAATCTCAGAAAGATTTTACATTCCAACTACCATATTGGAAAAAGAAATTGAAGGTTTAAAACAACAGATTGAGTCTCAACACCAAGTCATTGAACATCTGAAAACTCAAAATCAGTCTTCAAAGGTAAGTGAGACCACCCCAACTCAAAGGGAACATAATCTAACTTCTGTTGATTGCTCCACTCCATCCAATGGGAGTGAGAATTTTAACAAAGATATGCAGGGTCATAGCATCTCTCCTCAAGAGATTCATGATATGCCAACCTCAATGCTATCATCATTCTTTCATGTTGAAGAGAAAGTTCAAGCTTTAAAAGCTAAACATCTTGCTTCTGTGAAGAAAATACTTTCTTTTGAAACCCCTGTGATCACCCCTGTTGACCAAAATAAATTGAACTTAGAGCAAAAGATTGAGATTCCTACTGATCTTAAGGCTAAAGCAAAAGCATTGATTGAAAAGTTGACTAATAAAACTGCATTAAAATCAGAAGTTCAACCAAAAGAATTACAGTTTACTTATCCAGATCTTTCTGTTGAAGAGAAAGTTCAAGCTTTAAAAGCTAAACATCTTGCTTCTGTGAAGAAAATACTTTCTTTTGAAACCCCTGTGATCACCCCTGTTGACCAAAATAAATTGAACTTAGAGCAAAAGATTGAGATTCCTACTGATCTTAAGGCTAAAGCAAAAGCATTGATTGAAAAGTTGACTAATAAAACTGCATTAAAATCAGAAGTTCAACCAAAAGAATTACAGTTTACTTATCCAGATCTTTCTGTTGAAGAATTAGATAAGTTTTTGGAATCTGATCATGTTTTTGCACCAGAAGTTGAAAAAGAGCTTGAAAAACTCTCACCCAGAAAGCCTAAATCAAACAAGGAATCTAAATCTAAGTTTGCTCCAACTTCATTTTATACACCCAAAGGTCAGCATGCCCCAACTGTCAAAGGTAAGAAGGCAATTTCTGCTAACTCAAAGCTTAAAGTTGATATTTCATCTGTTTCTAGAACCTCTGCTTCTAAAGCTATCTCTCAATCTAGTTGTTTTCCTAAGATGTCTAAAACTAGCCAAGATTTGCTAATAAAAGATACATCTAATGGTATAACTAGTTATAGAGATCAGTATGGTTGGTTCACTGTTGCAACTCAAAAGAAACAGAATATCAAAAACTCCAACAAGCAAAGAAAAAATCAGAATGTGTTTTTAACTCCTCGAACTGAATCTAAGAAGTTATCTGATAAAGAAGAGAAGAGCTTATCTAGTAACCATAAGTGGATTTTTAAATCATCATTGATAAAATCTACTAGCTATGCTAAAACACAAGTGTCTGATAAATCACCAGTTAGAAGAAGTTGGATAGCTAATGATTACAAGAAGAAAGTTCCTGATAGGAAATTTGATTCAAATTTGGGTAATTCAGCTAAACCATGGTCTGTAAGAAATTCTAAATCTTCTGCTGTGATTTCTAAACCTTTGATTGTTGATTACAATGGGATTGTGATGAATCTTAAGAATAAACCTCTTGTTCGAAAACCTCATCTGTATACTTTGAATGATTCCACTAACCCAAAAGGACCCATTCAAAGGTGGGTACCTAGAAAACCTTGATTGTGTTTTGCAGGTAATAAAGGTCTGTGTTTAGTATTCCAATCTCGGATACTGTTCAACACATGATCCTGGAATGAGTTTCTTTTCAAGAAACAATCTCAAATAAGTGCTCATTACCAATGCACTTACTTGCCTCTGCATGTTTCGTACAAATCCTTCATCTCTTTATCTCTCATTCATTATCTGTTAAACATTGATGCTATCCCTATGTGCAATGTGCTTAAATATCATGCAATGTTTGAGGGGGAGAAAAAGGATAATTCATGGATCTAGGGGGAGTTTGTGTATTTGCACTATTTGAAGAGAAACTCATTGTTTTTATTAGAAAAACCAAATATAAAATTTAAAAAATTCATAAAAATAGAAAATTGTTTTTGTCAATTGTTTTGTTTTTGTTCTGTTTAAATAAAAGTTTTTTTATTGTTGGTATGATAAAACAAAACATAAGCCCAAATTTAAAAAAAAAAAAAAGGGAGGCCAAATTTCAACAAGGCCATGACTTTCAAAACGGGTCAAGACCCACCCGACCCAACCAACTCGGTTTCCTCTTCCTTAAGGAGGAGGGAAACTAATTTTTTTTCCATTTCTTTATCATATCCCAGTTTCCCATAAAAGACTCTCAAATCACTTCGAAAACAACTTTTGGCTGATCATTGAAACAAGATAAGGGTTTTGTTGGTAATTACATACTGATCATTTCATTCCATTACATTATTGTCATCTAATCACATCTTCAAGTAAGATTTCGACTTAGAATGTAAGTTTTTTTTCTTTCATTTTTTACTTGAAATTTCTGCTTCTGTTGATGATTATGTGATGATTGAATGATTTAGAAGCATGTTTAGGTTACATGTGTATGTTTATTACATGTTTAAATGCTTAGTAATGTGATTTCGAAAATTCAAAAACCTGCAACTTATTTTGTTTTGTGAAGAAGATGACCTAAGACGATCTTCGATTTGTTATAGGTTATTTTTCTTGATGTAAGTGATTGGAGTAGTGTAAGTTTACTTACTGTGATTCATATAAATGTTTTGTTATGCTTAGATGTAAAAATGAATCATGTTGTGTTATGTGAAACCTGGTTGGAAATAAAACGACTTTGGCAAAGTCTTCGTAATTTCAAGTCATTGTGTTTCTAAGACGATCTTGCCCAAGACCGTCTTAGTTCCAGAACGACTTGGAAATAAGACGATCTTGCCAAGACCGTCTTAGTTCCACTTTCTCATATATTTGCCTTGTAACCCTTGAGACCAAGACCAGGACGATCTTGTCAGGATCGTTCTAGGGTCTGTACGCTGTGTGGTTGATAAATTGATTTGAAAAACAAATGAATGGGTAACTGAACTCGTAAGAGATCGGTTTGCTCAAAACTAATACTTTTAAATTTAAAGGGAAATCATTGAGATGATTTCACTTTAGATTTCAAAGTGTTAGAATTTTTTTTAAAATTGAAGTGAAGTGTTTTTAACACTTGTTGTTAAAACGATCTTAAACAAGATCGTCCCATTTTAATAAAACCTTAAGACGATCTTGTACAAGATCGTCTCATTTTCTTTGTCTTAAAACCTTTGTCAACATATTGAATATTAAGACGATCTTGAACAAGATCGTCCCATGTTCATTTTTCCATACTTAACATTTTTTTAAATAATTAATGCTAAAACGATCTTGAACAAGATCGTTTCATTTTTTTTCCTTAACCTTTTTCAATAACAAATGTTGAGACGATCTTCCTTATGATCGTTTTGTTTTTCCAAAACCTGAGTTCAACCTCAGGACGATCTTGTCAAGATCGTCCTAGTTTCTATACTTAGAAAATTTTTCAAAAAGTTTTTTTTCTTAAATTTTGTGTAATGTGACAAAGTGCTTTGTATTATCATATAATCACAATATATTTGAAATACGAGGAATTGAACGCCTTTGTGTACTTCCTTGCTATTTTTAAATATATTGTACTTATATGATTATACTTTATTTTCTGAGTTTATCTTCTCATTTCAAATTATTTATAAAGAATACACTGAGTTGATCGCCTTTGTGAACCTCTTTGTATTTTATATAAATCATTTGAGTGAAACTTGTTATTTGCTATTCAAACATTATTTTATGTGTGCGTTAAATTGTTTTATGTCTTAAATCAGAAAATTAAAAATGGATCATCAAGAAGTTATTGAACATGATGAAGAGGTTGCTCTAAATGAATCAATTGAAGAAATTCTCATTGCCGGAAACACAAGTAACATGAGAAATAACCGAGCATTGTTTGATCCTTTCATGGCTCCCGGTTTCCAAATTGTTCCAAGAATTCTTCATAATCATTCTCTCACATATGTACTTACTGTTGAACAAGACTTAGCTGAAGTCTATCTTTTTGATATGTGGAGATCGATTACCTTTGTTCAACCTTATGATCCAACAAATCGAAGAGCCAAAGCTAAATCAAAATCACCTGAACTTCGTCGTCAAGGCTACTTTCAATATCAGTTGAATTCAGGAGATAGAACATATGAGTTTGAGTTCAATATTAATGACTTCAGAAGGATTTTAAGACTACCTGAAGCAAACTTCAATGGACATGCTGATTATGATGATTTTGAGTCCAATGAAGAAATGTTTGCTGCATTAATTTCTGTTGGATATGAAGGTCCTTTATCCAAGACAAAAGATTTCAAGTTGAAAAATCTACCAAAGATTTGGTATTATGTGTATTCCATCCTAAGCAACTGCTTAACTCCTTACACAAGAGGGATGGACAATCTGACACAGCCAATGCTGCACATTTTCTATGGTGTTGTCTTCAACAGACACTATGACATTGCTCAACTTCTGTGGGATCAATTGATAGTATTAGTAAATGGCAAAGTCTCTGCTCCCAAGAAGTATATTCCATTCATAAGATTTCTCACAGCAATTGTCTACAGTGCAGTCAGACAGGAAAGAAGCATTCCAAGGCTTCAAGACAGCAGCCAAGTGACCATACACTTTTATAAGTATGTTAGAGATTCAGGAACTGCTAACTATACTTTCCTGATTCCATCATTTCTATTAGATATGGTTTCAGATTCTGATGATGATAAGATTGCTTATCTGGACTGGATTAGAACAGCACTGGGACCGGAAAGCCTCCCGGTTCCTACCCAAGCTGTACATAGGACACCTGGTGAGGGGTCAAGTAGAAAAAGAAAAGAGCGTGAGGGTGAATCCAGTTCCAGTAAGTCCAAAAGAAAGAAACAAAAAGGTGAAATGTTTGTGTTAAAATTGAGTAAACAAGTGCATCAAAAGAAGAAGAAGAAGAAGAGTTCATCAAAGAAACTCAAAAGAAAAGCTACAGCTGAAACTTCTTCTCCAATATCTTCTGAGGAGACAATATCTGTTTCTGGGTCTCAAAGACCAATCCGATCACCACCCCCCAAAACAACCAATTTAATCCGATCTCAATCACCCAGAACACCATCACCTCAAAGACCATCATCTCCATCTTCACCCAAATTACCTCAATCACCAATTCATCATTCTTCACCACTTCCGGAAATTACAACACCTGAACAACCAATCATACCTCAATCTACCTCAACCATACCTTCATCATCCTTTGTCCGATCTCCTCCACCGACATATATTCAAGAAAGAAAGAAATCAATTCCGGTAAATATTCGAAAAACGTTTAAAAGATCTCGCTTTGAGTATGACCGATTTCAAGAACCCGAACCAGAAGATACGATTACTTCTGATAAAGATGCATCTGATGATGATGCAAATCAGTTTGCTGATGATGTCATAGACATCCCGGAGGAACAAGGAAGGAATGAGGGAGGGGTTGAAAATACCAGAGAGGTTGAGAGGTCCGGGATAGGTGAAAGGCAAAAAGAAAACGTTGGCCTCCAATTAGTCTCAAACCAATATCTACGCCGGGTTCGCCGTAGGGTAGAAGACGAGAGCTCCCAACTCTCGCATGAACAAACCTCCATAAGCCATTCGGAAGTCTCTCTACAGACTGACGTCTCATTTTTGCACGGGCAAAAACCACGTACTCCATTCCATTCTCCTTCAGAGTCTGTGAATGTTGAAGCAAAAGAGACACCTGCCCCTCTCTTGACTTTCGTTTCTGCACGTATGTCTAGTACCCTTAGGACACCAATTGTGGTACCATTTGCACATCTGAGTGATGATGCCGGAACAAACATAGAGAGATCGGCTCTTGTGCCCTCTCAAAGATTGTTTGGAAATCCTTCCATTGCTAACATCATGCCAGCTTTGAACGAAGGTGCCCTAGTTGTGCGACAGTCTGAATTCTTACGAGCTCGAACTGTTGCATCAGCTCTTCGTGCTATGGGCTTAACGGTTCGTCTAAGTGACTCCGGTGTTATTTATATCCACTTTCAAAAAGATTCTGGTTGCAAAGCCGAATCATCAACTGTTGCTCATACTTTTGAACCAACAGGAAATCCTGAGACAGTAATGATGTCTTCGGGTCACTCAGTAGAATCACTTGAGACTACTGATGTGCCAATTTCTGATATTCCATTACCACCTGAGGCTCAAAGGTTAATTGCTCATTTTGTTGAAGGGATTGAAGAGGGACAAAGAAGTGAATTACTTATATCGAGGAACACTATCACTGGTAAACTTCCTGCATCTCAAACCACATCTCAACCACCTAGATTACGTACTGGAGGTGCTTTACGCATTCGTTCTCCAGAAGAGACTCCAACACCAACACAAACAACACCAACACCCCCACAAACAACAACAACAACAACAACAACAACAACAACAACAACAACCGTACCACCAACACCACCACCACAATCATTTCCTGATCCAAATTCACCACATCATTCTTCCAGCTCTTCTTCTGAATCATCTGATTCATCCGAATACTTAAGTGATTGCTCACCAAACAGAATTGCCACCAGTGGGTTATCTACTGATACTTTAATTGTTGCTCTTATGAATCGGTTGAGATCAGAAGAACCCCATCTTTCTTCGCATAAAAGATCTATTTTTCAATCACTTCTTGCATATTTGTCTTTTCAAAGTACACAACAGGAACAACAGAATCAAATTGAAGCTCTTCAAAAGCGAGTCATTGAGCTTGATCAACAATGTCGACTGGCTAATATCTCAAGGCGTCGGGATGATCAAGAACCTGATGATCAACCCGAGGGGGAGAATATGAGAGATATTAGAGAGGGTCATGAGACACAAGCTCAAGATGGTCAAGAAACTGTTCAAGAAGTTGTTACAGAGACTCAAGGAGGAACTCAAATTCAAGAAGATTCGGATGATTTACCTCCACTCATCAGAAATATTTCCCATTATTATTCTTCCACATCAAGTTCTGATGAGTCAAGTGATCCTGATCCATTTCAACCAGAAAATGGTAATGATGATAAGTCTGATTCTGATAAACCTGATGATGCTCCAGCAAGTGTAGCTCAAGAAGAATATGGAGAGGATATATTTGAAGAGATAGTCTATCATCTCAGAAATACAGAAAATCTTGAGACTCCCAATGAACTTGGACAAGGAGTTAGACATCCAAGGATCTCAAGAAATAAGATATGGCAGATCAATGAGGGCTATTTTGCTGAGAATTATGAACAAATCTTGGATTTGAGCACAAGACCTGAAGAAATTGTGTGCAGAGCAAGATATCTTGAAGAAAGAGCCTTTCAAATCTATTGCTCACCAAGTGAAAGACTCAACATGACCTTGAACCGATTAAGAGCATTCTTTCTGTTCAGACATCAAGGTCAAAGAGATGCATATATGGAGCTAATGAATGCTGAAAGTTCTGTAAGAGCTGAATGGTGGTATCAGCAATTTCAAATCCCAATCACTAAAATCCTTCAGTTGTTTACTCCTCTCAAAAACCACAATCTTAGACTTGTTCGATTCAGAGTTTGTCGAGCAGATGGCAATATCTATGTTGTTCAAGAAGAATCTTTTCAACATATGACAATCTCAGACATCTTATTTCTCTACAATCAATATGCCTATCTGATCATCAAGACTCCAGATCAAATTCTAGCCTATGAAGCATTGAAAAGTCATATTCAAGCATTGATCAGATTTTATGAGTTCAATGACTTTCAGATTGGATTAGAAAGAAGAACTAGCAGGATTAACCTTACAAAACCAAACCAAAGAGCCAGAGGTTATGAGCTAGATTCATATCAGATTGGAGATCCAATTGAAAATTTGGATGGATTTGTCTTCATTAATCGACTGAAGAAAAAGATCTTCATTTGTGCCTCTGAGTTTCCCAAATATTCAGATGGTACTTTGAAATATTGTCAATCAATTCTGAATGCAATAGATGAAGATTCTGACAATGAAGAAGATGAACAAATCAAGTCTCAGAGAGAAGATCATATAAGACGTATCAAAGATACTCTTGATATGCGTCAGAAGATTAGAGATCTCATTGTCACAAGAACTTCAAATCCCAAGAAGGAATTATTCATACCAAGACAGGTTCATGGGTTCATTGGAATCCTAGTCATGAACGTGGTCCTCATAACATTCCTCCTGTAAACTTCCAAGATAATATTAAATTGCCAGATGAACGTCCTGTAGGTGATAACTGGCACTTCATCCCTAAGAAGTTTTGGAATGATTCATGGAACAGTTATAAGAAGAGAGCCTTCTGGAGTTCAAAGATTGACAAGCCATCAACCTCAAATGCTGCACGACGATATAAGAAAAGAAAGAACAAGCAAAGACGTGCAAACAAGAGGAGGGGACAACATAGAAAGTGATGATGGACAACCAAGCACTAAGGGGGAGAATGTTAGAAATATAAAATAGTGCTTAGTTGTATTTCTAAACATTGTATTTTATGTATATAATGTAAGGTTGAGGGGGAGCTTTTGTAATATACTTAGAGTATAAATACCCCTCAAGCCTTCAAATTTTAAAGGCTTTTACACACTTATGATAATCTATCATTCCTGCTTCATACACACACATCTTTCTCTCTCAAGAACACACACTAACACACACACTTTCCACCATTGTTGATTACCTTTCTTCCGCACTAGAACACGAATTATAATAGTTTTAACAAAGTACATCAGTGAACCAACCATTCCTCTATATTCAGTTGTGTTCAATGGCTTGCCATTTAGGTCAGAATCCAAATTTAAAGGTGCTGCAATTGGTGTAGTTTTAGAAGGGATTGAATCATATTTGTATTTTCTTAACAAATCTCTGACATATTTTTCTTGGTTTATGAAAATACCATTTTCAGTTTGTTTGATCTGAAGATGCAAGAAAAATGTTAATTCACCTATTAAACTCATTTCATACTCAGATGACATGATTTTAGAAAACTTTTTACACATTGCATCATCAGTTGACCCAAATATAATGTCATTAACATAAATTTGTACCAGTAAGATATTACCTTTTTCTCGCAAGATAAACAAGGTATTATCTATTGCACCTTTTTGAAAGCCATTTTTGAGAAGATGTTTAGTTAAAGTGTCATACCAGGCTCTTGGGGCTTGTCTAAGACCATACAAAGCTTTGTTCAGTCTATATACCCAGTGAGGATGCTTCTCATCAATGAAGCCTGGAGTCTGTTTAACATAAACTTGTTCTTCCAGTGTTCCATTAAGGAACGCACTTTTGGCATCCATCTAACTTTGAACTGCAGATGGGCTGCATAAGCCAAGAAAATTCTGATGGCTTCAAGTCTAGCAACTGGAGCAAAAGTCTCATCAAAATCAACACCCTCTGCTTGACAGTAACCCTTGGCAACTAATCTGGCTTTGTTTCTTACAACATTGCCATCTTTATCCATCTTGTTTCGGTAGACCCATCTTGTACCAATGAGTTCTTTCTTTAACCCTGGTGGACAAGGAACAAGTTCCCATACATTGTTCCTTTCGAACTGGATAAGCTCTTCTTGCATTGCTTCTACCCAGGTTGGATCTGCCATATCCTCGTCAATCTTCTTCGGTTCAATCAGTGATAAGAAGGTGACGTTTAAGCATTGCTCACTTGTGGCTCTTCTAGTCTGAAACTTGTTGGAGTCAAGTCACTCATTCATTACAAGATAGATTTGAAGATGACAAACAACTCAAGAAATACTTAAGTCCTTGGTTCTGGAGCTGAGTCAGCTTGGATGGTTCCAAGCTGAGTCAGCCTGAACATCTTTATTGGAAGATGGTATCTCTCAAGCAGCATCAAAAGAAGAACAAGCACTTGGTCTAAATCAAAGATAAAGAACAAGGATAGAAGACCAAGCTGATGGGTGGAAATCAGCTTGGATCTTACAGTCAGCTTGGAAGGTACATATTCAGCCTGGAGTCTTGCAAGTGCTCCAGAGTTGTTATAACTTTGTATATATCATCAATCAACTGGATAAGCACCAGAAAGGACATTCTAGAAGTGCCAGTTGTTGATTGTAAACATTCTATCAGGTGTCCATTTTATTGTTGCTGCACGATCAACCTTGGTGAGCAATAGGGAACAAAAAGGACAATGTCACTATCACCTAGTACTGATCAAGCAGAAGCCATTAGATCAAGACACATGGAAAGAAATGGACGACATCCAAGGCAGTGTTGATGCCTATATAAACCAGCCTTTGTGTCTCAAGAATGTGTGCATCCATAACATTAACTCTCACAATGATTAAAGCTTATCAGCTTGGATACGTGTTGTACTCATCTTAGGCTAGTAGAGTTAATAAATAAAGTTGTAACTTGCTATTCAGCCAAGTAGTTAGATTTGTAGGCTAATCTGTTCCACAACTACTTGTAATTCTTTTTATTCTTTAATAAAAGAATTGGTTGAAAATCAACTTGCACTTTGTTCTTGGACTGCACTTTACTTTACTGTCTTTATATTCTGTTTATTTACTTACTGTTTCATTAATATATCAATCTCAAGCTGAATATGGATAAACACTTTAAGACAATTTACATTCCGCATTAAAAAGTGTTTTCAGACTGATTAAGTTTAAAAGTTGTATTCACCCCCCCCCTCTACAACTCTTTGAGACATCTTAAACCATCCTGTTATCTCCTTGGGGACCTATCAGGTGGTATCAGAGCAGGGGTTTCGTAATACACTTAACTTGATCCCTCTCATTTAACTTTTATTTTGGTTTAAAATATGTCTCAACCTATGTACACTGATAATGGTTCTTCAACCAGACCACCCATGTTTGATAAGACTGATTTCAGTGGGTGGAAAGGAAGAATGTCCCTTTTTCTTGAATCTATTGATAATGACATGCCTGACATACTTGTTGATGGACCTTATGTTCCAAGAGATACAGTAATCACACCTAGGCCAGCTCCAACTGATGGATCTGAGCCTGGTGCACCTGATGTCAGAGTTGTTATCAAACCCATAGCAGATTGGGGTGATGAAGATAAAAGAATGGTCAACTTGGATGTAAAGGCCATGAACTTTATTGTCCAAGCTGTACCTAAGGACATCTATAGATCCATTAGACATTGTCCTAGTGCTAAAAAGATGTGGGATACATTGACTGTTATGTATGAGGGTTGTGCAACTTCTATGGAGTCTACTAAGACTACCTTAACTAGAAGGTATGAAAGATTCTTTGCACATAAGAATGAATCCCTCACTGACACTCATACCCGATTTAATGCACTTGTTAATGACTTGATTGCTATTGACATACATAAAGATGATGATGTACTTAAAAGCAAAATTTTAGATTCATTACCTTTAAAATGGAATAACTATGTTGCTAGTGTCAAGTTGAGTCCTGTGTACAAAGAACTTGACTTACCAGGTCTTTATGGGTTGCTTCACAACCATGAATGCACTGAAGCTGAAAAGCTGATTGCCATGGGTGATGCTGTGGGAAGCTCTAGCTCTGCACTTGTTGCATCTTCAACTGAGCATCCCAGCCCACTGTGTGATGAACCTGTTCCAAGTCAGTTTGTGAGTGATATTGTTGAAACCGATAAACTTTGTGAATTTGAGAATGAATATTACTCAAGTGATGAAACTGAGAGTTTGGCTAGTGAGGTTGCCATGTTGGCTGAAAGATTGAGGAAGAAAATTTTTTCAAAATTTAAAGGAAAAAGAGTTTCTAAAAGTGACAAACCTAGAAAGCCTTTAGATATGTCAAAAATCACTTGTTATAAATGTGGTAAAATTGGTCATATGGCAAATGATTGTAAATCTAAACCCACACAACAAGTTGATAGCTCTAAACCTAAGAATATTGGAAAAGATGAAAAATACTCTAAACTCAGGCTGAAATATAAGAAACTTAAAGCACATGTTGCTAAGCTGAGTGAGAAGAGTCTTGTTGCAAAAGATTGGGCTGAGAGTGCAACCTCATCTGATGATGAAAGCTATGAGGATGCTCAATGCTTTATGGTCAAGGAGCAGTCAGCCAAGTGTCAAGAAATCAAGGAAAGGTGCTTGATGTGTTGGTGCATGTTTCTCGGTGAAAAAAAGCATTCTAGATGTGTGATGTATATTTATATATATTCAAGTCTTGTAATTTATCTTGTAATTACCGTTTATCAATAATATTACCTTGGCATATATTGTTGATCATATTGGGATCCATTTATGTTTATATGATTGTTTATTATTTGTGTTTTACAGGTTCTAGACATTACATGTAAAGAGTCATTAAGTTAATATTGTTTCTGCGTTTAACAGCAGTTAAAATATTAACTTAATGTACTTCCAAATGGAAGTTAAGTTAATTGTGTTTCTGTGTATTAACAGCAGGAGAAACATTAACTTAATCAACACTTCCAATAGGTAATATAGACAATGTTGTTTCTGCGTATATTTACAGCAATATAAACATTGGTTGAGTTAATGTTGGTTCTGCGTCTTGACAGCAGTTGAAACATTAACTCAAATATTCCTAAGTGTTATTTGAGGGTTATTGGGAACGAGCAAAATAGTTGCTTGTGGAAAGAACACTCAAATGGTCATTTGAGAGTTTCTGAGGAACAAGCAAAAGTTTGCTTGTTCATAAGAACTCTCAAATGGTTTGAGAGTTTCTGTGGAAACAAGCAAAAGCATGCTTGTCCATAAGAACTCTCAAACAGTTTGTGTGTTCTGGGAAACACACAAACAGGCCAAAACCCTAATGGGCTTGACATGAGAACACTCAAATCCATTGGATTTGAGAGTTCTTGTCACTTTCCTATAAATAGAGGTGTGTGTTATGCGTGTTCTCAACAAGAGTGTGGAGAGAGAAACGAGCAAAACCTAGAGAGAGAAAACCTAGAACACACACGGTTGATCTTGTGGGTGGTACTCGACTCACGCACGAACTGCAAACACACACCCGGTTTGGACGGCTCGTAGACTTAGATTACCACGTTGGTTGGTAAGGTTTGTCCGGAGAGCCGTTTCACTATAGTAACCAAATACGAGTGTTTATATTCACGCAAAAGATATATATATATATATATATATATATATATATATATATATATAAAAATATATATATTATATATAATATATATATATATATCATAAAAGGTAGATATAGAAACCGTGGGTTATCTCGAGGAATTCCGCACCTCACATATCCTTAAGTCAATCTCGGTTCGGTAAGACCCGGGGGACTTACAACTGGTATCAGAGCCATAGGTTATCAACACCCTTGGTTCGAGATTGATCACGGTTTTGGTATTCCACTTTTTGCATGTTCTTAGGTGGAGAAGTGTTTTCGGGTTCGTTTGAAATAAAGATTCAAACTTGACACCAAAATAAGACATATCTCATTCCTAAGATCATTTTCTCATGTTTTCATTGATCAAGGAACAATATCGGGTTCGGGATCTAAGAAATTGTGAGAAAAACCGTGTTTGCGTGTTCTTGGTACTGTACCATTTGCATGTTTCTGGTACTGTTTCTCCACACGTGCATGTGCACTATTCAAATAATCCTGTTCCTAAATTCAGTGGGAACAGTGATGAGTTTGGTACGTGGAAGGCTAGGATGATATTGCATATCACTGGTATTGAGAGGAACATGATGAAAATCTTAAATGAAGGTCCTTATGTCCCTACATCACCTCTCAATCCCCTTCTTGATCCTTCTGGATCTAGAAGAGGAAGGGAAAAGAGGGAGGAACATTGGTCTGAAGAGGAGAGGAGATTGGTGAATCTAGACACCCTTCTCAAAAACATGATCCTCGTGGCCGTTCCAGAAACCCTAATTCCCACACTAGTTCTTTTTCCTAGTGCTAAAACCATGTGGGATGAACTTCTAAACCAGCATGAAGGAGGAGATGACACCATTGTCACCAGAAAGGTCTTCTTAAACAAGAGGTATGAGTCATTTTTTGCTCAGCCTAATGAGTCTCTCACTGGTACTTACACTAGATTTATGAGTACCATAAACCAGTTGAGGTCTTGGGGTTGAGAAGGACAAGGATATACTTTTGGAGAAATTTTGTGATATTCTGCCCACCAAATGGTCTCATATGATCCTGGTCTTACGACAAGGTAAAACTCGGCACACACACACTCTCTCAACTCTTTATGGAGCTTTCAGGTACACTGAAGAAAATCAAGCTCAGAGAGTGGTGGCAGAACAAGATGCTTTTAACCATGCCTCCAGTAGTCCTAATGTGGTTAGTCATACTGAACCACAAAGTACAGCACTGATATCTTCTGAGAATGTATTTTCTATGAAGAAGATGGTGTCTGAACTCATGGATTCTGGAGAGTCCAGTCAAATCTCTCCAGACTGTTGTGATGAAACTGATGATGATGACCTTATTGCAATGATTGCTAAAACGTTTAACCGTTTCAAAGCAAGAGCAAATAGGCCATCTGGACAATTTGCATCCAGTTCTTCAGCTGATAAGACCAATTTGACATGCTTTAAGTGTGGCAAAAAGGGTCATTTCATAAAAGATTGCAGGTACATGGCTCTGGCAGACGAAGAGCACCTGGTGAAGGAGGATGTCACATCTGGACGATGGGTGGACATTGTTATTAAAAAGGTTAGTGATTATGATACTGCAACTGACCAAGAATTAAAACTGGATATCGCTGAAGCTCTTAATTCTGATTTAATATTTGTTGAAACTGTTAGATCTGACTGTGTAAATGGTCTAGAAACAGATTTTTCTGAAATAACTGTTTTAATATCAAAATTGAAAGAACTTCAAGACATTGAACTGGCATTTCAAGCCCAGGTTCTGGTAACTGAACAATTGATTCAAGAAAAACAAGATCTTGAAGTCATTTTAGAGAAAGAAAAACTGGTGATTAAATCATGGCTAGAAACCAAAAAGCCATATGATGCTGGAGTAAATCAATTTCCTGCTCAAAAACGTGCATATTTAGATGGAAATACTCATGTAGCATCATTAATACCAGTAATCGATCGATTACCAGAGGGGTTCAGGCCCACCACTGTTTATGATGAGCCTGTAACTCCAAAGGCCAATATTTTCCCAGTTCAATCCCCAGAGGTTAAGACTGGAGCATTCCAGATGACTGCTTCAGTTAAAGAGGTTTATCGGAATAAACCTTTGCCTCAGACCAATCCCCTACCTAAGCCTAGAACTGGAAAGGCTAAGGTATCATCTGATGAAAATGTTTTGTCCAGGTTAGAGAGCCAGATTCAAATACTGACTCGTCAATTTCAAAGTTTTAATGCAAGATTAAACTTTATTGAGGGTACTTCATCTGGCCCTAGACAAAATACAAAACCTTTTGCAAAGAAAGATAAATCTATTTCTCCAGTTGAGAAAAAGAAAAAGGTTTCAAAACTATCAACCCCAGTGGTCTTTTCAACTAAGACCACTGTTGAAGAAAGTGAACTAAACCAGATTGCCCCAGGGACCTATAAGGGAGGGTCCAGTGAACCCATCAGTCGATGGGTTCCCAAATCTAACTGATAATATCTGGGATGTGCAGGGCGATCGAAAGAAATATATCTGGTATCTTGACAGTGCTGCTGGCAGGACGATGACCGGATGTAGGACCCTGCTGGAGGAGTTCACCATTTCTGATGGACCCTCCATTACTTTTGGAAATGATGGTTGTGGAAAGACTGAGGGATACGGTGTTCTGAACAATGGACAAGTCAAGTTCAGACGAGTTGCATTTGTGAATGGTTTGAAATATAACCTGATCAGTGTAAGCCAACTGTGTGATGATGGCTATCAAGTTTTATTCAATATTGCTCAGGGTATCGTATTCAACAAGGACTGGAAGGTAGTGTTGATTGCTCCCAGAAAAGGGAATGTGTACGTGATGGATATGGAAAGCTCTCCTTCAGAGCAGTGTTTCTATACTCAAGCTGATGAAGACACAAACTGGTTATGGCACAAAAGGTTATCCCATTTAAATTTCAAGAACATTAATAAGTTATCCAGAAAACAACTTGCAGATGGGATACCTTCAGTTTCCTTCAAAAAGGAAAGACCATGTCCAGGATGTGAGATGGTAAGCAAAAACGTACCAGTTTCAAGACCAGACAGAATTTCAGCATATCTGAACCTCTTCATATGCTTCATATGGACCTCTTTGGTCCAGTGAACCCATCAGTCGATGGGTTCCCAAATCTAACTGATAATATCTGGGATGTGCAGGGCGATCGAAAGAAATATATCTGGTATCTTGACAGTGCTGCTGGCAGGACGATGACCGGATGTAGGACCCTGCTGGAGGAGTTCACCATTTCTGATGGACCCTCCATTACTTTTGGAAATGATGGTTGTGGAAAGACTGAGGGATACGGTGTTCTGAACAATGGACAAGTCAAGTTCAGACGAGTTGCATTTGTGAATGGTTTGAAATATAACCTGATCAGTGTAAGCCAACTGTGTGATGATGGCTATCAAGTTTTATTCAATATTGCTCAGGGTATCGTATTCAACAAGGACTGGAAGGTAGTGTTGATTGCTCCCAGAAAAGGGAATGTGTACGTGATGGATATGGAAAGCTCTCCTTCAGAGCAGTGTTTCTATACTCAAGCTGATGAAGACACAAACTGGTTATGGCACAAAAGGTTATCCCATTTAAATTTCAAGAACATTAATAAGTTATCCAGAAAACAACTTGCAGATGGGATACCTTCAGTTTCCTTCAAAAAGGAAAGACCATGTCCAGGATGTGAGATGGTAAGCAAAAACGTACCAGTTTCAAGACCAGACAGAATTTCAGCATATCTGAACCTCTTCATATGCTTCATATGGACCTCTTTGGTCCAGTGAACCCATCAGTCGATGGGTTCCCAAATCTAACTGATAATATCTGGTGTGTGTGCAGGGCGATCGAAAGAAATATATCTGGTATCTTGACAGTGCTGCTGGCAGGACGATGACCGGATGTAGGACCCTGCTGGAGGAGTTCACCATTTCTGATGGACCCTCCATTACTTTTGGAAATGATGGTTGTGGAAAGACTGAGGGATACGGTGTTCTGAACAATGGACAAGTCAAGTTCAGACGAGTTGCATTTGTGAATGGTTTGAAATATAACCTGATCAGTGTAAGCCAACTGTGTGATGATGGCTATCAAGTTTTATTCAATATTGCTCAGGGTATCGTATTCAACAAGGACTGGAAGGTAGTGTTGATTGCTCCCAGAAAAGGGAATGTGTACGTGATGGATATGGAAAGCTCTCCTTCAGAGCAGTGTTTCTATACTCAAGCTGATGAAGACACAAACTGGTTATGGCACAAAAGGTTATCCCATTTAAATTTCAAGAACATTAATAAGTTATCCAGAAAACAACTTGCAGATGGGATACCTTCAGTTTCCTTCAAAAAGGAAAGACCATGTCCAGGATGTGAGATGGTAAGCAAAAACGTACCAGTTTCAAGACCAGACAGAATTTCAGCATATCTGAACCTCTTCATATGCTTCATATGGACCTCTTTGGTCCAGTGAATGTTCAGACTCGTGCTGGTAAAAGATATACCCTGGTGATCGTAGATGAATTTTCCAGATATTGTTGGGTTATCTTTCTCAGGTCTAAAAGTGAAGCTGCTGTTGAAATCATCAGTCTTATCAAGCAAATTAAGCTCAAGTACAGTTGAAAGGTGTGTCAGTTAAGAAGTGACAATGGAACAGAATTCCAGAATGCAACTCTAAAGTCATTCTGTACTGACATTGGCATCTCCCAGAATTTCTCATCAGCCCGCTCTCCAGAACAGAATGGAGTGGTGGAAAGGTAGAATCGAACGCTGATAGAAGCTGCCAGGAGTATGCTTGCTGAATCTGGTCTGTCTACCAGTTTCTGGGCTGAAGCAATTGCTACTGCTTGCCACACCCAGAACCGGTCAGTGTATGTAAAGCGACACAAAAAGACAGCCTATGAAGTCTTAAGAAATAGAAAACCAAATATTGGTTATTTTCATGTTTTTGGATGTCCAGTTTACATCCTGAACGACTCCAGTCAGTTAGGCAAATTTGATGCCAAAGCTGATGAAGGGTATTTCTTAGGCTATTCAGCCATTCGCAAGGTCTTCAGAGTCTACAACAAGAGACTGGAGAAGGTCCATGAGTCAATTCATGTCACATTTGATGAATCAAATGCTACAATCAAAAAGAAGCCAGCCCTTGACACTCCCCCAGTAACTCCAATTGTCTTCTGTGAATCTGATCCTATCAACTACAATAAAGAAGATTCAGAAGACACAGTTTCCAGTTATCCTGATCTGGAACCTGTTCAGAAAAAGAAACGCTCCAGTGGTACTCCATTCTATCCTTCTATTATTTTCAAACTACCCTCTGAAATTAATATTGGATCAGATGTTCATACTACTCCCCCAGTATCAGTGTCAGTTGAGAATATACCAGAAATGTCTTCTTATGAAGAATTCCAAACTAAACCAGTACTTCAAGAAATGCCTTCAAATGAAGAATTTCATGATGCAAATCGTGATTTAAATGACTCAGATGAAGATGCTGAAGTAGTCTGGCAAGATCCTCCTCCTGAAGCAACTCCAGAGGAGACTCAACTGAATTCTTGCACTGATATTGTTGTCAGTAACAATCCTGGTCAGTACTCCAGATGGACAAAAGCTCATCCTATTGATCAGATCATAGGTGACTCCAGTAGAGGAGTTCAGACCAAAAGAGCCTCTAGTAATCAATGCTTATATGTTAGTTTTCTATCATTGATGGAACCAAAGAAGATTGACGAGGCTTTGGAAGATCCAAGCTGGGTGACTGCTATGCAAGAAGAGCTTCACCAGTTTGAAAGGAACAAGGTCTGGTATCTGGTTCCTTTCCCAGTTGGAAAGAAAGAACCAATTGGAACAAGATAGGTCTTCAGAAACAAGGTAGATGAAGATGGCCACGTAATCAGAAACAAGGCCAGACTGGTAGCACAAGGCTACTGCCAGTCAGATGTCGATTTTGATGAATCATTTGCTCTAGTGGCTAGACTTGAAACGATCAGAATATTCTTAGCATTCGCTGCTCATCATCAGTTCAAGGTCTACCAGATGGATGTAAAGAGTGCTTTCTTGAATGGAAAGCTTAAAGAAGAAGTTTATGTCAGACAACCACCAGGTTTCGTTGATGAAAGGCATCCACATTGGGTATATCGTCTGGACAAAGCGCTTTATGGCCTCAGACAAGCCCCACGTGCCTGGTATGACACTCTGACTAAACACTTATTGAAAAATGGTTTCAAAAGAGGTGCAATTGACAATACCTTATTTATTCTTCATGAAAAAGGTAATCTGTTAGTGGTACAAATTTATGTTGATGATATTATTTTTGGGTCTACTGATGAAAACATGTGCAAGAAATTTTCAAAAATAATGTCAACTGAATATGAAATGAGTTTGATGGGTGAATTAACATATTTTCTTGGACTCCAGATTAAACAAAACAAAGATGGCATTTTTATTAATCAGGAAAAATATGTTAGAGATCTTTTAAAGAAATATGATATGAACTCTTCACCATCTAAACCAACTCCAATTTCTGCACCACTGACACTGGACTCCGATCCAGATGGTAAACCAGTGAACACCACTGTCTACAGAGGCATGGTTGGTTCACTGATGTATTTAACTGCCAGTAGACTAGATATTATGTTTTCAACATGTTTATGTGCCAGATATCAGTCTAATCCAAAGGAATCTCATATGCTTGCTGTAAAGCGCATACTGAAGTACCTTAAGGGTGTCCCCAGTTTGGGTCTTTGGTATCCCAAAGGCTCAGGCATGGATCTAATGGGTTATTCAGATTCAGATCATGCAGGGTGTAAGATAGACAGGAAATCCACTACTGGTGGATATCATTTCGTAGGTGGTAAACTGGTCAGCTGGACCAGTAAGAAGCAAACTTCAGTTTCATTGTCCACTGCTGAAGCTGAATACGTGTCTGCAGCCAGTTGTTGTGCTCAGATACTCTGGATGAAGAACCAGTTGCTTGATTATGGTATTAAGTACTCAAAGACCCCAATCTTTTGTGATAATACCAGTGCCATTGCTATCTCGAACAATCCAGTCATGCACTCCAAAACGAAGCTCATTGATCTCAGGTATCATTTTATCCGTGATCATATTATGAAAAACAACATTGAACTCCATTTTATTCCCACTGACAAACAACTCGCTGACATTTTTACTAAACCTCTGGATGTCAAAACTTTTGAATATCTTGTTGGTGAGTTAGGAATGTTAAACCCTTAAATCTGGAACCTTGGTATTGAACGCCATTGTGTACTACTGAGGATCTTTGATTTAAAGATTTATAAATTTATGACTGCTCAGATATTAAACGCCGTTGTGTACTATCTTTGCATTAATAGATTTCTGGATCAACATTCGAGGGGGGAAGACTTGAAAGATATTTTTTGTTCTTAAAAATGTTTTAAGTTCAGGGGGAATTTATTAATTTATTTTCTCACTGGACAAATTCTTCAGCAAATATTACTGGTACTTTGTAAATGTGTCCCTCTCACTGGTAATTGGACAGGTTGAAGTGCGTGTTTGAGGTGACTTTTGTCTCCTTGTAAATGTGTCCCTCTCATTTGTCTGTATTAGTTGACGTGCACGTTTGAGGTTACCAGTCTTTCAAAATGGTTTTCACTGGTACTTTACTGGAGTGTCCCTCCAGTGTACCATCAGTGCATGCTTCACTGGACTAATCCACCAATGATACTGGAGTGTCCAGTCAACCTCTAGATGCACTGAAATGAGTCATAATATTTTTTTTAAATACTTGGTCATTGTGCGTGCCACGTAAGCAAACTTTTTAAAGATATTTATCTTATAATCCTACGTGGCATGTAATTTTTTCAAAGAAATGATGGTATTTTTACCTTGGGAAAACAAAAAGTGCAACTTGTTACTGTTTGTGGGCTGTAAACCGTCACACATTTATGTGTGATGTGATGTAATTAATGCGGATCTCAGAACCCCGATCAAAATTTTATTTGATAATTTCAAATTAAACCATTTGAGTTCCACATTCTCTCTCCTATATATACCCACTTTCACTTTCAATTGCATTTACTTCGAACATATTTACTCCCAAATCTTTCAAAATTCCTTCATTCAATTTCCAATCATAATCATCTCTCATATTTACTCCATTTCCATTCAATTCTTCATCAAATCTTCATCAAAACCCTAAATATTCAATTTCATCTTCATCTATTAATATTCAAATGGCACCAAGACAATCCAAATCGCCTAAAAATCTGCTCGCCGCTGAATATGCTCCGACTGAAAATGTTGATAAGGCACCCCATATCACATTAGAGGCAAAAGCCATAAGATAAACATGAATAACTGGATGGCCAGACTTTCACTTTCCAGTGTTTATAATGCCCAATCCGTTATTGGGAGATTAAATACTTTTTTTCTCTCATGTCCATTATATGGTGCTTTGACATTAAATCCAGGGAGGATGTACCATGATTACCTTTGTGAATTCTGGTACACTGCACAATATGATGATACAACTTCATCAATTACTTATTCTCTGAAGCAAGGTACCAGATCCTTGGGTTTCACTGTTAGTTTACTCAGGTCTGTTCTACAGTTGAATTATTTTGAACAGAATGAGTTGCCCATTGAACTTCCCTCTGGTATCAATACAAGGGAAGTGTGCAGACTGATGGGGCACACAGATATTGTGGATGAGCATGGCCAGCTATCCAGGAAGGGAACAGTCTACATGAGCAAACTGACAGACTCATGGAGATTCTTCTTCACACATATCGTTGAATGTTTGGGAGGCAGTTCTGGAGGGTTGGACCAGGTAAATCAAACTCATCTCCAGATTGCCTACTGCCTCTGGTTTGGACTTAGAGTGGATTTTGCTCAGATCCTGTTTGATGATCTGGTAGAGCGTCTTAGAGAAAAAGGTAGAAAAGCCTTTGTTCCATATATCCGTTTTCTTTCACTGATGTTTAAAAGAGCTCTTAGAGACCAGTACGATTATGAAAAAACTCACTTTTCTGTGAGTGGGTATATGAGGGATCTGACCAACCTAAGATCTCCACTAAATGAGGTCGATATTCCTCAGTCCATGCTCTCTTTTCAAAGGGAAGAAGTAGAATTGGCTCCAGGTAGAGGTCAAGCTGGTGAAGGACCCTCTGGTGACCAAGATGTACAGATTATAGAAGTTGTACAACCCATTAGACAAGTGGCTCCTGAAGGTCAAGGACCAAAAAATGTTGAACCTTCCAGACGACCTAGATCAAACAGGCATCTGATGAGAGCTGGAGTTCAGGTGAATCCAGAAAGACATCCTGGTGATGTAATAAATTTGGATGGGTCTCCGATTTTTGAACCTGAAGAGAATGTTGAACAAGTTATTGAGCAAGAAAATGTATAGGTTATTGGGCAGGTGACTGATGAACAGATAGAAAATGTGGCTCAGATTATTGAGCAAGTTGTTGAGCAGGTAGAACAAATTGTTCAGGCTGATGAACAAGTATCTGGTGAGCAAGAGGCTCGAATTGATTTGAATGTTGAAGCAAGTGAACAGGCTGGTGAACTGGTTGGTGCTCAGGCTGGTGATACAAATGTTGGTGAAATGTTTTGGTATGAGGCTGATTCTCCCATGTCAGAAGATCAAATTTTTGATGTCAATATGAACTTTCTGGGTGAGGATGTTGTACAAGTTGAAAGTCTACCAGAAATGCCACCACCTCCACCAGAAACAAATATTCCTCCATCAGAATCAGAAATGCCACCACCTCCACCAGAATCAAACATGCCACCACCACCACCACCTTCAATTCCACAATCCACTCCTTACTTTAATCCATTCACAATCCAAACTTCACAAACTCAACCTCCACCAATTGAAACTCTAGTCAACGTATCTGAAACCTCGTGCGCTGGACTCAACAGTTGTAACATCTGAAGCTGCAACTAAAGAGGTCTGTGCACAAGTACCTCTCATGACCAGATTGCCTTCCAATCTTGAACCTCCTAGTGGTCTCTCCACTTCATCTTCTGCCGAGGTCCAAGGCCTTTTAAATAAGGTGGCGGACCTGGAGAGATCACTCCAGACTTCATCGCAGGTTATTTCAGACTTTAAATCTTTATTATCAAATAACCTTGCATCTGAGATGAATATATTTGCTGGAAATGAGAAGCTTGTTTTTGAGAAGCTTGATGAACTGGTACTGGCCACTAATAACAACACTGAAAACATCAAAGTGGCAGTCCAGGGATTGGAGACAAGGCTGGTGAACTCTGTTCAGACTGCAGTGAAAGGTGAACTTGTTCAACCACTGGTAGGTCTGAAAGAAGAGGTTCAGAAGTTGGTTACCAGGATAAGTTCTCTGGAGAGTAGGCCCATACTTGATCAGGCTGCTGTTGTTAGCACGATTAGTGTGAATGCACAAAGAAGTTCAGAATTAGTATGTTGAAAGAATTATCTGAAGAAATTTCTGAGTATGTTCTTCGAACTATTCAAGATGGGCTGTTACCCCAAGTGGAGAAGTTGATGGAAGAAGAATTGCCAAAGCACTTGCCTAAAGAAGTTGAATCTGTTAAAAAAGGAAGTGCAGGCACTTAAGAAAATTGTGACTGATACAACTCCAGTGGCTGGAAGAACCTTTTGTGCACTGGACAGACACATGCTAGAACAATTATGGAATGATCTCAAGTCCAGAACTGGTGATCATTCCAAGGGGGAAAAGTCGTCTGGTGTCCAAGAAGGGTTGATTAGAAAGAAGAAGGAAGTTGTTGCCAGTGCTGTTGAAAAGACCTTTGCTACTGAAAGCATTGTGCAACAAAAACAAGTGACTGGTACTGATGCCAGTGCACGATTAGCACAAAGAGCATTTGGCACTGAAGCCACTATGCTGACTAAAGAAGCTGCTGGTACTGAAGCCAGTGAGCCCCAGTTTGAATCTTTCCCAGATATTCCAACTACTCTGAAGTTTGTTAAAGGAAAAGAACAAATGGTATCTGGAGAAGAAGAACAAACTGCTGAAGAATCATCAGAGTTTCCCACTACTGATGATGAAACCTCTAAGAAGCTGGAACAAGAATGCATAATGATAGAGATCTTTAAGAGAAATCAAAGAGATGAACTGCTAGCCCATCAAAGGGAGATGGCAACTATGGGGACTCTGGACTCTTATAATGCTGGCAGGTTAGGCATAAACATTGATGTGTACAAAAAGATGAAGGAAGACCCCAGAGTTTATCAATGTCTGAATGCATTGAATGATGTTCATGTACGCTCCTTTTACACTGAAGAAGAACAGATTTATGATTCAATAATTTATGGCGTTAGTGTACCAGAACTTATCAGGCAAAGAAAGGAGGAACTGGTGAACCTCCAGAAGAAGATAAGGAAAAATGCTGGTGCTCTGGAGTTAGAGTACAGAAAGAAAGTGACAGGCTTACCGAAACTGACTGCCAAACAGATCAAAGCAATTAAAGAGACTGATGTAAGCACATTCATTCCCCTGGACACTTCTCTGAAAATCAATTGTCAACAACTCCAGTCTGCTGTAGAACAACAGAGAGTGTCAAAGGAAACTGAAGCAATGATCCAGACAGCCAAATGGAAAGACAAGTATAATGAAATGTTGAATTTCAGGGCTGATGCTAGAAGGATCACTGGTGCAGAGATTAAGCTTGCTGATAATCATGAAGGTATGTCAAAGTTTGAAGTAAAGTTGACCAGGGAAGGTAACTTTACTGATGAAAGAAAGAGTACTTCAGTCCAGGAGTTTGGATGGAGTGAACTGAAGGAGATTGCCTTAACATTCAGGGGGAAGACAAATGTGTCGACTGATGTTAAAGCATTTCTGAAGAGGGTTGAGAAGGTATGGAGAAGAAAGCAACAGATGGAAGTTGCAATAGGCATGAAATCGCCAGAATCAGTACCATCTTCTCCATCACCAAAGAGAAAGGCTTCTGAAGATGCTCCAAGACAAACATCGAAGAGAAGGGCCTGACTCTTATCATTTACTTATTGTAATTTATTGTTTGATGAAAATTGTAACTATTTATCAGTTGATGTATGTAATATTAGTTGCAATTTTTGATTCATAAAAGTAAATGATCAGATTAGTCTAAGTTAGAACTTAAAAGATGAAACTGAAAACACTCATGATCTATAAAGTGTTTTCCAGTAACTTAGATATTTTAGACTAAGTCAAAACTTGTGTTTTTCAAGCATACAAAGTTGTATAGATTTAAGCTTGAAAACACTTGCATTAGTTCTAAACAAATAGGGGGAATTTGTTAGGTCCAGATTTACTGGACTCGCTCCAGACTCGACTACTGGAGCCTTACTGAAGATTTGTCCAGAAACGTGTTCTACTGGACCTACTCCAGACTTGGAATCTAGAGTCCCTCTGAAGATTTGTCCAGAAATAACGGAAGACCAGTGAGCAAATACTTGTATAGAAAATCTGGAGTATTCTCCAGATTAGCTTACTGGACTTCACCCCAGTCCAGATCTACTCTACTAAAGACGTTCTCACTGAAGTCAAAGACTGAAGTCAGAATAAAGAAGACTGACAAACGGCGGAGTCCACTGGAAGTCTTACCAGATCTGTACACTGGAGGATTGTCAGTGTTCTGGACCTTACAAGTCTGAACACTGATATCGAGGAATTGACTTTTGCCTTTACACACTTTCCAAAGGACAATCCACTTGTTCTTTACCAAAGTTTATACGTGTGTAAAGGTGGTTGGTTAAAAGAATAAAGTCATATTGATGTGACTTTATCCTTGTACAATTAACCAATGCATTTAATGTTCTTGTCGGTTCATTAGATGCATGCAACCATATTTGTACGGCACAAAATTCACTGGTGAATTTTGATGCCTATAAATACAAAGTCATTTCTTTGAGAAAATCACTTTAAAGCATACATTTAGCATTAGAGTGAATTTGTCTAAATACTCTCGATCTTAAACAGGGATACTTCACAACTTTAAGTATCTCGATTCAAAAGAGTTATTTGACAAATATAGATCATTTGTAATTCATGGGTTGTTAGGATACATACTTATTTGTATTATCTTGATTCCGCACAACCTTGTATTTTATTTAACATCATAAATAAAATACACCTTGAAAAATACATAATGTTCCACTTTACTTGTTTATTGCTTTAAGTCGTGTATTACTTTATTTATATACTTGCATTTATATTTAAGTAATACTAGTCCATTCTAGTGATTATTAGACTTGTTGTATTTTACACTTTCGGGGTTAACCATCGTGTTGATGCATGTTGATGTGACAACAGCAACTTAGATTTGATTAGTCTTTTAGATTAAGACATATGTTATTTTATGTCTTATTTATATATGTGTAATTGATAGATTATGGACTTCATGTTTTGGTAATGATCGATTACATGTTTTGGTGTTATATATATGTTTATGTATGATGTTTGTTATGTGTGTTATACAAGTACAAACATAATATATGTTAGGTTCTTTGTACATGGAGTACTTGGAAAATAACTAGGCATAGATGTTGATGGTAATTAGTGTAACAACCCTCAAGTTCCGACTAGGACAACTTACTTAGACTTATCTAGGTATCTATCCCTAGAGGTTTGTTAAGAGAATTGACCTTCTAAACATTAAGGCATAGTGATAATTGCCCCCTAGTTCAATGAAATACCGTAAATGACTAGCTATCTTAGAAATGCCATAAACAATAACAATAATCATTCATGTAACACCCGTCGTTTAAAAACTTGGATTTTTCAAAACTTTGCCAAACGGCGTTTAAAATAAGCGGAAAGGATCACTTTCAAAATCTGCCCCATCCGTAACGGATGGTACCTTTAAAATTTGGTGTTACTACTAGCATCATCAAAACAATAAAAGTAAATCCAAGCTTTGGTACCAACATAAATGCCACATTATTACAAGTCTTTAATCATAAATGAAATAGCCAAACATAAGGCTAAAGGAAGTCTAAGCGTTTAATGTCTTTGCTAAGCTTCTTTATTCGTCTACCCAAGTCTCACCAAGCTAATCCTTGCCTATCTCAAACTTGATTATCCTGGAGGCACAACATTTTCAAAGAGCAAGTGTTAGCTAATAAAATTAGCTAAGTAAGATAACATAACTCGAAAACGTTTGCCAAATTCATATATTAACAAAATCCGCATTTTAAGTTAATATCACACACATACATAACATCATAAGATACACATTAGGTTCAACATGTCCTAAAGTGTGCCTATACTTTCTTTCTTCATCTTTCTTTCTTTATTTCTTTGCCAAGACATAGGCTAAGTGACTTATGCCACTTACATAGGGATGTGGGGTTGTGTGTAGGCGGTCATAGACCATACATGGAGTCCTCACACCCGACATGATGGGTAAACCATAAGGTGGTCCATCGGCGTCGTTAAGGAATGACAAAGTCAATCCAACTGAATAAACCGTTTATGCCTTTACGCATTGGTGATTAGTTACTCCACCCGGAATACTCATACGTAACTATGCCACAAGGAGCAACTCAAGTGACCACGTACGCACCAGCCCCGAAGAGCTAGCACGGGTAAGCTTAACACAAGACTTTACATAATGCTCGAGACTTTAATCGCTTAATTAGTTTAGGCTACTCTTTCACCTAAGCTAATCACATATCATCTTTTACTTTAGGGCCCTTAACGTGCACGTGAACATGGCAATCCTAATCAAGGACTAGTGACTAGGTGATCAAGCCACACATGCAAGCATATATCATATCATTTCATCATTTCATACATACATAATCATTTCATCATTTCATGCATTTATAATCATTTCATCATCTCATGCCTATATACTTACCACATACCATTGCAACCTGCGTATGAATGTTAATCATCATAAACGGTAAGTAATATATCCCTTTGCAACCTCCCGTAGTCACCCATGAACATAAAATGTACATACATATTCAATTGGAAGGTTTAACTTATGAAAACGTGTTTTGTTGTACCAACAGGTGACAAAAGATGTTATCTTACCTCGGTACAGCTTACCAACAAGTTAAAAGTATCTTATAGTGCTTGCTAAGTGCTCCCGACAACCTAGAACGAGTATAAGATCGAAATATAAGCTAAACGAAATGTTTTGTGAAAACTGGACAAGAGGTGCGTCGCACCTCCCACATGGTGCGTCGCAGAAATATATCAGAAGATTCTGAACATAAGTAGGTGCGCCGCACCTACTCCTTGGTGCGTCGCACAAATCCATCAGAAAATTCTGAATAGATGCAGGTACGCCGCACCTACCCATTGGTGCGCCGCATATCGGGCTTTTGGCTGAAATCCATTTTTCCAAATCTGGCTGTGGTGCGTCGCACCACCCTCCTGGTGCGTCGCACCTGGAGTGTCGACCAGAAACCTAATCTTTGTTCTATGATCAAACGAATTCCATACGAACCCATACCCCAAATCCAACCTGGGGACTTAAAATTAATCCTTTTAATTGCACTTTCATCAACTTAAACCATCCTATTAATCCCTTAATCCTTTACATCATAAATCAATCTTTAAAACACTCGAATAACATGAATTCGATAAACGTTTGATCAAATAACCCAACCCAAACCCTATGGCCTGGATCGAAATCACTTCTAAGACATACATGATCAGATTTAAGAGTAAGATCAGCCATATTACCTGTAGATGACTTTGAGGATTCGAAATCTTAATCAAACTTGATCGAAATGACACAAAACGATTGATTCTTGAAGAAAACTTGTCTTGAGAGGGAGGGGATCTGTTCCTAGGGCTTAATCACGAAAATTAGAAGCTATCGGAGTCTTACTAGACCTTAAACTCCTGACCATAAGTTTCCTTTAATGCCCATAGGCCCCTCGACTTCCTAAACTTTACTTTCGTAGCTTAATTAACTTACCGGGAGACTTAACGATCTAACAAGCACTTAACTTTCATACTTTACTTTAAATTACTTTCATTTAATTCATTTTACTTCATTTCATATTAAACACATAAGCATTTAATCACATAATCCCTTATAGGGCACATAAACATAACGGACCTAACGTTAATTAACGGAAAGTCAAATAGTCAAACATAAAACGTTCAGGATGTTACAATTACCTCCCCCTTAAGAGGATTCCGTCCTTGGAATCGCCTCAGAAGCAAACAAATCTGGATATTTCTCTTTCATCACCGCCTCGGTCTCCCAAGTTAAACTTTCACCGTGGTTATGCTTCCATTTAATCAACACGAGATCAATCAACTTTCGGCGAAGTTTCTTTTGCTTTCTTCCGAGTATCGCTACTGGTTTATCCACTATTCTTTTCTGAGGATTAATGCTCACATCCTCAATTGGAATAACACTCGACTCATTGGCCAAACACTTCCTCAAATACGAAACATGAAATGTGTGGTGAATTCCATCCAATTCTGGGGTAGTTCCAATTGATAAGCTACATCCTTGATACTTTTCAGAATTTTGAAAGGTCCTATGAAACGTGGGCTTAGCTTTCCCTTCTTTCCAAAACGAATTACTCCTTTCCATGGAGAAACTTTCAGCATTACCAAATCACCAACTTGGAACTCAATTGGCTTCCTTTTCTTGTCGGCATAACGTACTTATGTGATCGGATTCCATCCTCCTGAGTACCACTCCAAGCTTCCAGATTTGACTTTTGCTTGAACCAACACATGTTACCTTATAATGCTACGAGGATCGACAGTTCTGTCTATAGTTGATTTCTTCACCCAGGAAGATGCTTCCCCAGATCTACCACAGTCTCTAATTAAAAACCGACTGTTAATGATACACGCGGGTAGTGACCAATCCCAACACACACTCTGATTGAACGAGTCATCACTATCTACATCTCCTCTCCATCCTACCATAATAATGGCCAACTATTCAATTCCTGTGACTCTCCGTGAAGGCAATTTCCGCTGAATTGACATTGCTGAATTGTGATCGGGCTTGCCTACTTCTCAGTGATACATCGAGACTCATGGTCTACAAAGATGTTACATCTACTCTTCGTTCTAATCAGACTGTCCATCCCATACATCTGAGAACGACAAAGTCTTTCATGATCTCACATCAATGCTGCGTGATCCAACTCCAGTTGTGGACTATGATGACCTGTGTACAACTTGTGTAGAAGCCTCACTCAGCTGATCTCTCGCTTCTCCCGCGATGAAGGCCTGATTGTGCCAACTGAAGAAACTCGCAACTGCTGCAACTTGCACTGAATCATCTAGAGTCATCACCTAGCCCCAATCTCCGCTAGAAGACCTTGCCAGGAGAAGCTTCTCCACAGCAAAGTCCTCCGCGATCCTAGAGTCTTCTACTGAAAACAAAGTGAGTTAGGCGGTGAACACCAAATGCCTATTGCGTGTAGCGCGTCTGCGTACAGACTCAGCAAATAACATCTATTCTGCCGATTGCGTAGAGTCCATGCGTGTAAACAGTCTACGTCCTTGGTTTCCAAAACATCTGTGATCTCTAAGACACCTTCTTACTTTAATTGAACCAAAGAAGATTGACGAGGCTATGGCAGACCCAAGCTGGGTGGAAGCTATGCAAGAAGAGCCCCTCCAGTTTGAAAGGAACAATGTTTGGGAGCTTGTTCCTTGTCCACCAGGGTTAAAGAAAGAACCTATTGGTACCAGATGGGTCTACCGAAACAAAATAGATGAGATGGCCATGTTACAATCCCAGTCTGGGAAGCCCTCACCTTGAACATGAGCAAATGAGCACCGAGACATCTCCACAGTCACATAGGTCTGTCTCTCTGAGTGATCAGGGACTCTCATCACACAGGAGTGGCGACAAGTGTGTGCAACTATGATCTATACTACTTCTAACATACACTGCAGTTGTCGAACCTATCTTCGCACTTGTATAGCCATGTAATATTGAGCTATTTCGGCTTATGCAACCACACTAGTACTGCCTCTCAAAACATCTGAGGGTCCTTCCTAGATGCGTGAATGTCCAATCTATGTGCGTTCCCCTTTAATGGGATAATCACCGGTTGATGGAACATGAAAGTATACTTGATTCTTGTTATTAGGCCTCTTCAGACATCCGCTCAAACATCTAGATTACCACCAATTCATCGAATGGTAGCACAAGTATTCCGATCCCTCTCATTCGTGTGGCGTTTTATAATGCCAACGCTGTTCCTCGAATCAAGATCCAATCACTATCTTTCCTTAGACCTTTTCGCATCCTAAGTAGCTCTTGATATTGTCTTACCGTATTAACTTAAACTATCTTCTAATCACATTCACATATATACGGCGCTCTTCAACACATAGGGGAGGTGCAACTTTCCTTATGATATGCACGCGTTGTTTATCTTGAATCAGAAAAGCTAAGCCCGAACTATATGTGCTTGAACAACTCATGTCCTCTCTAGGCTAACATTATTCTTCGATTGATCTGCGACCCATTTACCTCTTCCGTTTCAAGCTGGCAATTCCCAATGTGCCTACCACATATGGACAAATAACCTGTGTGTCCGTAAATCATGCTCTATTACTTGAAAGTCTCACATAGCAATGCCTGATGCATCTTTCAGATGAGTGAGATCTTATCCACATCCTTCATTCTTCCATTTGCTCTTTCAGACTTACACATCAAACTCACCCATCTCTGTGAGAGAAGGAACATACTATATATAAAAACTCCATGATGAATCCATTATGGTATCAGCAAAACGATTTGTTAATGGGTCTTAAACAATTTCTCAAATGATTGCCTTCATAACACCAAGTTACTGTACATCCACACAAACTTCAACAGCCAACTACATTAGCTCCAGCCAATTCAGATGCGCATGAGCCATGAATTTGGACCTCTGACCAATCGACTGGGCGATAAACTCATTTTATTACCCATATGACATGAGGCTTTCAATCTGGACGTGGAGAAGTCAATGCCTAGAGAGTAATCTCTTATGTCCTTGGATGTCACTTAAGTACAACTAGCACACCCAATCTGAAAATCAGCAGATAATACAACAAGTTCGACAACATCATGAGCGACATATCATTTGCTCTCGAACTCTTCAGCTAGACGCCTTCTAGGCTAAACCGGCCACACAGAGCTATACACAATAAACGTAATGCTCTATTGGTTCATTGTGCGAAACCTTGCTTTCGTTTAGAAGCTGCGCGGTATCCATACTCAAAAGGACTAATACTCTCGTCCATATGCTTGGTGTGTCTATTATCATGTCATTTTTGGGTGCCTTTAGTTATTCGGGGAGAATTCACTTCGACACAAACACGTCTCTCATGGTACCCCAAAGGCTCAGGGTTAGATCTAATGGGTTAAGATTCAGATCATGCAGGTTGTAAGATAGATAGAAAATCAACAACTGGTGGTTGTCATTTCCTTGGAGGAAAACTCGTGAGTTGGACCAGTAAGAAGAAGACGTCAGTCTTTATGTCCACTGCTGAGGCAGAGTACATTTCTGCGGCCAGTTGTTGTGCCCAGATTCTCTGGATCAAGAACCAGTTAAATTACAGCAAGAGAAAGAACCAGTTAGATCATAGCAATCCCTGCGTCAAAGAACAGAGTGCACATATTTACTCTGCGCAGCCAGAAAGATCACACTCTGCGAGAACTTAATTGCATTTGACAGTCTCTACCATAACACCTACAAGCCTCAGAGTACGATACTTATCGCTTAAGACTGCTCATCGTGTGCCTCACCCGGTGCTGTCATCAGCGAACTTACATAAAATAGCAAATAGCTATCAAATCATATAGAAGACAAATCAAGCGAGAGATATCATTTATCGAATTCTCCCCGAGATCACTATGAGGAGATAATTTTGAAATTTCATTTCAATCCCACCCCATGAACATAAACCAGTTACGCCTAATTCTTATTATAATACCTATAACCATCATCAGAATCGAGAAAACGGCTTGGAAGCAATATTGTCCTCAACTCGCAGAAAGCCATGACGACAGAGCGAATCTAGTTAAACACTCTATTAGACCTATAGAGTGCTACTAACAATGCTGTCTTATGCGACAACAATCTTCCGTGTGTCTTTGACTTGTTCAATTCTGATTGATCTAGCCACTAGACATTGAAGCTCCATCCAATCGTGTAGGAAGATGCCAAGATAAGATCCATCTCAGTCGCGAGCACGTGGGTCAAATGCGAACGCCATCATTCTCTAATAGATCTGCGTGAGACACTTACTTATTTCGTTTACACCGCTTACGCGTGATTAGTCTGCACTCGTAGTTCCATCTATTTCAACGGATGCGGGAGTGAAAGCGAGAACCTGCTCCACTAATATTACTTTTTGTGTGTGCATAGAGAGAAACCATAAAATTCCCGTATTGTTAAACCGTTTGAAGAAAATGCCAACTGGACGCCCACAAACCGTCTGCCGATTTGAACGACTAGGTTGTATGTAAAACTATTTGTTAGGGAGCCTCTTGGAAAGCTTGCGCGATCACTTAGTAATACCTCCCAATGATTCTTATGTCTTGTAGGAGCTTGTCTCTAACACTACTGATTAATATGCGTAGCTTTGCAAGCTCATGAGCAGATAAGTGACACTTCCTGTCAATGGAGTGTAGCTGGAAGCATCAATAAGAGATTTGATACCCCTCGTACCTGTGTTCGGTAGGTTAAAAACCACTACTCTGATATCGTGATCTGACGTGTTTGAAACCATTTTAGTACTTGACAACTGTTTGTATTGGGAAAACAAAAAGTGAGTGGGCGCGTGGGTAAGATAAGCCGTCGTAGCATTTAATGCTGACATGGAAGCATTTAATGTTTACATGGCAAATCAATATTTTATTTCAAAATTCAAACCAACTTTGTTGAAAATATTTACAAAAAGGATTGTCTTTATTAAAATATAATTTTGGTGTTTCATTGGGATCTTGAATCCCTTTATAAATACCCTTATTTACTCCGAACTCATTTACTTCCTTCTCTTACATTCCTTCATTTACTTCCAATCATCAAAATTGCTTCATTTTTCTTTTTGCTTCACAAATCAAAAACCCTAAATCCCAAATTTCAATTTCATTTTCAATGGCACCTAGATCATCTCGTTCAAGAGATGTAAATCTCTTGACTGTTCCATATAATCCCTCACCAGATGTCAAAGCGCACCTGGTGCCCCTAGTAGTGCTTCGGTCATCAAACTAAATCCAAATAATCCGATGGCCAGCCTACGAGGATCTCAAGGGTCCGATACCCTTATTGGTAGAATTCAAAAGTTTTTGAAGAATTCTCCAATAGGACCCTCATTCTCTCTAAACCCACGTAAGTTGTTTCACAACTACTTATGTGAGTTTTGGTACACTACCGTTCTTTCTTCCGATTGTTCCTCCATCAGTTTCACATTAAAGGATGGAACAATCCAATGTACCTTGTCAGCCGATGTATTGAGGGATGCCTTACGCCTCAATTACTGGAGAGAGGGTGAATCTCCAGTCGTCTTGCCCCCAAATATAAACTTTCGCCAAGTACTTCTTGAAATGGGACACAGGGAGTGTTTGGAGAATGGGGTGTTGAAGACAAAAGGTGCGATGACCATAAAGGGCCTTACACCTTCATGGAGGTATTTTTTCATCCACCTGGTGGAGAGCATGGGTGGGAGTTCTGGTGGACTTGACCAGATTAACTCCTCGCAAGCAAAGATGGCTTACTGCTTGTGGAACGGATTGAGAGTGGACTTTGCAGATATTCTGTATAGAAGCCTAGTTCAAAAACTGAAGGGCACAAGGGGTGTTTGTATTCCCTTTTCAAGGTTCCTCTCTCTTTGTTTTAAGCAAATTCTGGGCAGAGAAGCATATAATAGTACAGATTCACCGTACACTGCTCCAGATATGCTAAGGAATCTAGACTCACTGGTATCTGAAGCTGGTGAGGTCGAACTTCCTGAATGAATGCAACTGGCATTCGCTTCAACTGATGCACCTCTTGCAGGTGAGTCAGAAAGGCAACTGGGCGGGCCTCAAAATAATGAGGGACCCTCCAGTGTGTCTAATGTTATGGTTGAGGATAGAGCAACCATAACTGAAGCAACCCCCATCACATCTATCCCTGGTGAAGATACTTCGGTATTTGATCCACCAACAGATGTACCAATCCAGGAAACTGGGGAAGGTCATCTGGAGACTGACCAGGTAACTGGTCAGCCCTCAGTTACATTCATGGATCTGGACATGAGTGTTAATGACGAGGAAATCCTTATAGAATCTTCGGATTCTGAAGGTACTGAAACAGACTTGGAGATTCTTGATGCTTCTGTACAAGCTCAAGACCCTTCATCTCCAGTCTCACTTCCAGACGCATCAATTTCACTTTCACCACCACAAGAAAATGTGCCTATAGATATATCTTTACCAATATATTCCGCTCCTTTACCAACTGGGCAATTCTCACTTGCTCGAGAAATGCCACCCCCACCGTCGCCGTTGTTCACACCTGAGCATTCTCAGCATGAACAACAATTTGTTTTTCCAGTCCTTTCTTCAACCACCACTCCAATTATATCTTCAACTGCTGGCTTGACAACTGGGGAGACTTCCTTAAGTTTGTCTCCTCCAGTTGCTCCAGTAGTAACTGCTGCTGGTCCAGTGACACCTTCTCCTTTGTCACTGGACAGTCAAGTTGTCTCACTACAAGCCGATCTCCAAAACCTTCTTACCAGGGTGGAGGAGATTCAGAAGACACTTGACAAAAACACCAAGTCATTCTTCAGATACCACAAAGATCATTTAACAAACATTAAGGTGGTCGATCTGGGGATAAACAAGTTTTCATCCAATGAAGACTTGGTGTTTAGAAAGCTTTATGAGTTGGTCACTGGCTGCAACAATCTGGCTGGTACTCTAAAGGAAGCCTTTGACCTAACTCACTCCAAGTTCTCCAGTTCAATCTCCAACTTGCTAGGAAATACTGTCAGAACTTCAGAAGTTGACTTGAAAGAGATTGAAAGGCAGGTTAAGGAACTAATTGAAAGACCTGGCCTAGATGTAACTGGTCTTGGAGAGCAGTTGATGACTTCGGTTGGTCAGAAAATAGAGGATACGCTGGGTGCTAGAGAAGAGCATTTGATTGAAAGGGTGATGTCTGAGATCACCAAGCTGGCCACTCCTTAGGTTGATCTGGCCCCACTTACCAGTGAGATCAACCAGTTGAGAGGCAGCATAGAGAGTTTGAACACCCAGGTATCTCTACATGCTCAATCTATAAAGAAACTGACAACTGAAGTAGAGCATCTGAAGAGGAAAGATGAAGAGGTAAAAGAAAAGGTGGTTTCTGGTTTGGATGAAGACTCCAAGCTTTTAAATGAACTAAAAACTGGTCAAGAACAAGTTAGTGCAATGTCTTGACCCAGTCTAAAGAAACCAACCACCTTTGGAGGTCCTTCAGGATGATGTGTGGCATCTTTAAAGAGTGTAAGGACATGCAGTCATGGTAGCCTCTTGACCGGTTGCCATCTCACCCCTCTGAATGGGAAGCAATTAGGGCAGGTCTAGATGCTGCCAAGGGGGAAAGAAGTTCAGTCCTTACACCAGTTGCACCTAGAAGGACTTCATCTGGAAGAGAATTGGTTGTGGCTACCAGTACTGAAGCTGGTGAGCAAAGAGTGGGTGGATCTGGTGATGGTTTTAGGGGGAATGTTTTGGACAAAGGTAAAGGTTTAGCTGGATGCATCTGCCCAGCGCCACTTGATGTAATGTTGAAACTGGTAATGCTGATATACTTCCTCCAGTTTCAGATAGTGATAGTAGAAGACTGGCCAGACTTGGAAATGATATCAAAGAAAGAAAGAAAATGAAACAAAGAAACCAAGCTGAAGCCAGGGCACATCTTGCACAAATCAAGTTACTTGATATGAGTGATGCCAATCTTTTGGGTATCACTAAGGAGAAGTATGTCAGGATCAAGAATGATCCCAGGATAGTTGACCAGTTGAAAGAAATGCTGGATGTAGAACTGGACAGACACTATCCTGAGGATGAAGCAGAATTTGATGCCAGGAGTTTAAACATTTCAGTGGAGAAGGCTAAGGAGATAAGGCCAGTGGGATTCTTAAACGAGTTGAAAATGTTAAGAAGGTTGTGAAGAAGGTTTTGAATCCACCAAGAAGGATTCCACAACCAAGAAGACCACTGTCTAGAGATGCTGACCTTAGCACATTTGTTGAACCAACTGGCGAGGTTTCAAATGAAGACATCAAGTCCGCTGTACTGGCTGCTGGTGCTGGGAGTATAAGAATTACAAATGAAATCTGATG
>CM067170.1:66866897-66934905 GCA_034093135.1 Erigeron breviscapus
AAATTCTGATAGCTTCCAGTCTAGCAACTGGTGCAAAAGTTTCATCAAAGTCTACTCCTTCTTCTTGTGAGTAACCCTTTTGCAACAAGTCTTGCCTTGTTTCGAATCACATGACCATCTTCATCCATCTTGTTTCTAAAGACCCATCTTGTCCCAATTGGTTCTTTCTTTAGATCACTGGGACAAGGAACAAGTTCCCAAACATCGTTCCTTTTAAACTGATTAAGCTCATCTTGCATGGCTTCAATCCAGCTAGGGTCTTTCATAGCCTCGTCAATCTTTCTCTTCGGTTCTATTAGTGATAAGAAGCTGACATTTAAGCATTGATTGCTTGTGGCTCTTCTGGTCTGAACCCACTAGTGGAATTTCCAATGATTTGCTCGATTGGATGTGCTCTTGTCCACTTAGTGTAATGACCAGGATGAACAATGATATCAGTGCAAGAACTCCTCTAAATAACTTCAGGAGGTGCTTCAGAAAAGACTACTTCAGTCTCATCATCTTCTTCCAGCAGATCATGATTTGCATCATGAAACTGTTCAGATTGGGGTAATTCAGTGGAACCTGATATCTGAGGTGAAGCAGCATGTACATCTGATCCAATAGTCAGTTCAGAAGGTAGTTTAAAACTGACTGGAGGATAGAATGGAATGTTGCTTGACTTGTTTATTGTTGGTTCTGAACTGAGATGTTCAGAAGCAGGTTCAGGTGACTGATCAGATTGGACAATAGGATCAGAATCACCAAAACTTATTGGACTTTCTGAGGGTGGTACAGGAATAGAGTTCTTAAAGATTGCAGAATTAGATTAATCAAAGGTAACATGAATTGACTCATCAACCTTTTCAAGTCTCTTGTTATAGACTCTAAAGGCTTTGCGATTTGTTGAATATCCTATGAAGTACCCTTCATCAGCTTTTGCATCAAATTTTCCAAGCTGACTGGAATCATTCAGAATGTATACTGGACATCCAAATACAAGGAAATATCCAATATTAGGCTTTCTATTTCTGAGTACTTCATAGGCTGTCTTCTTGTGTCTTTTGATGTAGACAGATCTGTTCTGAGTGTAGCAAGCAGTTGCAACAGCTTCAGCCCAGAAATTCTTGGGAAGACCAGATTCATTTAGCATACTTCTAGCAGCTTCAATTAGCGTTCGATTCTTTCTTTCTACTACACCATTCTGCTCTGGTGTGTGGGCTGAGGAGAAGTTCTGAGATATGCCAGTTTCAGTGCAGAAGGACTCTTGAGTGGCATTTCTGAATTCAGTGCCATTGTCACTTCTGAGCTGACAAACTTTTCGCTTATGCTTGAGTTCAATTTGTTTGATGAGAGCAATGATTTCAGCAGCAGCTTCACTCTTAGATCTGAGGAAAATTACCCAGCAATATCTTGAATATTCATCAACAATAACAAGGGTATACTTCTTTCCTGCTCTTGTCTAAACATTCACTGGTCCAAAGAGGTCCATGTGAAGCATGTGAAGAGGTTCAGTTATACTGAAACTTTGCTTTGTCTTGAATGAAGCTCTTTTCTGCTTACCCATTTCACAACCTGGACATGGCTTGTCTTTATTGAAAGACATTGAGGGTATCCCATCCACAAGTTGTTTTCTTGACAACTTGTTAATATTCTTGAAGTTCAGATGGGATAATCTTCTGTGCCACAACCAGTTTGTGTCTTCATCTGCCTTTGTGTAGAAACATTGTTCAGTGGGTGAACTATTCATATCAATGATATAAATGTTTCCTTTTCTTGGTGCAATCAATAACTACCTTTCCATCTGTTGAATATGGTGCCTTGTGAAATATCAAATAATACCTTAAAGCCATCATCACATAGTTGACTGACACTGATCAGGTTATATTTCAAACCGTTCACATATGCAACACGTGTGAATTTGACTTGACCATTATTCACCACACCATATCCCTCAGTTTTTCCATTTTCATCATTACCAAATGTTATTGAGGGCCCCTCTTGCACCCTATATTCCTCCAGCACGGTTTGATAACCAGTCATGGTTCTGCCAGCAGCGCTGTCAAGATACCATATATTCTTTTTTCGGTCTCCCTGCACAAACACAAAGATTAGTTCTTTTTGGGAACCCATCTTGTGATGGGTTCGCTAGACTCTCCCTTAGCAGTCTCAGATTTCTTTGGTTCATAAGGAACTGAAGGATCGAAGGGGATCTCAGTCATGATCTCAGATGACACAAAAACAGTTGGTTTGATGGGGGTTTCAACCTTTTTCTTCTCAGATTTTTGCTTGATTTGTTTTGAAAAAGGTTTTGCATTTTGCTTAGGTTGAAGAGGAGTGGTTTCAACATTTTTTAAACGTGCATTACAACTCTGCACTTGTCTAGCCAATAACTGAAATTGACTTTCTAACCTTAACAAAATTGATTCTTCATTAGACACCTGAGCCTTACCTGAATCTGAGGTAGAAGTCTGAGGGGATGGCTTTTTGGTTTTAGCCTTCTTTTCTGAAACAATTGTCTGAGCTGTTTCAGATTTACCCTCAGATTGTTCCTGGGCCTTATCAGTCACAGTTTTCTGTTTGCCAACTTTAGGAAAAATAATTTCTGGTTTTATTCCTTTGGAAGTGCATCTAAATCAGTGATTATAGATGCCAAATGAAGATCACCAGATTCATATGTTGTTCTTTGAGTTGCAAAAGTATTTTTAATTGCAGCATCTGGTTTTGGAGCTTTCATCCAAGATTTAATTATTTTATGTTCTTTTTCAAGGATGGTTTTTAATTCTTCTTTTTCCAACTCTAAAGTGGCAACCATAGACTGATAACTTTTTAAAGCCAAATGAACATCTTTCAGTTCTTTTAGTCTGGCCTGACTGGCGTTCAGTTCAGAAGTATTATTTTTAAACATTTTTAGACTTTCTGAACGCACAGTTTCGACAAATGAAATGTCAGCCTCTAAAAGAACCAAAAGTCCAGTTTTTGTTCCTCATTACTTTCAAAACCAAAGTCACTAACCTTTTTCATGACTATATCCACCCATCGACCAGATTCAACATCAGACTTGACCAAATGACCTTGATCTTCACGTGCCATGAAACACATGTCCCTAACTTCTTCCTCATCATCAGATGATTCATCAGACTCTTCCCATTTTTCAGTTTTGGCAATCATACAACCATTATTGCTTGAGTTGTCTTGTGCCATGAGAGCTATGTGGGCTTTCAGCTTCTTGTATTTAGCCTTATAGCTGTCATCAGATTCCTGAAAAATAGAATGGTTAGGGGCAGATTGTGATGATGAAGGCTGACTAGATCTGCATTCCTTCATGAAATATCCTTTCTTGCCACACTTAAAGCATTCAAGATTAGACTTGTCAATAGAAGCGCTGGAAGCAAATGGTTTGCCAGATCGATTAGATTTGGCCTTAAAACGATTGAACGTTTTAGCCAGCATGGCAACCAGATCATCATTGTCATCCTCATCACAACTATGAGTTATATTACCAGAAATACCAGTTTTTAACATTTCAGAGACCATCTTCTTCATCGAGTCAGAATGATCACTCTCAGAAGATAGTAGAGCAGTCCCATGTGGCTCAGAATACTGAACCATGACTGAACTGGTAGAAGCATGATTTTTGGCATCTTGCTCAGCCACAGCTCTCACAGCTTTGTTCTCTTCAGTGTATCTGAAGTCTCCATATAGGGAAGCAAGAGTGTGACTGTGCAAGGTTTTTCCTTGTCTTAAAACCAAGATCAAGTTTTCCCATTTAGAAGGTAAGATGTCACAAAACTTTTCTAACAAAATTTCTTTGTCTTTAGTTACACCCAGGGCTTTCAATTGATTTACCAGATTAAATCTGATGTATGTTTGAGTTAAAGTTTCACCAGGGATAGCAAAAAAAGACTCATATCTTTTATTTAAGGCAACTTTTCTTGTGACAATTGTCTCAGAAGTGCCTTCAAACTGTGTCATGAGTTCCTCCCACATTAACTTTGAATTTTCAAGTAAAACAAGGGTGGCCATAAGAGTTTCAGGAACAACATACAAGATCATATTTGTAGCTTGGTATCAAGGTCTACCAGCCTATGATCTTCCTCAGACCAATGATCCTTCTCCTTGGGTGATACCCTAGGAGTCCCATCGGCATTTCTGACAATAGTGGAGGCATTCATGGGGACAAAGGGTCCTTCTTTAAGAATATCGGTCAAATGTCTTTCAACACCAGCAATATATTTGAGCATGCATGCTTTCCATGTTTGAAAATTTTCACTGTTCCCATCAAACTTGGGAACAGGATTATTTGGAAAGTGTACGTGCATATTATGTGATGGTATATTGTTGTTGATGATAGGGGGTGGAGTAGGTGGAGTAGTATTAGCATTAGCATTAGGGTCAGGGCCTGTATTGAACATTTGGTCAACCATCTTTGCAGATCAAAGGTTAATGAATTAATATAATTCAACCTTGCTGCTCTGATACCAATTGTGAGTCCCAAATATAGATGGTTAATACCCGACTGACAAGTAGTTCTAACTGGAAGATGACCAGTTCAGAATACGATCCAGGTATGGATAATCAATAAGGTAAAGATACTGAAAGTAAATGCTAGAAACAATAAGTGCTGAAACTATATAAATAATATGTATATTTCAAGTATGTAGCATTGAGACACGATGTACTTTTTCAATGTATTTGATTTATTGATATAAACAAATACAAAGGTTGTTGCGGAACAAAGATAAACACCCAAGTGTAAATATCTAAACAACTTAGAAATACAAGTGATCTAATAACTTGGAAATACTCGTAAGGATTACTTAGAGTATATCTCACAAGTTGCAATGCTAAAGTTTCGAGCCCTTTGCAAGTTGTGAGAAGACTTATATTTATAGACCAAGTCCATAATGACGTGGACCAGATCGTACAAATATGGTTGGGAGCATTTAAGGAATTAAAGTTAATTCCTTACATGCGTACTTTTAAGGTTAAGTATATAAGTCAATTGATGTGACTTATCATACCTTATTCCCAACATTTACTTTACCTTGTACTTTTATTAATAGTTAAATCTATTAACTGGGTAAAGGTATGTAAAGTAAAAAGTCTTCCTCGTAATCAGTGTAAAAGTGTGTAAGTACTTTTACACTGAGATGCTTCAGTCTTCGATCAGGTAGAATCAACTTCTGAGCTCCACATCTGAGCTGGTTCTCTTTCTTCAGACTTCAGTCTTTGACTTCATTCTGAACGTTATTCTGATACGTTGATCTGAACTGAAGTGAAGCTTCAGTGAACTAATTCTGAATGACTTCAGAATTCTATACAAGTATTCTTCACTGAGCTTCAGCTATTTCTGAACAAATTATACTTGGTCGATTTTCGACCTAACAATAAGTCTTGATGAAATAATGAAGGATAATGAGTTTTTTAAGAAGGGCAAAATTCCCGAATTGGGTGATGATATTGTTCAAGAAATTAGTAAAGAATATGTGAATGTTCAAGAATTGTTTGATGATATTAGTTCAAAGGGGTTTGTAAAGGATGTTAAAATTGAGGTGGAATCTGGAAATATAGATAATGTCTATAATGTGTTTGGTGAAAATCCTGAGAGACTTAGTGCTGATATTCATATTGTGAAAAGTGCCTATAACGTGTTTGATGAAAGTCCTGAGAGACTTAGTGTTGAAATTCGTGATGAAATTGAGGTGGAAAACAGTTTCAATTCGGAAATTGGAGATATTATTAGTGACTTGTATGTGAATGTGACTCTTGCTTCAACGATGGTTTCCAATAGCTTGCAAGATTATAATGAGTGTTTTAGGAACGGAAAGGTTAAAGAATTGATTGTTGATGAAGTAAGTGATGATAAAAATCTAGAAATAAGTAGTCAACAATGGGATTTCAGATTTTTCAATGGATTTTTATGCTTTGAATGGAATTTTTGGGGACAAAAATCTTTAAAGGAGGGAGTAGTAGATACTACTAGGAGGATAGTTATTGAAGCTTTTGGCATAGCTTATGGCATTGAAACTTTTGGTTGGAAGCCGGGTTGGATTGTGATCGGTAGTACAATGGATAAGAAACTTGTAGTGATTAACGCTAAGAAAAGATGGCTGATGAACATGGGAGGTTATAGCAGTTTGATTACTCGTGATAGATATCAATTTGGCCTTAATAGCGAGTTACTGATTGAGAAATTCATAGCCATCAATTATGTGGTTGGTGTGTATGGTACAAAGGACAGATTTGATTCACTGGACAAGACAATTTTTGAATATGAGAGCGTTCATCAGGTGGTGTTAAGGAAGGGGTTGGATTTATGGTTAATGAGTGCATCTAATAAGTGGCACTTCATAAACTTATGGTATCAAAATGTTCCAGGCAAGAAGATCCAATTTGCTATCAAGGTGTTTGCTGTTGGTATTAGTAAAGGCAACATAGAGAAGTTATCGGGTGCACCAAGTGTATTGTGGTTGTGGCAGGAAATGCCTAAAAATGTGGCATTCACAGAAGAAGTTGGAGACAAAATTTTGAGTTTCGTGACTTGCAAGGTTGAAAAAGAAACCAAATTTAGATCGACGTATACACATGGTTCTGCTAGTTACTTAGATGCGACATTAAACCTTTGGTATAAGGCTCTTGCAGTTCCTTTTGGGTGCAATCGATTACTCAACAATCATGGCATTATGTACTATAAGACTTGTAAAGGCACCCCCGTTTTGCTCATTGAGAAAGACTCCATCTAAGACTTGGAATATTAACTTTAAAGGGAGTTCGGGATTGGTGAAAATGTTGATGCTTGGAATATTCTATAAAACTTCTTATAGAACTGATCTTGTTGGTCAGGGGAGGGAAGACTCTCTTGGTCTTCCTAAGCTTTCTCATGTTTGGGATGAGCTACCGATTTCCAAAGCCCTTGAAGGTCGTGAAGCATGTAGGGTTCGTGGTTTACTTGGGCTGTTCATGGTTGTGGAACGGATTTGTGATTGGTTGGACAAACAATTGTGCATTCTTGATCCTTATTATCCAAAGTTATCTAGTCTGGTCAAGTACGATTCTGAAATTAGAAATATGACAATGAAAAATGGCGTTGCAGTTGAATACAAGCCTGCTGATGCATCAGATTCTCTTTCTGATGTCTCGACTAGTCCAGATACTTTAGCAACTGAACATCGTGTTTACAAGCTTGCATTTCAGGAAGTTGCTTGTGTGAAGAGTAGTGTGGTTCCCGAAGTGTTTGACATGGTTGGAGTCACAATCTGGCCATTTGAAGACTCGTTGGCAGTTGATCATCTTGGACTCGCTTATGCTAGAAAGGTTATCAAAGGATTCAAGGCAGTCTCAATAAGGAAGGCTCTTCAAAAAGATGTTGCTGATGATGAAGATATTGAAATTAAATGGCTCTTGTTGATGGTTTGCAATGATGGAATGCATGAAGAAAAATGGGAAGATACGATGACACCATCTCTTAAATTGATACTTTGTCGATGCAAGGGAATTACAGTGGAGAATATGGCTTCTATTGGTATGGATAGTCTTGGAATTCTTGGATTGGGTGCTGATGTTCATTTGATTCTATGGGGGTTAGTGGGTTACTACAACAGCAAGCTTATTACATTGGAATGGGTATGGCAGGAGCAACCTGGGAGTATTGGAGTACTATGCAGTTTAGAGTTCATGCTTTGAAAGGGACATTGTCCACAAGAAAGAAAAAAAAAAAGAAATTTGGGAGTACTTGAATAATGTGGAGGGAAGGTTTCCACATTTCCGTTTTTGAGGACAAAAACTTCTTAAAGAGGAGGGTATTGTTACAGTGTAAACTAGTTTAGGATTGGTTTAGCTACTGTCTAAAAGTTAGAGGGTTCAAAGTGTAAGATTGGTAGAATACGTCGGTTAGTCTATTGTATATATACACAAAATACAGATCAATAAGGCAGTTATGTTTTGATGTGAATCTGCTTCTTCTCCTTCTATGATTTCTCTCTAATTCTTCTCAAATACGATTCTATCGTATCAAACATGTAATGTATTATAATGTTAATGTATGTTATTACAAAAGTTTAACATGTAAATAGTTATATAAGTTTACTTGCGTACTACACGGGAAAAAAATATAATTATCATTATTATATATACGGTATCTAATTATATGTGTATCATAGGATGGGATGGTTTCTAAAAAATAAGTGATTAATCACTCTTTCTGTTACATCGTGTTTCTTTTTAGGTAAGGTGTTCAATTAACATTGTACGAGTACAAAATTACAAAGGGATTAACACGAAGGCCGAAGGGTTCGTAAAACATCCAAATTAGGCATATATAAACCTTATATATTGAGATTTGACTGTTGGAAGGGCAAAGGCAACACATTCTACCATGAACTTATTGCTATTCCGTTTTGAGGCCCAATTTGACCAATTATGAGCTTAATATTTAACTGTCAATTTCAAGGGTTTTGGGGTTTTGCTACCTATACTTATTATGCTTCACTCTACATGTCCAATGGCCAAATAATCAGATACACATGATCAGAAAAACTCATTACAATCAATTTCAAATACACATGATCAAGCAAACTTGATTACTATCATTCCCACAAAAGCAAAAGAACATGCTAACAATGAGATCACTAACGAGGTAATTTGGATTTCAATTCAGATAACAACTACTTGAACCAATCATTCAACATCTTTTTTTTCCACTAAGCTGTTATTATATGTACGTATCTATAGATTCATAGTTTTACTTACAGATCAGTAACAAACTTCACAGTGCCTCAAAACTGATTCAAAATTCAGACAGATCCAGAGCAGCAAGCAACAATCAACATTCTACCCGAACCTCTAACCAAAAGTTTCATCAAGAAGCTAGTTAGTATCAAATCATGAAACAACTAATTGCTCGTTTTATCATTACATATATTTAGATAATATATACATCTTATACTTTAAATAAACGCAATTAGTAGGATGCATTAGCCGATCAGACAACAATTGAAGCTTAAAAAATGGCAACCTTATAAATGCAGTTCAAAAGGAATATGTCCAGAGATAATGTATAACGAATTACCCATTTTAGCTTTACAAAACTTACTTTCAGATTCTAAAAATGCCTTTCCATCAGCTCAAATCATCATGGTTTCAAAGAACACATCTGAAGTGATTATAACAAAGGTACATACTAACATACATCTCATCTCTATTTACTTACTTTTAATGCTCTTTTTTTTTCTTATTCTTTCTGTTACTAGATAAAGGATTCATTAAGTATATATGTTGGATATCAGGCCCCTTTTGATGTTCTACTTAGTGTGATTTATTATAAGAAAGACAATATAAGATGATAAAGAAAATATAAGAGAGACTTTTGTTGCAGAGAAGAAAAGATGCTTTCATTCATAAACTATTGGGGCTATAAATAGCCTTACAAAAAGTAACTGCAAACAAAGAAATAGGGATAAACTACATACTAGCTATTGACCTACTCTCCTAAAACGTGTACTGTCAAACCCACGTACACTTCCATAATACTCGGTCAAAGTTTACCAATTCAAATTGACTAGACTAAAAATAAACCATAAAACAAACTACTTTAGACTTCATGTTCCAGCCATATAGCATGCACCATCCACGTGAACTTGAAATCCAAACTTATTTCATGCATCCAAATAACTAGACTTCAAACTAATAACCTTTAAGTCAAGATTAAATCTCAACACACCCCCCTTAATCTTGACTTCACTTTATCAAAGCAAAGGTTCCTCATCCTCAATCATGTTCGCCTTTTCTTCTTTCGTTTCCTTCTTGGTACACTCCGCCGCGTAATGACCATACTCTTGACAATTGTAACATTTGATGTGTCGTTTATCTCTATTCCCACCTCGATCTTCATTAGACTGAAAACGACCTCCTCTACCTCTACCATAACCGCGACCTATTCCATAACCATGACCTCTTTCACTTTGGCCTTGATCAAAATCACCACGTCTAGCCCTTTATTCCCAATCTTCCCTTGTAAGCAACAATTTCCCTTAATCATTTTCTTCCTCGTCAAAAACTTTAATTCTATCTTCATACGCTTTCAACCTCCCCACTGCTTCATCAAGTGTTATCTCATCTAACTTGGAGTATTGCTTAATGGATGCAACAATTTGCAAATATTTCTTTGGAACCCCACTAAAAAACTTCCTTACCACCACCTCATCTTCCAAACTAGACCCAAGACTCTTGTACTTTGTAGCAATTTCACTTAGTTTGCCCGAAAAATCATCAAGCGTCTCACCATCTTTCATCTTCAACATGTCTAGTTCGGTTCTAAGGGTTTGAAGTCTCGCCTTTTGAACTCTTTCGGCTCCCAAATACCGCAAACGAAGCGCTTCCCACACATCTTTTGCATCCTTATGTATTGACACTTGAATCAATACATCTTCGGGTAGAGTTTGAAACACGAATGCTCTCGCCAGTAAGTTTTTCTTGGCATCAACCGCTGCTCCTTTTGTTGCCGGCTTAACAGCAGCCCACAAACCGTAAGCCTGAAGAATCAACTCCACCATAATCGACCAACTCGTGTAGTTTGTAGCCGTCAACTTAGGACATTGCAATGGAATGCTACTGCTTGGATTGTTCACGGGTACAATAGCACCAGCTTCTCCACTAGAACCCGGCATCTTGCTCTTTCACCTGACAAAATAAACAAAAGACAAACAAGAAAAGCTTTCTGTTCCTTTTTTTCTTCACACGTAGATTAACCCACACTTCTTAAGACTTCTATTTTATTCTAATACCACTTCTTAACCAAACAAAATAAACCTCACACAAAAATACAAATTACTTAGCTTCAAACAGAAACAAACACGATCACTACTTGTATAACACGCACCACACAAGTTTTCTTTTTTCACACAGCTTCGACTTGGATCACACAGCTCCGTTTTTCTGATCACGCAGATCAGCCCACTCACGCCTATAACACACAGCTTTATCTCGACTTCTTCTTCTTCACATAAACTCAGCTTACTCAGAGCTTTGTTCAGACCTCTCTAAACTCTCATTTGACTCACATAGAACCCCTTCACGGTCCTTAATTTGAGCCAAAGCTCTGATACCAATTGTTGGATATCAGGCCCCTTTTGATGTTCTACTTAGTGTGATTTATTATAAGAAAGACAATATAAGATGATAAAGAAAAGTGTTAATTGCATAAATCGTCCCTGTGGTTTACCAAAATTCGTGGTTTACATCCCTCTCAAGTTTTTTTAGTGGTTTACATCCCTGTCACAAGAATTATTAGCGATTTACGACTTTTTTATTAACGCAGTTACCTTCTTGCCGTTAAAAGGCTACACGTACCGCCCCCACGTGAGGACCTTTTCGTCTTTTTGCTTATCACATGGACGTTTTCTGCCATCGATCGTTTTATATTCATTAAACCCAATTTTTCCCAAATAAATATCAATTAAACCCTAAAACCCAAATAAATATCAATTAACCCACCCTTTCATCTTCAAAACCCCAAATCATCTTCAATTAACCAAACCTCACTCACTGAAATCACTCAATGAAATTTTAGGGTTTATAAATCGATATTTGACAATGGCAACTACATGGAATATACGAACAAACAATGGATTCAATCCTACCAAAGCTTATGGTAATTTAGGTTTTTTGTTTCTTTTTTCCCCCGTTTTTCATTTTTTGTAATTTAAAAAGAAAGCTTATGGATTCAATCGATTGTTCACTAATGTTATCCTTTTCTTTGTAGGTTCAAACCTTGGTTTGTTTTCTTTGAAAATTCATCATGGTGGGATGTTGACTGAGTCTCCTGAAAGGTCATACATCAATGGAAAGGTCAGTTTTGTGGACAACATCGATGGAGATGCTTTCAGTGTTCCTGAACTAGAGTCAATGATGCACGACTTAGGGTATGTCTCCAAAAATCCAATGTCTTACCATTTCAAGGTACCTGACACTTACCCTTATATGGAAAGCAATGTAATTAAGACATTAGCCAATGATAAAGATGTTATAGATTTAGTGAGTTATGCAGGCATGTCAAAAGTAATAGAGGTGTTTGTTAATCATGGGGAAACAACTTTACATAGTAAAAAGGCTTTATTTAATGACCAAAACAATGACAATGTGTATGAAAACCCCTTTGATGATCCTTTCTTTAATGAATTGGTTATTAATGATTTTGGGAAGGCTGGAAATAATGTGAAAAATCTTAATGATATTGGGGATGGGGGTATTGGTACTAATGTAGAGGCTGGAAGTAATGTAGAAACTGGTAAACACATTGGGCAGGGGGGTATTGGTACTAATGTGCATTCAAATGAAGTTGGAGAGGCTGCAAGTAATGTAGAAACTGGTAAAGACATTGGGCAGGGGGGTATTGGTACTAATGTGCATTCAAATGAAGTTGGAGAGGGCAGTGGGACAAAAAAGAATGACATAGAGGTTGTGCCATGTGATAATGAGAGTGAGGGTAGTGAGAGTGGTAGTGACAGTGGTGATGAAAGTGGTGATGATACTGGGGAGGGTAGTGATTTCATTGCTGATGATGTGGTGGACAAGGATGATGTTCAAGTAGACATGACAGATTTCAAGATGAACATTGATGATGATGTAGAATGGATAGGTTGTCCTGAGAACCCAACTAATGTAGATGAAGGAGGAGCAATGGATGTTGAAAACTTAAACCTTGATGATTTTCAAAGTGGGACAGATTCTGAGGATGATAAAGTTAGGAAGGAAGCATTGGAACAGTTGAGGAGAGATCATAACACCAACCCAAATAAAAAAGCTCATTTCTATTTAAGCCAGACTTTTGGGACTAAAGCAGAAATCAAAGACCTTATAACTTTACATGCTGTTGAGACAAGAAGGAATTTACATATAATTAAAGATGATAAAACAAGAGTTAGGGTTATATGTAGAGGCAGAATCCCAATCTTTAGTGATTCCACTCAACCAAAGCCCATTGAACCCATCCTGCATGAGTCCAGTCAGTCAACTGAACCCATAATGACTGAGTCCAGTCAGTCCAGTCAGCCCACTAAGCCCACTGAACCCATAATGAATGAGTCCAGTCAGTCCAGTAAGGCTACTGGGCCCACAACTCCTAAAGGCAAAGGCATATTACAGCCTGTTTCATCACCAACAGGATTAAAGTGGGTTAAAAGAAAGCAAGTTGTCCCTGCAAAAGGAAAAGGGACAAAAGCGAGTGACAAAATCAAGAAAGTGGGTAAGAAAATTAAGAAAGTAGATGGCAATAAAGAAATCAGTTGTCCTTGGGTACTGTTGGTGTCAAAACCTATTGGAAAATCAACTTGGATGATCAAAACTTTAAAGGAAAATCATAGATATCTTCAATCTAGGGACCTTAAAAAGTGCACTGCAGGTTTCTTGGCAAAAGAAATTGAGGAACAAATTGTTCCAAACCAGAAAATTCAAGCTGCTACAATTAGAGATCAACTGCAGAAAAAGTATGAAGTAGGTGTTTCAAAGCACAAGGTTTACAGAGCAAATCAGAAAGCAAGAGGAAAGATAATGGGGGATTACTCAGAGCAATATGGGTTGTTGAAAGATTACATCTTAGAATTGAAAGCAAGAAACCCAGAGACCACTGTAAAGCTGAGCTTTGAAAATGAGCCTAATCCCGAGAGTCAATCAAGGCAGTTCAAAAGGAATATGTCCAGAGATAATGTATAACGAATTACCCATTTTAGCTTTACAAAACTTACTTTCAGATTCTAAAAATGCCTTTCCATCAGCTCAAATCATCATGGTTTCAAAGAACACATCTGAAGTGATTATAACAAAGGTACATACTAACATACATCTCATCTCTATTTACTTACTTTTAATGCTCTTTTTTTTTCTTATTCTTTCTGTTACTAGATAAAGGATTCATTAAGTATATATGTTGGATATCAGGCCCCTTTTGATGTTCTACTTAGTGTGATTTATTATAAGAAAGACAATATAAGATGATAAAGAAAATGTAAGAGAGACTTTTGTTGCAGAGAAGAAAAGATGCTTTCATTCATAAACTATTGGGGCTATAAATAGCCTTACAAAAAGTAACTGCAAACAAAGAAATAGGGATAAACTACATACTAGCTATTGACCCACTCTCCTAAAACGTGTACTGTCAAACCCACGTACACTTCCATAATACTCGGTCAAAGTTTACCAATTCAAATTGACTAGACTAAAAATAAACCATAAAACAAACTACTTTAGACTTCATGTTCCAGCCATATAGCATGCACCATCCACGTGAACTTGAAATCCAAACTTATTTCATGCATCCAAATAACTAGACTTCAAACTAATAACCTTTAAGTCAAGATTAAATCTCAACAATATAAACATGTCTAATTTGAGTTGGTAAAAAGCACTTCCAGTGGCAATCATAGAATACTCAGCTAGCTAGAGACGTACCCTTGTTGAATCCGTGGGCGAACGAAGCACAATCTTGTGTTCTGTACAAGGGATGATGAATTACTGCACGTAACTCTTCAACCCCATGAGCAAACAGACATTGGTCTCCGAAACGACACATTCCCCTAGCTCTCCAATGTTTGCATGTTTCTGTTTTGGGAGATCCTTGGATTGCTGCAAATTTTAAAATAATACATTTTTTAATTTACAATCCGTTGATGTGTATTTTTATTTTCATAGGTGATATATTAGCACCTGGTACATGTGGCAGAGCCTGATAGAAAAGATGAAAGGGTGGAGCTCGTCTGTAAGGTTCATCAAACTGTAATACAAATTGCTTTTAGACTTGAGATATAAACTGTAAATCAAACTGTAAGAGCGCGTTTGGTTGCGGAAAACACCCCTTGTTTTCCATTTTTATTTTTCAAGAAAACATGGAAAACAGAAAACGCGTTCTAATCATAGTTTTCTAAGAATATTTTCCAAGCTAGATATAAAGCAAATCTACTTTTCAACTTTCAACTTTTCAACATTCAACATTCAACAATGTACACCATATCAATAACCTACACTAATCGCCGCCGCCACCCGTCACCACCGCCGCATTGCGCAGACATATAATCACCACCACCATAGCCGCCACTACTGCCACCATCACCAATCTCCGCCGCCACCACCGCTGCTCGCCGCCACCACCGCCGCCACCTCCATCATCGCCGCAACGCGCGAGTACCTTTCTCTCGTTTTCCAAGAAAACAGAGAACATGTTTTCCACTTTTCAATGGAAAACTTGAAAACATCTTTTTCTTGGTTTTCATTTTTCATTTCCCTCCTCCCCATCCCCTCACATCTCTAACATGTTTTCAAGTTTTCTAACTATAACGTGTTTTCAAAAATTTTACTCCCTCCGTCCCATTAAAAGTGTCCAGTTTTGAACTGTCAAAGTCTTTTTTTTGTAACTTTGACCTTAAATATTTTTTATTGCATTATATAATATTTGATGAAAGTTATACTCAATGAAAACATATCTAAACCTCTAACAACTCATATAACTTTCATCAAGTATTATACAATACAAATAAAAATATTTAAGGTCAAAGTTGCAAGAGAAAGACTTTGAATATTCAAAACTGGACACTTTTAATGGGACGGGGAGAGTATTTGTTTTCTAAAAAATAAAAACCCTTCTCATTTTCTAGAAAATTAGAAATGAAAAACCATAAAACATTTTCTACAATCAAACGGGCCCTAAATGTCTAACATTTAGTTTCCTTAATTAATACCGTCAACCCAAACGTGTTGCGAAACTGAATGAAATCATGGAACGGGTTGGGAAGTGCCCATAACTGTCTAACATTTTCGCCTGGCTTAGCAACGTTATCAGACATGTTTTCACTAAAAACAAACACACACATATTATGTCTCCATATTTCGTAGTTACAAATCTACAATAACTAAAAAGAGTATTAGATCTTAATCACTTCAAATAACCTATCTAGCTAAAAGTAAAACCTAATCAACTAAAACAGAAGCTAATTAATTAAGGCATATACTTCAAATAATCCTATCTAGCTAAAAGTAAAACCTAATCAACTAAAACAGAAGCTAATTAATTAAGGCATATACTTCAAATAATCCTATTAGAAGCATCACAATGCAAAATCGTATTAAGAATCAAGTTAATTAAAATTACCTGAAATGAAATTTCAGATTATTATTGTTCTAAGGAGAGAATCAAAGAAACGAGCCACAATAAAAAGAGAAAGTGAGGACTGACAAGTGACTTAGTTTAGCATGTATGTCTGTGTTTATGTAATCAGTTGTTTTTTGATATGTGAGTAACAATACGGTGAGTGTGAGTTTATACAGGTCGTTTTGGCGGGTTTACGTCCCGTATGTGATTTCCTTAGTATTTTATTCTTTGAATATTAATTAACTAGTTTTTATGCCCGGGCTTTGCCCCGGGACATATAACGATACGTAAAATTTGCAATTACATAAAGTCATAATACATACATAACGATGAATGTAGATTACAAAAGTGTATCAAGTTTAGAAAAAAGTATACAAAGAACAATAAAAAGTGGTGCAAAATAATACTTAAAAGCTAACTTTCTTGTTATAGAACACCACTACCCAGCCGGTGGCCTTAGGTAATAAATATTAACTGTGTTTTTTTTTAAACAACACTAAAAATCTTTAAAAGTTAATATGCTAATAAATTTATAACAAAGCAAATAAAACGTAAACGTTAAGTAAAAGTATGAAAAAAAGTACACCTTCATGGATTGAAACGATATGAACGAAGACATGCATGACATATGTCATGCAATGTCATGAATAATACTTAGCCTCATCTAACTATTGTTACTTTTAATAACCCAGCCATTAACTCCATGAAAATGATATAGACTCCATGAAAATGATATAGACTTGATATTTAATGGTAAAAATGTATAACAAATCAAATTGCATTTTACATTGGTTGTATTAATTATATTATATTTATTTGGAAAATAAAGTATGTATTTTCTGGTGATTGTCTTAATTACTACTATTATACCTCACATGATAACAAAAAAAGCCTATGTGCATAGATAATAATATACACATGTTTTTATGCCAGTTAAAACAAAACAAAAAAAACACACCTCAACAAATTATGACATACACATATACAGGATACTTACACATGTATATTTGAGTGTGTGACTCATGTTAAACACACACAATTTCAAGTTTCAACCACAAATACTCTTATCTTTTTATCTCAGTACTCCCACCCATAAGAATTTTTATCTAAAAACACCATTCTCTTTTGTCTTGTTAAATCCGCCAAACCACTGTCGTCGAACATCATCTCCGAAAAGAAAACATGTAAAACCAATCATACATCTTGCTCTTCACTTTCAATCATATCTTCATAGTGTTTTTTTTTCATTATTATCTTTTTCATAGATTTAGATCTAGACTGAAAAGAAAGTAAATGATTTGAAGATCGAAGTTGAGTTATGAAGAATCATACTAAAACATGTATTTGAGATTTGGCATAACCATCAACGGATAAGACGCCGTCCAACCACCACCGACGACGTTGATGATGACGACGGACGACAACATCCTTTCCCTTCGTAGTATGTTTGTGTCTGTAGTCCATGAAATATATGTGTTTTGTTTAAACATGTAAGTTTCATATGAGTGCATATTTCTTTCAGATTTAAAGTAAATTCAATGTCTATTGTTATAGATATAAAAAATGGGTTTGAAAGGTAACATGTATTTTTTTTCCTTATTTAATTTTGGCAGTGAACGACGGTCGTCGTAATTTGAATGATGATGCTGGATGTGATGATGAAGGAGCTTTTTGATGTGAAGATAAAGGAAATTTTGTATATTCCAGGGGCAATGAAGTAAAGGGAAAAACGTTTGGTGATAGAAATGTAAAATAGAAAAGTTTATGTAGTTAACAAAAAAATGAAAAATAGGGGCTGATGGAAAGTTGGGGGCCAAAGTTACAAAACACTAGTTTTGTGGCAGAAGTTGGAAACCGTGAAAGTGTACTGTAGCTAAGGCTACTTGAATTGTTATATACGAGCATGGTACCCGCGCGTTGCGGCGAATACAATCGACAGCACAAAAATACTCCAATGTACACTGACCCGGGGATGACATTTAACCGGAGATTGGTTTGACCCTACGTCAAAGATTCATAATACACTCATCACAATCAACCAAAATGTGCTAGCTAGATAGCTTGTAAGCAAACTTTATAGATGCGGAACTCAAAGACTTTATCTATATGCATAATGTTACATATTCAATTCACTCAAGTTACAATTTGAACGTCCTTCAAACTTATAGAGACCTGTTCAGACATAACACAAGTTGCTATTTCACTATACCATCTCAACTAATATAGCTTGGGTGTATATGTTGGGCTACAGATTGAAGTGAACGAAAATGGCAGCATAATTATAATAGTTAAAGGATTGATTACAAATGGTAACTTGCGAAGAATTAAGCATCAATATTTACACTGAATTCCAACCCGACCCACCATTCCTGCCATCACTCCATCCTCTTTTCCTCCCATGGATGTAATATATCTATCAAGAATCAGAGAACAAAACCAGGTCAAAGCATAAACCATAACAGTCTCGATCATTGAATCTGTCAAACATAAAAGAAAACTGGGGAAAATAATGATAATAATAAGGATTCTTATAATAGTAATAATGATAATAATAATACTAAAATTAATCCATCTTTCAATAATCACTAATGCAACAATCACTAATAAGAAAGGGGATAAAAATCCCTATGTAACCATGGTTAAAAAACAAATGGTATTTTCTATACTTAATATGAATCGTCCTTGTTTCAATCTTATTTATCAAAGTTATAAATATGAAATACCTTCATGTGGTTCTTTCATGTAGTCGTCTTCAGTTGGATAATACTATCTTCTTGAATTAGAGATCCGAATCTGCTTTCAATCTCTTCCAGGGTCATCTCAGATGGCTGCAAGAAACATTAAAATAACATACGTATCACCATAAGATATGTGTGTGAGTTGACACATTTGACAATCCCTATAACGAACAATCAAACATACAAAAAAAAACCAACCTAAATGAAACTTATTTTGAAACTACAACACAAACCTTACACACAAAATCAGAGCTCTGAAATTTCAATGTATGTCTAAAACCTGCAAAAGAAAAAAAAATAATAATAATAAAAAAGCAAATTTTTAAGAAAAAAGCAAGATGATGATGAAGATGAAAAAAGCAAGAAAAAATCCACCTGTTAAAGCTAAAAGATTGAGACGAAAGTTTTCAATATTCTAAAAAAAACAAATCATATGATTGCATCAAAACTTTTGTTTCAATGGATAGAAGAAATTAATAAGTAACAACATAAGAAAAATATGAATAGGATGAGAAAGGGAGAGATCTCAGATTTGAGATGTGAGAGAGCAATGTGTATACCTATTTCAATTTCAAATTTCATATGGAGGTGGATATGTGAGATGAATAGATGGAGTATATCTAGAGATATGTGAACACGAATCCATAAGAGGAGTAGCTCGTTAGGGGAATGCCCTCCATCCAATATAAGCTTGCCACGTGTCCTCCAATCATTAGGAGGGGCATTCCCCCATTCCTTTGGGGTGGATAAATGAATTCATTTTATTATAAAATATGTCAAAGTGTATATATAAAAGGTTTTTAGGGAATAAAAAAAAGGTTAAATGCTTAGTTTTCTTCCTTGGAAGGGCTGAACGGTTAGAGGGCCTACCAAAAAGCAACAAAAGTAACGCGTTCAAAAACAGCCGGGCCTTGCATTTTAAGTACGCGGAACGCCCCCGGGACCAAAGTGGGGCGTTCCGAGGCGTTCCCGACGAAAAAAACAAAATGTAACGGGCTACTCCTCTTAGTCTAAGACTCAACGGACTAGCCCGTTAAATGGGCGTTGGAATGATGGGAACACCCCCGGAACGCCCGAACGGAATAGCCCGTTAAATGGGCGTTGCAATGATGGGAACGCCCAATCTCGGTCCCGGGGGGCGTTCCACTCCCTTAATTCGCGTGCCCATTCCAATTTCGAACGCGTCTGGCCGTTTGGAGTTTTGTGGGATCAATGATTGTTGACTGCAGAAATGAAGATACCAACAACCCTTTATTCAATTTTTATTTTTTTTAAAACTAACTCTATTTATATATATACTTATTTATATATAAAAGGAATGCCTTGGGGCATTCCTCCACCCCAAAGGAATGGGGGAATGCCCCTTATGATTTATGATTGGTGGGCATTCCCTTAACCCTCTACTCCTCTTAGTCTGAAGGGAGTGCCATCCATTAAAAAACGGGAGATGAAAAGTAAGGGTCTTAATTTAAGTCCACGCATATTATAATACTTGTACTTGTGCTTTATTTGGTTGTAGCATCTTAAAAGTGGCAAAATACCTAAAATGCTCTAAACAGATAAGGTCATCTATATATATACTCCCTGTTAAAAATTATAGGGAGGTGTTAATGTTTACAGATTTTGGGACATGCGATTTTACATGTTTACCCTTACTTTTTCACTACTTAAAAATTATAGAGGTGTTGAAATGTTTACAGATTTTGGGACATGCGATTTTACATGTTTACCCTTACTTTTTCACTACTTATGACCTTAAACATGGAAAATCGCATGTCCCAAAATCTATAAACATTTCAACACCTCCCTATAATTTTTAATATTTTTAATAGGGAGTATAGATATAGATATAAATATAGATAATAATGGGGTGGTACTCACTAAATGCAAGAAGGTAGCTGATTTTTACTTACAATTTGACCATTATGCCCCCTTATACTTCTTTCCGTTTGGTTCATGAATTCTTAGGAATTCAATGGAATTGAATTCCATTTATTTAATTGTTTGGTTGGAAAAATAATGGAATTGAAATTCAAAACTTTACTTCAAATTCCTTAAAACAATGAATTCACAATTCCTTCACTAAATCAATGAAAAGTTTTGAATTCCAATGGAATTAATTTGACAAAAAAACCCCACAAACTTATACAAACTTATTTGTAATTCTGCCGACGGTCGGAGATGTGCCGCCACCAACCACCACCAACAACAACTCGACTGACTGACCTATTACCTCCCTGCCTCCACGGTAGCCACCGCCGGTGATTAGAACACTGTCGACGTCGTCAGATTAAACACCCCTGTTCATCACAACGGCGGCGGCTGCTGCTTATTCATGGTGCCACCACCTGCTTTTTATTATTATTAGTAGTAATATATTATTAATTATTAATATTAATGTTCTTATTATTATATTTTATGTGTACAATCGTTGATTCGTGTTGTTTATTCACGTTACCACCAACCCTTGTGGTATTCATGTGCAGAAGATAAATGGGAGGGGTAGGTATGGGTGGTTGGTGTGGAAAGAAAGTGGATCTGAGGTCCGTATATCTATATAAACAGTCTAATATATACTAGCTAATCAACCCGGGTAACTACCCGGGCATGATTAGAGAAATATAAGTAAAACTTTCGATATTTGATTACACTAACACTAATTACAACCTTTATTTCTTACATATTCGCACTCGAACTATTTTATACAAGTAATATATAGTCACTCTCATCGGAATCATTATAGCATGTTACAAAGTCGAAACTTATAAGTGAAAATAATATTTGTAGTAGTCCATCCAACGCATTGTTTCACATATACATGACTTCAAAGCCCAAAACACTATAATCATCTTTTTTTTTATGAAAGGTGTGGATCATTTAATCGCAACAGGGGATCTAGCTTACGTTGTCTAAACCGGGTCCGCGCTAGAGAGCCCCCTCACCTTCGATACCTAATAGGAGGAAAAACTCCAACTAAACCGCCCGAAGGCACGACATTTAATTGGGATAAAACCTGCCCCCTCTGCAGGACTCAAACCTGCTTCACTGGAGGACTTTATTGTGAAATTCCTTCAAATGTCTTCCCATGTCTCGAACTCGAGACCTCCAGCATGTAAAGCTGATGCTCAACCACTGAGCTATAATGAGAAGTACAACACTATATACATCTAATTACTGGAATAATGATGATCATATAGCAAGGTAGGATTGAAAATCAAATTCAAACTTTGAAATGATGATCATATAGCAAGGTAGGATTGAAAATCAAATTCAAACTTTGAATGACCACATGCTAAGTAGACTTCCCTCCTTTTTGTAGTCCGTGCAATTAATATTTCGGGAAGGGTCTAGAATATGTTGCATTGATAATTTTAGATTAGAGTTGTAATTGTATTTGTATATGTATATTTGGCTTCTAGCAACTTGCTAGTCGTTTTTTATTTTATTAATGAAATTTCGCCGTTCAAAAAAAAAAAAACTTCCGTCCTATGTAATTTTGTTTCAAGATTTCTCTAAATTCGTTTTGAGTTTTATATTTTCGTTTGAACATGATTTAAGATTTTAAGTAATTCACTAATTCACATGATTCGAGTATTTCATTAAACGGTTGATTTGAGTTACTTTATCACATGGTATTTGTACCATTAGTGATCAATCCATTATGATGATGATAATGGGATCTTAAAGCTTGTACCCTTTGATTATTGATCATATATCCATCAAACATGAACTCGGAATTCTGGTTTTCTAAAACCAAAATTTCAATATACATATTGAATGGAGATATATGACATAAGATCATATCTAAAACTCAATTAAAATAGCAACATACAAAAAGGTAATTAAGAATGAAATGACTAAACATGTATATTACCTCCATAAATCCAACTTCTTACCTCTGCGAAATGCTCATGACACCGCTAATAAGCAATGCTCATTTAGTCGTTTATAATAATTTCAATACACCTTTTCTTTCGTTCATATAAAAAAGATCAGAGAGATCCGTAAACACACAAGCAGAGGTTGATTTTAAATCTAAAAAACAATTATAAATCTAAAAAACAGACATAAGCTATAGAATATGAAATAACTATAAGAACAAAAATTACCATAAGGTAAAACTAAATTAGATTACACTGAAATTCGTTATTAGAATAAAATCACAGCCATAAATCAAAATTAAAAAAACCACCCATGAAAATAAATAATGAGAAAAAGCTTAAAAATCTCACATACCTTATTCAAATAAATATATTTATGAAGCAATCAAAGAAAAACAAAAAAAAGTCTTGAATTTCAATATGAGAATCAAGAGAGTCATAGTATTTTGAACAATTGTTGTTGATCGATTAGGTTTTGGGAGTCTTTTGATTTCATAGTATTTTTAATTAGATTATTGATGGGAAACCTTTTTCCAATAAAAAATCTAAAACGTATCCTCTTTGTTTTTTAAGTTTTTTTTTTCAAAATCCATATATTAGGATTTTACGGAAGTTTTTTAAGGAAGGGATAACAGCAATTGCCACTTGGCACATTTTTAAAATTTTAGCTTTAGGGATCCTGTTTTATCAAAAATAAAGATTTTTTACTTATTTTTATTATTATTATTATTATTATTATTATTATTGTATAATGAAAAATAATTACTCTGTATATTATAAAAAAACCAACAAAGGTTAGATTTGTCATTTTATATAACTTATATTTGAATTCCTCTAACTAAATTTCAATGAATTCCGCCAACCAAACACAACACAGATTTTTTGACTTTCAGATTCCAATTCCTTTAAATTCCAAATCTTTTGACGAATTCTAATTCCATCAAAAACATTCTGCGAACCAAACTGCCTTTAAGGGTATGTTTGGTTAAGAGAAATGGATTGAGAGAAATGAAAATGAAATTATTTTCCACGTTTGGTAAGCTTAGAAAATAAAAGACACGGAGAATTGCACTTCTCGAGAAATCATATTCTATGTAATTTGATTTCCTTCCCATTTAAGAAGAAACTAGTTGTATACCCGGGGTCGTAGTTTTTGTGTATTTCTCGTAAGTTTTGTGCGCACCCTAAAGACGGAAACTCAAACACACGTATCACTAACAATAGCGATGGTCATGGTTATGAATAACATAGTTGCCTCACAGCCTGCTTATTTTTTTATTCTTAAATAAAATATATGTATTTAATATAACAAAATTTAAGAAGATTTATCATATTGTTTTTCTTTTTATGTTGTTTTGATTTAGTCCATTTTTATTTTTAATTTGACAAATCTAAATAAAAATAAGTATTATGACGTTAAAGGCTTCACAGTTTAGTATTATATTGATAATTTATATAATTGAAAAGATGGGTCACAAAGGCACTTTTGTGTTTTCTATTAATGAAACTGATGACTTACAAAGGGAAAAGGCAGGCCTATATATAGGCTGCAACAGAAAGCATAAACCAACTAAGCATAAAAGTAGCATCCACTATCCAACTAAACTACGTGGGAATATATCCCATTATTCACGCTAAAGACTTGATCAAAGTAGACTAAATCAAACTAAATAACCACGTGCAAGATGTAGTGCCACATCAAATTGCACATGAATAAAAAGAGTGCAGAATCATTTCCCAACATCTCCCCTTGATTCGAACTCCATAACTCCCATCAGATGCCTGAAGTGAACCAATTTCTCCCTTGAAAGTGCCTTGGTGAGCATGTCTACTAGTTGTGCTTCAGTTGAGCAGAATTCCAGAGTAACTTGCTTCTGTGCTACCATTTCTCGAACAAAATGATGCTTGAGTTCGATGTGTTTAGATCTGCTGTGAAGAATTGGGTTCTTGGACAGGTTAATAGCAGATTTGTTGTCGCAGAAAATCTGTGTTGGTTCCTGCTGCACTTGTCCAAGATCTTCTAGAATTCGCCTAATCCAAATGGCTTGACAAGTAGTTGCAGTTGCAGCTATATATTCTGCTTCGGAGCTAGACAATGCCACGATATTTTGCTTTTTAGAACTCCAAGTGATAGCACCACTTCCCAGGGTAAAAACATGAGCGGAAACACTTTTTCGATCATCTATACTGCTTGCCCAATCGCTATCAGTGAAGCCACACAACTTGATGTAGAGTGACTTGTTGTACCAAATACCATATCCCACTGTACCAGCCACATAACGAAGTATCCTTCTAGCTGCCCCAGCATGCACCTTAGATGGATATTGCATAAATCTTGAAACCAGACTTACAACAAATGCTAAGTCGGGTCTGGTATGTGTGAGATAAAGCAGACCACCAACCAAACTTCTATACAGCTCTGCATTTGACTTGTCTGCACCATCATCTAGTTGAAGTTTGTCATTACAATTCATTGGTGTAACTTTTGATTTGCAATCCTTCATGCCGAACTTGCTCAACAGATTACTTGCATATTTTTCTTGTGACATAAATATGCCCTCTTTGGTTTGCTTAAATTCAAGACCCAAGAAGTATTTTAATAGCCCCATATCCGTCATATCAAAGTGCTCCGTCATACTTTGTTTAAATTCTGCAAGTAATTGACCAGAAGAGCTTGTGTAGATTATATCATTTACATATAAGCAAACATAAATTACCTCTTTGTTAGAACCATGCTTGATGTAGAGAGTTGGATCACTGTGACTTTTGACATAACCATGAGCAGCAAAATATGCATCAATCTTAGAGTACCAAGCTCTTGGAGCTTGTTTGAGCCCATATAATGCCTTGTTGAGCTTATACACTTTATCTTCCTTCCCTTTAAGCTTAAATCCTTCAGAATAGTACAATGTTCCCTTGAATTGATTGTTAGCCAAATCAATTCTAACTGTTCCATTTCCTTCGACAGCCAACTTTTTCTTATCACCAAGATTAACTCCAAGTTTGAAGGTTTCATCAAGGTCGACAAAGCTTCCTTTTGATCCTGTCATATGGTTAGAGCACCCCGAATTGATAAACCAAATGGAGTTAGAGTTACCAGAGTTATTTTCAACGGCCATGAGTAAGAAAGGTTGTTGTGTGAGCTCTGCTGGTGCATTTGCTTCGGCTAGAAACAAATGTTGACTGTTAGGTCGAAAATCGACCAAGTATAATTTGTTCAGAAATAGCTGAAGCTCAGTGAAGAATACTTGTATAGAATTCTGAGGTCGCTCAGAATTAGTTCACTGCAGCTTCACTTCAGTTCAGATCAACGTATCAGAATACCGTTCAGAATGAAGTCAAAGACTGAAGTCTGAAGAAAGAGAATCAGCTCAGATGTGGAGCTCGGAAACTGATTCTACCTGATCGAAGACTAAAGCATCTCAGTGTAAAAGTATTTACACACTTTTACACTGATTACGAGGAAGACTTTTTACTTTACATTTCTTTACCCGGTTAATAGATTTAACTATTAATAAAGGTACAAGGTAAAGTAAAGGTTGGGAATATGGTATGTTAAGTCACATCAATTGACTTACATACTTAAACCTTAAAAGTACGTATGTAAGGAATTAGCTTTAATTTCTTAAATGCTCCCAACCATATTTTGTACGATCTGGTCCACGTCATCATGGACTTAGGTCTATAAATATAAGTCTTCTCACAACTTGCAAATGGCTTGAAACCTTTGCATTGCAACTTGTGAGATATACTCTAAGTAATCCTTACGAGTATTTAAAAGTCATTAGATCACTTGTATTTCTAGGTTGTTTAGATATTTACACTTGGGTGTTTATCTTTGTTCCGCAACAACCTTTGTATTTGTTTATATATCAATAAATCAAATACCTTGAAAAATACATCGTGTCTCAATGCTACATACTTGATCTATACATATTATTTATATAGTTTCAGCCCTTATTGTTTCTTGCATTTACTTTCAGTACATTTATCGTATTGTTCATCCATATCTGGATCGTATTCTGAACTGGTCATCTTCCAGTTAGAATTACTTGCCAGTCGGGTATTAAACCATCTATATTTGGGACTCACAATTGGTATCAGAGCAGCAAGGTTGAATTATATTAATTCATTAACCTTTGATCTGCAAAGATGGTTGACCAAATGTTCAATACAGGCCCTGACCCTAATGCTAATGCTAATGCTAATGCTAATGCTAATACTACTCCACCCCCTATCATCAACAACAATATACCATCACATAATGTGCACGTACACTTTCCAAATAATCCTGTTCCCAAGTTTGATGGGAACAGTGAAAATTTTCAAACATGGAAAGCATGCATGCTAAAATATATTGCTGGTGTTGAAAGACATTTGACCGACATTCTCAAAGAAGGACCCTTTGTCCCCTTAAATGCCTCCACTGTTGTCAGAAATGCCGATGGGACTCCTAGGGTTTCACCCAAGGAGAAGGATCATTGGTCTGAAGAAGATCATAGGCTGGTAGACCTTGATACCAAGCTGCAAAATATGATCTTGTATGTTGTTCCTGAAACTCATATGCCCACCCTTGTTTTACTTGAAAATTCTAAATTAATGTGGGAGGAACTCATGACACAATTTGAAGGCACCAATGAGACAATTGTCACAAGAAAAGTTGCTTTGAATAAAGATATGAGTCTTTTTTTGCTATCCCTGGTGAAACTTTAACACAAACTTACATCAGATTCACTAATCAGGTAAATCAATTGAAAGCCCTGGGTGTAACTAAAGACAAAGAAATTTTGTTGGAAAAGGTTTGTGACATCTTACCTTCTAAATGGGAAAACTTGATCTTGGTTTTAAGACAAGGAAAAACCTTGCACAGTCACACTCTAGCTTCCCTATATGGAGCCTTCAGGTACACTGAAGAGAACAAAGCTGAGAGAGTTGTGGCTGAGCAAGATGCCAAAAATCATGCTTCTACCAGTTCAGTCGTGGTTCAGAATTCTGAGCCATATGGGACTGCTATACTATCTTCTGAGAGTGATCATTCTGACTCGATGGAGAAGATGGTCTCTGAAATGTTAAAAACTGGTATTTCTGGTAATGTAACTCATAGTTGTGATGAGGATGACAATGATGATCTGGTTGTCATGCTGGCTAAAACGTTCAATCGTTTTAAGGCCAAATCTAATCGATCTGGCAAACCATTTGCTTCCAGCGCTTCTATTGACAAGTCTAATCTTGAATGCTTTAAGTGTGGCAAGAAAGGACATTTCATGAAGGAATGTAGATCTAGTCAGCCTTCATCATCACAATCTGCCCCTAATCATTCTATTTTTCAGAAACCTGATGACAGCTATAAGGTGAAGTACAAGAAGCTGAAAGCCCAAATAGCTCTCATGGCTCAAAACAACTCAAGCAATAATAGTTGTATGATTGCCAAGACTGAAAAATGGGAAGAATCTGATGAATCATTTGATGATGAGGAAGAAGTTAGGGATATGTGTTTCATGGCACGAGAAGATCAAGGTCATTTGGTCAAATCTGATGTTGAATCTGGTCGTTGGGTGGATATAGTCATGAAAAAGGTTAGTGACTTTGGTTTTGAAAGTGATGAGGAACAAAAACTGGACCTTTTGGTTCTTTGAGAGTCTGAGATTTCATTTGTTGAAACTGTGCGTTCAGAAAGCCTAAAAATGTTTGAAAATAATACTTCTGAACTGAACGCCAGTCAGGCCAGACTAAAAGAACTGAAAGATGTTCATTTGGCTTTAAAAGTTATCAGTCTATGGTTGCCACTTTAGAGTTGGAAAAAGAAGAATTGTAATCCATCCTTGAAAAAGAACAGAAAATAATTAAATCTTGGATGAAAGCACCAAAACCAGATGCTGCAATTAAAAATACTTTTGCAAATCAAAGAACAGCATATGAATCTGGTGATCTTCACATGGCATCTATAATCACTGATTTAGATGCACTTCCAAAGGAAATGAAACCTGAAATTATTTTTCCTAAAGTTGGCAAACAGAAAACTGTGACTGATAAGGCCCATGAACAATCTGAGGGTAAATCTGAAACAGCTCAGACAACTGTTTCAGAAAAGAAGGCTAAACCAAAAAGCCATCCCCTCAGACTTCATCTAAGGTTCCAAAAGGCCAAAAGAAGAAGAAAAATATCTCCCCCACTGAGCCTTCTACCTCAGATTCAGGTAAGGCTCAGGTGTCTAATGAAGAATCAATTTTGTTGAGGTTAGAGAGTCAATTTCAGTTATTGGCTAGACAAGTGCAGAGTTGCAATGCACGTTTAAAAAATGTTGAAACCACTCCTCTTCAACCTAAACAAAATGCAAAACCTTTTTCCAAACAAATCAAACAAAAATCTGAGAAGAAAAAGGTTGAGCCCCCCATCAAACCAACTGTTTTTGTGTCATCTGAGATTATGACTGAGATCCCCTTCGATCCTTCAGTTCCTTATGAACCAAAGAAATCTGAGACTGCTAAGGGAGAGTCTAGCGAATCCATCACCAGATGGGTTCCCAAAAAGAACTAATCTTTGTGTTTGTGCAGGGAGACCGAAAGAAGAATATATGGTATCTTGACAGCGCTGCTGGCAGAACCATGACTGGTTATCAAACCCTGTTGGAGGAATATAGGGTGCAAGAGGGGCCCTCAATAACATTTGGAAATGATGAAAATGGAAAAACTGAGGGATATGGTATTGTGAATAATGGACAAGTCAAATTCACACGTGTTGCATATGTGAACGGTTTGAAATATAACCTGATCAGTGTCAGTCAACTGTGTGATGATGGCTTCAAGGTATTATTTGATATTTCACAAGGCGCCATATTCAACAGGGATGGAAAGGTAGTTTTGATTGCACCAAGAAAAGGAAACATTTATATCATTGATATGAATAGTTCACCCACTGAACAATGTTTCTACACAAAGGCAGATGAAGACACAAACTGGTTGTGGCACAAGAGATTATCCCATCTGAACTTCAAGAATATTAATAAGTTGTCTAGAAAACAACTTGTTGATGGGATACCCTCAATGTCTTTCAATAAAGACAAGCCATGTCCAGGTTGTGAAATGGGTAAGCAGAAAAGAGCTTCATTCAAAAAAAGCAAAGTTTTAGTATAACTGAACCTCTTCACATGCTTCACATGGACCTCTTTGGACCTGTGAATGTTCAGACTAGAGCGGGAAAGAAATATACCCTTGTTGTTGTTGATGAATATTCAAGATATTGTTGGGTAATTTTCCTCAGATCCAAGAGTGAAGCCATTGCTGAAATCATTGCTCTCATCAAGCAAATTGAACTCAAGCATAAGCGAAAAGTTTGTCAGCTCAGAAGTGACAATGGCACTGAATTCAGAAATGCCACTCTAGAGTCCTTCTGCACTGAAACTGGCATATCTCAGAACTTCTCCTCAGTCCACACACCAGAGCAGAATGGTGTTGTAGAAAGAAAGAATCGTACGCTGATTGAAGCTGCTAGAAGTATGCTAAATGAATCTGGTCTTCCTAAGAATTTTTGGGCTGAAGCTGTTGCAACTGCTTGCTACACTCAGAACAGATCTGTCTATGTCAAAAGACACAAGAAGACAGCCTATGAAGTACTCAAAAATAGAAAGCCTAATATTGGATATTTCCATGTATTTGGATGTCCAGTATACATTCTGAATTATTCCAGTCAGCTTGGAAAGTTTGATGCAAAAGCTGATGAAGGGTACTTCCTAGGATATTCATCAAATCGCAATGCCTTTAGAGTCTTTAACAAGAGACTTGAAAAGGTTGATGAGTCAATTCATGTTACCTTTGATGAATCTAATTCTGCAATCTTTAAGAATTCCATTCCTGTACCACCCTCAGAAAGTCCAATAAGTTTTGGTGATTCTGATCCTATTGCTGAATCTGATCAGTCACCTGAACATGCTTCTGAACATCTCAGTTCAGAACTAAGAATAATCAAGTCAAGCAACATTCCATTCTATCCTCCAGTCAGTTTTAAACTACCTTCTGAACTGACTATTGGATCAGATGTGCATGCTGCTCCACCTCAGATATCAGGTTCCACTGAATTACCCCAATCTGAACAATTTCATGATGCAAATCATGATCTGCAGGAGGAAGATGATGAGACTGAAGTAGTCTTTTCTGAAGCACCTCCTGAAGTAAATCAGAGGAGTTCTTGCACTGATATCATAGTTCATCCTGGTCAATACACTAAGTGGACAAAAGCACATCCAATCGAGCAAATCATTGGGAATTCCACTAGTGGGTTCAGACCAGAAGAGCCACAAGCGATCAATGCTTAAATGTCAGCTTCTTATCTCTAATAGAACCGAAGAAGATTGACGAGGCTATGAATGACCCTAGCTGGATTGAAGCCATGCAAGATGAGCTTAATCAGTTTAAAAGGAACGATGTTTGGAAACTTGTTCCTTGTCCCAGTAATCTAAAGAAAGAACCAATTGGGACAAGATGGGTCTTCAGAAACAAGATGGATGAAGATGGTCACGTGATTCGAAATAAGGCAAGACTTGTTGCAAAGGGTTACTCTCAAGAAGAAGGAGTAGACTTTGATGAAACTTTTGCACCAGTTGCTAGACTAGAAGCTATCAGAATTTTCTTAGCTTTTGCAGCTCATCATGAGTTCAAAGTCTATCAGATGGATGTTAAAAGTGCATTCTTGAATGGTGAATTGGAAGAAGTTGTGTATGTGCATCAGCCACCAGGGTTCATAAATGAAGAAAGACCTCATTGGGTGTTCAGATAGAACAAAGCTTTATATGGTCTGAGACAAGCACCTAGAGCCTGGTATGATACTCTTACTAAACATCTTCTGAAAAATGGTTTTAAAATGGGTGTAATAGATAGCACTTTATTCATATTACATGATAAAAGTGATATCTTACTTGTACAAGTTTATGTTGATGATATTGTGTTTGGGTCTACAAATAACAAAATGTGTGAACAGTTTTTCTAAAATAATGTCATCTGAGTATGAAATGAGTATGATGGGTGAACTGACATATTTTCTAGGTCTTCAAGTGAAACAAACCAGTGATGGTATTTTTATAAATCAAGAAAAATATGTCAGAGATATGTTAAAGAAATATCAATTTGATTCAGTCTCATCAAAAGATACTCCTATTTCTACACCATTAACTTTGGACTCAGATCCCAATGAAAAACAAGTGGATCCCACAAAATATCGTGGTATGGTGGGATCCCTCATGTACTTAACTGCTAGTAGACCTGACATAATGTTTGCAACATGCCTTTGTGCAAGATTTCAGTCTGATCCCAGAGAAGCACACACAAATGCTGTGAAAAGGATTTTCAGATACCTTAAAGGTGTCCCCAGACTTGGTCTTTGGTATCCCAAAGGCTCAAGTCTAGATCTAATAGGTTATTCAGATTCTGACCATGCAGGTTGTAAAATAGATAGGAAAAGTACCACAGGTGGTTGTCATTTCCTAGGTGGCAAATTGGTTAGTTGGACAAGCAAGAAGCAGACTGCAGTATCACTCTCCACAGCTGAAGCTGAATACATTTCTGCAGCCAGTTGCTGCGCTCAGATTTTGTGGATGAAGAACCAACTAACTGATTATGGTGTTAAGTATACAAAGACTCCAATATTTTGTGATAACACCAGTGCCATTGCCATCTCTCACAATCCTGTCATGCACTCCAAAACCAAGCATATCGACCTCAGGTATCATTTTATTAGAGATCACATTATTAAAGGTGACATTGAACTTCATTTCATTCCCACTGATAAACAACTCGCTGATGTTTTTACAAAACCCTTGGATGTCAAAACGTTTAAACATCTCATCAGTGAGTTAGGTATGCTAAATCCTGTATAGCATCACCTCAGGGGAAGTGTCAAATATATTTATGTTTAAAAAGGAATTTTTCTCTAAGGGGGAACTTTGCTTTCAGAAAAATATTTTGTCTGAAATGCTTCAGAATTTCTGAAATGATTTCAGAATAATTGTGTAAACTGAGATGGTTCAGATTCCTTAAATCTGATCATGCTCAGATTTTATATATTATTTCTGAAATGAGTCAGTCCTTTATAATGTATTTTGGATACTTGGTCGTTGTGTGTACACGTGAAGGTTACTGTTTAACGGTTGAATAATGATGTTCTTTTGCTGACGTGTCACACAAGTTGCGCCGTAAATGGAAAGTAATGATCATTTTTCTTTAAAATGTTGAAAAGTTTTGTGAAAATGTGGGGTCATAGCGTCGTTGCATTAAATGCGGACGTATACCCAAAAATTATTTTCGGACTTCAAACCCGATCAAAACTGATTTCAAATAAAAAAGTATTTCATTTTTGGGTTTGAATTTCAAAATTCTTTTATTTTATTTATTTTGGAAAACCCTTTGTATTCCATCATAAATATAAATACCTTTCCCAACACAATTCCTTCATTTACTTCTCCTTCATTTACTCCCAATCATCATTCTCTCTCTATTCTTCTCATTCATTCATAACTCCAAAACCCTAAATTAATCTTTCATATTCAGTTTTCCCTTGTAGAAATAATGGCTAAAGTAGTCAAATCTTTAATAGCTTTCGAATACAAACCATCCAAGGTAGTCAAGGCCAGTGCACAATGGCCAAAAGGGTTCGAGCCATTGAACCTTAGATTCAATATGAATAATTTCATGGCCGCACTGAACACCAAAGGCAAACTTTAATGGGGAGGATTAATAAATTTCTTGAACAATCCCCTCTCCATTATGCCTTGACTGCTGATCCTAAGGTAATGTATCATCGATACTTACTTGAATTATGGTATACTGCTACCTTGAGCAAGGATGAAAAGTCCATTGCTTTTTCTTTACAAGAAGGCACAAAGCAGTATATCCTTTCACTTGATGGGTTTAGGGAGGCCCTTCATTTGAACTACATTCCCTCTTCTTCAGCCTACGCAAAAAGGCTTAAAGGAGTTAGTTTCAGGTTGATGCAGACGGCAATCTGAAAACATCTGTACACATATTTCTGTCTGGATTTGGAAACTGTTGGAGATATTTTTGGACTCAGATTGTCGAGTGCCTAGGAGGAAATTATGGTAGCTTGGACCAGATTGGGTATTACTTGTGGCATGGGATTGAGGTGGACTTTGCTGAGATACTTTTCTCTCAGCTGGTGGCAAAATTAAAAGGGAAAAGAAGTCCACATATCTCTTTGCCTAGATTTCCGAGCGTTTGCTTCATAAACATGCTCGGAGATGCGTATCATTTTGAGGGGCTTGAATCTTCAGCGACGGAGTTTTGCAGGGATCTTTCAAAGCTATCTACTTCGATCCAGAACCAGAACTCTCCGCTGCAATGCTTCAGGTAATTTCTAAAACTGAAACAGCACGACCGGCTGGCTCAGAAAGGTCACCGAGCGGGTCGCAAAAGAATGCGAGACCCATTGGTGCACCTGGTGGTCAAATGTTGAAGTTGTTTAAAACCCCAGCAACTTCTTCTACCCAACCACCACCTCCCTCCTCCATTGACCAACCTGAGGATCTCCCAAAAGATCCCTCAGGATCTCCAAAGGGCGTATTAAAACGACGTAAATTTAAGCAGTCCTCACAGCCCAAGGATACTGGTACCGAAGCAAACCCCTCTGGATCTTCCCAACAAGAACCAGAGGAATTGAGTCCAAAGGGAAACCCACAAGCAGCAATCTCCAAAACTTCTTTAGGAGGAGATGGTGAAGAATATATAAGTGTGTCCGCCCAGCACACAATAGAGTCCGTGTCTGCACGCGCACCCCCTGTAACTTCACAAATCTCACACTCTTCTGCAGCACGAATTGATGAAGTCTTTGGTGTGACACCACCTGAGACTGAGATTCCAGACTCTACGGCCGATGAAGTGATTCTTAATGATGGTACGAGAATCATTAAGGCAATCCCCGTGTCTACTGTCTCTGGCAATGAAGCTATGGCTGAGCCAACCAATAAATCTGGTGACGATGCATCTGCAGCAGTAGTTGTTGAACCAGAAGCTGGTTCAGGTACCAGTGATCTGAACCAGGGCATATCTGATCAGACTGCAGTTTTAACTGACCTCTGGGATGAAGATGAGCCACCTCAAGGGAATCTTGATTCCTTTGCTAACTTTGAGTTTGATGAGGGTTTACTGGAGGAGAATCAGTCTTCTGATTCTGAGCCAACCTTCAGCCTCACAAACGTCCAACCTCCCCCAGAAATCCAAAATGTTGAACAACCATATCGCCAACCTGAAACTTCACATCAACATCCCTATTTTCCACCTGGCTCAACACCTGGCTATGTCACTTCACCACGTTTTCAACCACAACTTGAACACTTACACCCACAAATTCACCAAGTGCCAAGGCCCATTAATTATGATGGTGAAACTGAAAAGGAGTTGGACTCTGCCACTAAATCTGAGAGTCCAACTGAAATGCAATTGGAAAAGGCTTTAGATGGGCTTGGTAAACTTTCCTTTGTGGCTTCTGTTTCTACACAACCACCTCCTCCTTTGAGTGTAGAAGCAAGTTAGAGAAACAAAATGCCGAAGTCCAAAGCCTACTTATCAAGGTTGAGGACTTAACTAAATCTCTAACTGCCAATACTACATCCCTGGCTGAAATGAAGGGTGCTCAGATGTTTATTGGCACTGAGTTCACCAAGGTTGCTGGGAATGAGGGACTAGTAAGTGGGAAGCTAAATGAGCTGGTACATTCATGTAATAAGATAAGTTTGGCTATCAGGGAAGCCTTCAAACTGGCCAAAAGAGATGTGCAAGCTTCAGTTGTTGCGAACTTGACATCCGGTATTGAATTGATAAAACAAGAAGTTCTGGCAGTCGGGAAGGAGGTGAATGAGTTGGTAAAAAGACCAAGTGTCAATGAGAAAGAACTTGGGTCTTCTATTTGTGATAATGTGATTGAGACGCTGAAGTCTGAGATTTCTCAGAATCTTGTTGCTCAGATTTCAGCTTCTGTGGCTGAAAAGGTTGAAGAAGGGGTCAGAAGGATGGTCTTAGAACTCACTCAAGACACTTCCGAGAAGGTAGATAAAGCTGTTGAGAAGTTCAGAAATCTGTATCTACTCTCGAAGAAGTTGTTAAAGGCCAGTCCAAGCAGTTAGATGAAATTCTGACCCTGCTTAAGAAGGAAAATGTTGTTGTTACTCCTCCTCCTCCCTCATTCTCAGAAGAAGATAGGAAATTGCTGAAAAAGCTTACTGAAAACGAGAATCTGAACCTTAACTCATCATTCAGGTTAAGGGCTCAGTTCTGTACCATGGCAAAATGCATTTCTGATTGCCTTCTGCAGCAAAGTTGGGAACCTCTGAAGGCCATTCAGACTGCCATTGATGTATATGCTGCCTTCTGAGGTCCCCAAAGGGGGAAATGTGCCTATTGGTCTGCTTTCAAGTACTCAAGAATTGATAGAAGCAACCAAGAAGCAAGCTGAGGTACCATCTGGTAGTGCCTCAGTTCAGGGGGAACAGGTTCAGAAATCTGAAATGCAAGCTTCTGAACCTGCTAAGAAAGATAAGGGCAAGGCCCTAGTGGTGGATGAACCTTCAAAGAAAGATTCTAAGGGTTCTGGTTTGGTAGTTGGTGAAAATGTTGACGAGCACGGTTATCCACTTCATGATCCTAATGCTGATAGCAAGAAATTAGAGGCTTTGCAGAAGCAAGTCTCTAATCAATTCATTATGTGGACAGAAAACAAGGAAAGAGAAAGGGTTCAACATCAGAAAATGAGAACCCTTGATCATGTTGATGCTGCAGCTCTTGGTCTCTCTCTGGAAAGATATCTGAAGATCAAAAAGGATCCAAGAGTGCAGAAAGCTGTTGTTGATATGCTCGAGTATGAATTTGGGGTGAATTATTCTCCCTTAGAACAAAAGCTGGACCATCTCACATTCAAGTTGTCCATTGAGGACTTGGTGAAAAACAGAGAAAAAGAGATGGCAATTAAAAAAAAGGAAATTCTAGCTGGAGTTCTGAAGGTTGAAAAGGAATTGTCAAGGCCACCCATAAAGCCCAAAGTGACTGGACCAAGGTCTTCAAGGAAAAATATTCGTGATGCTGATCTATCCACCTTCAAGCCAATGTCTGATGATGCTATTGAAATTGAAAGAAAACATGAAAGGGATCAGTATGAGCATTATATGAAGCATCGATCTCATCCAGCTAAAATAGTTGATATGGAAGTAACAAAAGCTGATGGATTGAAGCTTTTTGACTTGGTTGTTAAAAGAGAAGGAAGGGCAGCTGAAGAATATCATCAGGTTTCAGTGCACGAGTTTGGGATTTCTGAGCATAGGGAGATGATCCAAATACTGAGGGGGAAGCCGAAATCTGCTTTGATTGGTGCATGGTTATCAAGAATACAACAAAAGATGTAGGCCAAGGTAGAGATTGAAGGCAGATTGTTTGGAAAGAAGGATCATTCTCCACTAAAAAGAAAACCTACTGAGGCACCTTATGGTTCAAGGCCTGCCAAGAAGTAGTTCCTTTTCAGATTATCATTTACTTGTACAAATTATTTACAAATGTAACAAACACTTCAGTTTGTATATATATGTTACATTTTGTAGCTTATAAGTAGATGATAGGTTTAAGTTAGAAAAACCACAAGTAAAATTCTGAGACATCAATGATCTATAAGATGTACTTAGAAAATTTTTACAACTTAAACAAAAACTTGCATTTCAGACTTACAAACATGTATAGATAGAAGTCTGAGATGCATGCACTATTTCAGAACAAATAGGGGGAATTTGTTAGGTCAAAAATCGACCAAGTATAATTTGTTCAGAAATAGCTGAAGCTCAGTGAAAAATACTTGTATAGAATTCTGAGGTCGCTCAGAATTAGTTCACTGAAGCTTCATTTCAGTTCAGATCAACGTATCAGAATACCGTTCAGAATGAAGTCAAAGACTGAAGTCTGAAGAAAGAGAATCAGCTCAGATGTGGAGCTCAGAAGTTGATTCTACCTGATCGAAGACTAAAGCATCTCAGTGTAAAAGTACTTACACACTTTTACACTGATTACGAGGAAGACTTTTTACCTTACATATCTTTACCCGGTTAATAGATTTAACTATTAATAATAAGTACAAGGTAAAGTAAAGGTTGGGAATTGTAACAACCCTCAATTTCCGACTAGGACAATTTACTTAGACTTATCTAGGTATCTATCCCTAGAGGTTTATTAAGAGAATTTATCTTCTAGCCATTTAAGGCATAGTGATAATTGCCCTCTAGCTCAATGAAATACCATAGATAACTAGCTATCTTAGATTTGCCATAAACAATAACTATAATCATTCAAGACAATCTCAAGCTATAAATTAAATCTAATTGGACTTGATGAAATGTCAATGAACCAAAAACTTCATTTCAAGAAGTCAAGCTATAAAAAAATATATAATAATAATAATGTAAGCCTCATAAGTCGAACTAACAATCCAAAATTTCTTATAAATGTCCAACAACTTAATCCTCAAGCAAATTAAGTGTATATATATGTCTAATATAAATGCAAGTTTATAACTAATGGGATTATGTATCAAATTTTAAGAACACAAATACAAGTTTATAAATGAAGAGTTAAGTAATAAAATTTAAAATATAAAGAATTAGATATATACATACATATATACATACGGTTATATGTATATGTACACACACATATTTTTGTCTTGGAATTGTGGGTATTGAGTGATTTAAAGCACCATACATGAACCTATACACACATATATACATACATACACTCATTTTACATCAAAAATTCAAAATTTCCTTTCCTTTTTCCAACCCAAAACCGGCCCCCTCCAATGCTCCCATACCCTTCCACCAATCAAATTCTAACTAGTAAATAAACTCTTACACTCCCAAGACTTAACCTCACATAACACTCCAACACTACTCTTACACTCCCCCAAAAACACACACACATTTTCTCTCACCCAAAAACTCTTTTTCACTAAAAATTTCGGCCCAAAGAAAACAAGAAAACAAGAACATAAATCTTAACTAAATCAACAATAATAATAAGGGTTTATGCTAGAATAAACAAGGGTTGATTCAAGTAAAGTTTAAGGGTTGTTTTATGCTTGGAATAAGGTTTATTTGGGGCTTTGAGGGCCACGAAAATTCTGCCCAAAAACATCTTCAAATACGAGTTCATCAAGGGTATAACTCATCATCTCTTTGTTTAATCTATTTTGTTTTTGTACATATTAAAAGATCTTTATCAAAAATCATGTTTTTCTTTTATTTTCTTCTTGATTTAAACTCAATGAGGGCAAGGTTGATAGATCCTTATCTCACATGTTCATGCATGTAAAGATCTAGAGAAAGGATTCAAGGATTCAACACAAACAAGACCCAAGAGTTAGTAGTTGTAAGATTTGTTGTTAAATGGGTTTAAGGATTTGATTAAATCTGATTTTTAATGAATATTATGAGATTATAATCTGTGATTTTTCAATAAAAAGGAGTTTTCAAAAAGGATATAAAAGTTTATAGCTTGTTTGTATGTGTAATGGTTAGATCTAAACATGCATGCTTAGATTTATACTAGTTTATGTTGATTTTGAATTTGGATGAGAAGGATCTTTGGATGATGATTGATGATTTTGAAATTGATAATAATCTGTAAATTTGATGTTAAGAGCTACAAAATAAAGTATTAATCTTGTAAATGATAAACTCAAGTGTTAATTAAGCAAGAATGGTCATTGGTGAGTTGATATAATCAAGAACATTCTGACAGAAATAATCTTCTGTCTTGGAACGGATAAACTGAGCATGTGAGGGTCCGTTTCAAGCAAAACTTTCAAAATAAAAGTTGTAGATAAACGAGTTAAATTTAACCACCAACTAGAATCACTCAAAAATACTGAACCAAACAAAAGATATGATTTTTCTACTAAAACTGGTCAAAACTGCATTTTTGTCTGAATATTTTATCAACTTTAACAATTTTTATCTCCTAATACATAAGGTTCCAGGAGGCCATACTTGGTGGAAAGTAAGTCCAATGTGTCCTAAACTTAACATAAAATCATGGAATTTTTATTAAGAGCAAAACCCAAAGAACTTTTATAAAACCTTTGAGTATGAAAAACAGTGACTGTTTTGACCACTTCCACTTGGAAAAATATTCAGAGGTAGTAAACATTCTTTATAAATTAAGCAAAATTCACAAAATAAGTGGACACATATAGGTTATTGTATAAAAATCAGTAGGGTCCAAATAATTCGGTTTAACCCCAAAACAGTAGCCAACATTTCACAAAAATGTGAAGTAAAAACAGAAAATTTTGAAGTAAACCAATAATTTGTGTAATGGGCTAAAAGATACACTAAGGACCATAATGGGCTAACCCGGCCCAAAAAAATAAACCCATTTGAACCATAAATCAGTAGGCCCACTGTGTCTAATAAACCATGTAGCCCAATAACCAATATGACCCATTAAGCACATAACCCAAATAAGGTTAAGCCCAATAACTAAATGAAGCCCATGACACTTAGGCCCAATTGGTGATGACCCTTAAACGAATTTCATAAACCCGGATAATCTTAAGACATATCGAGAAGTATGTGAGTTTGAAAGATAAGCGTAATCAAAGTAAAATAAAAGATAGTTAAGTGAGATGGACATAAGTAATTCTGTTAACCAAACTAAAAAGTGATATCACAAATGCTATTTAATATTAAAATTGGTTACACATCCAATAATGTTTAAGAGAACATAACTTAATATGGTATTCCCATATGATAACCTAAGATGCCAAACGAAACCACAAATGAAGGCAAGTTACCGAAATTCTAACAACTTATAACTACGTATATAATGAAAGTAACCTTTTACACCATCAATCTTTACAACCAGAACGATGCGAATATTAGCTATACACTTGGATCCCACAATTGATAGCAACATAATGAAAAGTGGCATTTCTAAGTAATGGCTTAAGATAGGAACTTATGTATATTAGTCCTCTCGTAGGGATAGTCATGGCTTGAAATATGATTGAAGAACATGACGGATACATGATCAAGGAAGAAATAGATGGGAAGTACCCATTTTGGATATGTGGATATAATGTGTGGCATATCAAGGTGAGTCATAGCCCCCTTTCAAACTCTTTATGTGTTTTACTTTCGGGGTGAAAAGCATGATAAATAAAATTGCTTTATATATATGATTCTTGAAAGAATGATTATGAAATGGGATATATTGTATGTTCAATGTGTTATAAGTTTATGATGAGCTTGAGTTCTGTCAAACTGTATCACTTCGGTACACTACTATTAACTCCGAAAGGGGAGGCCTGTAGTTAGAGGGTTGCGCAACTAGGAGTCGTCCACTCACCCACTAAAATAGGTAACGGTGGAATGTTGGTTGCCTTTGTGGCTACTTTCATTGCCAGTCCGACCCGAGCGGTGCTCTAATCTACTTTATATTAGGCGGTCGTCTCCATGGCACGATCCCCTTCTTTATTAATTGCACTTGATTGACAGCTTGTGCTATGAAATGAAATATTATGTTGGTTAGGACAGGAAATGGTCTTAGTAGTGGCTCAAGCACAAACTCATCAAATTATGCCTTGGGCTAAATATTATTGATATTATTTATGGTTGGATATTATGGATTGAACATACGGTTTGGGTATTGGACCTCATATGGAATCTTGAAAGTTGTTGAAGTTGGCGATATTGAAATGTTGATGACCGAATGGTTTTATGTATGACTAATCGATTTATATACTTTTTCTCTCACGATGAATTTGACAAATGAGAACTTTATAATTTACCATGGATTCTCAACTCTTTGAAATGACGTTATGGTATTTTGAAAACTTGATGGTTTGATATGGAAATTTTCGCCGATCATACGGTTTGGGTATGTTGATATCTAATAACATGTTTTCTAAGTGTTTAAAATGGTTAGGTAACGAGATTTACTTAAAAACCTATGCACTCACCAACTACGTTTTCGTAGTTGACACTTTTTCTTCATGCTTTTCAGGAATTAGCGTAAGCTTTGAGGAATTATATGCATCATGATTATTTGCGTTGCACTTGGGAGTCAAAGATCAAACCTTGTGATGGGAAATGGAATCCGCCTTGATCATTGTAGTATATCATCTCATGTATTTGTTATTTGTTTCGTGGACTCAATATCCAAGTATGGTAGACGTATTGTACTTGGGAATTGGTTCACATGCTTGTACATTGTAAAATTATTTTTATCAAATAAAGCTATGGTGAATGTTATCTACTATCCTTTGTTTTGAATACTCGACTTTCTGTACATCTCATCGTTCCGCCTTAGTTGGGGTGTTACAGGAATAAGGTATGATAAGTCTCATCAATTGACTTACATACTTAAACCTTAAAAATACACATGTAAGGAATTAGATTTAATTCCTTAAATACTCCCAACCATATTTGTACGATCTGGTCCACGTCATCATGGACTTGGTCTATAAATATAAGTCTTCTCACAACTTGCTAATTGCTTGAAACCTTTAGCATTGCAACTTGTGAGATATACTCTAAGTAATTCTTACGAGTATTTCCAAGTTATTAGATCACTTGTATTTCTAGGTTGTTTAGATATTTACACTTGGGTGTTTATCTTTGTTCCGCAACAACCTTTGTATTTGTTTATATATCAATAAATCAAATATATTGAAAAGTACATCGTGTCTCAATGCTACATACTTGATCTATACATATTATCTATATAGTTTCAGCCCTTATTGTTTCTTGCATTTACTTTCAGTACCTTTATCGTATTGTTCATCCATATCTGGATCGTATTCTGAACTGGTCATCTTCCAGTTAGAACTACTTGCCAGTCGGGTTTAATCATCTATATTTGGGACTCACATAAACTCATTTAATTGATAAGTTATTTATCAATCAATTAAAGTAAACTTTAATTGACTTCTATAAATAATATTTTGTCGGTTTATCCGTTTATCCTTAATTAACTCGCGTTAATTTATAAACGTATAATTTAATTAAAGACTAGTTTAATTAAATGCGTAAATGATCCAATATCATTCCGTAGCTTTATGGTAAAACATTATAGATGTTCTATTGTGTATGACCCTACGGGCTCAAAGATCCGAAGACATATGGTTATTCGGGTCTATGAAATTTCACACAATTTCAACATAATGTCACTCCTAAGGCCACTCCTATGTCCCCTCCTAATAATCTCCATGCTGATCCTGATGGTAAGCATGTGAACCCCACTCACTACCGGGGAATGATTGGCTCGCTGATGTATCTCACAGCGAGTCATCCTGATAGCATGTTTGCTACTTGCTTATGTGCAAGGTATCAAGCTTCTCCTAGGGAATCTCACCTTCTCGCTGTTAAGCGAATTTTTAAGTATTTAAAAGGTACCTCCTCCCTGGGTCTTTGGTATCCCAAAGATTCCAGTTTTGACCTTGTTGGATACTCTAACTCTGACTATGCTGGTTGCATGTTAGATAGGAAAAGCACCAGTGGAGGATGTCAACTGTTGGGGGGGAAGCTGACCAGTTGGTCTAGTAAGAACAGCACACAATGTTCATCTCTACTGCTGAAGCAGAGTATGTATCAGCAGCGACTTGTTGTGCACAAATGCTCTAGATGAAGAATCAACTCGCTGACTATGACCTAGAATACTCTAAGATCCCCATTATGTGTGACAATACAAGTGCAATTGCTATTACACACAATCCTGTTCAGCATTCCAAGACCAAGCACATATATATTAGGTATCACTTTATTCGTGACCATGTCATGAAAGGGGATGTTGAAATCTACTTCATCCCCACTGATGATCAACTTGCTGATATCTTCACTAAACCCTTAGATGAAACCAGATTCAAGTATCTGGTAAGTAAGTTAGGAATGCTGAATGGTGAATCAGCAACATGATGTGTCATGTCTGCTGAAATTCAACTTATTCTTTGTGATAAGTTGAAACTTGACTCTTGAGTCAAAACCTTGTCAGCAGGCTCAAGTTTTTCTTGTCTGCTGATAAAATTCTTAAGGATATAAAAGTATGCTATCGGACGCTTAGGTGACCACTGGCTGCTATAATACCTTAAGAATAATAAACTGTTGGTTGAAAAGCCATTGCAGTTTATCAGCGAGTTTAAGTTTGTGTTGCTCGCTGACCCCTTTCCCTCTTTGAAGATGTAAAAGTATGCAATCGAACGCTTAGGTGGCCACTGGCTGCTATAATACTTCAGGGATTCTTGACATATTGGTTGCAAAGCCTTTATTGTCTGTCAGCAACTACCATTTGTTGAGTAGTTGCTGACTGAAGAGCAAAAACAAAATAAGGTAACCAAATTTTCTCAAACATTCAGTGGATATACTTCCATTCCAACTAGTTTCACGTGGGAGTATAATCACCAAGTATTTTTATTAATATTTTAATGGAATCTCAAACGGTTACCTCGATTTTCTCCCTAATGGATAACTTGCACTATGTATACGGCGTAAACACTCAAGTAATTTTGAATATGGTACAAGTTGTCAAATCAAACCTTTTTATATAACTAACATACGTATATTTTAAATAAATATATGTATATTATGATTATTATATTAAATTTGTGTCCTTTCAGTTTCACAAAACAAGTATTATACGTATATTTATATATTATATTCGAAAGAGAAAACGTATTGACGGTACTTTTTGCAGAAGTGGGGGCCCACAACCATACCACATATATACCCATTCTCTCACTATATCAACCTTTTACGCTTCCTTTTCATTCCTAATTCTTTCATCTTCATCTTTTTCTCTCAAACATTCTCTCAAATTCACTTAACTGTTCATCTTCTTCCTTCTTCATTACTTCTTCATATTATCCATCAATGGCTTCCACTTATGAAACTCAAATCCCAGAAACTCAAAATCAACCTGAAACACAAACACAACCGGAAAATCAAGATCCTCAAACTACAAATCAACCAGAAAGCACTCAAATTGAAGAAGAACTTGAACTACAAGAAGCACTGAAAAATGTTCCCAAATACATGTACTCTGATGTCTTTGATCCAGAAGGAACAATGGTGTCATACAAAGTTTCCTTACAACCCCATAAGATAGCTATTATATCTAATAACTATCTTGGCTCGCTTGAAGTGCCAAAAGGCATAAAAGGGTATAAGCCAATGCTTGATTTCATCAAAGCCTGTCTTGTCAAAAACGCACTGTATATGGATCCTGAAGATATGTATGTCTATCTTCTAAGGGAATTTTGGTGGACTTGTGACTACAATGTGGGCACTGGTGTCATTTCGGGAACATTGATGAAGAAGAAATACACCATAAACATCACTGCAGACACCCTTCAAACTGTTCTTGCTCTACCCACTCAATCCGCTGATAAACCATTTGTCAATCCTGCCACTGCTGAACAGTGGAAGGAGTGGTTGCCTTCCATTGGTTATGGGTCAAATTTGGAGAATCCACAACCAGTGCCCAGCAACCCTACAAAGAAGAATCTTCCTGGGGTATGGAGATTGTTATTCGCTCATGTCATTCAGTGTCTTGGTGGTAACTCTGGATCTCATGATCAGGCATCAGCAACATCGATATAAATTATTCATGCGCTGGCGAATGGGAGGTTTATTAATTTTTCACAAGTGATCTTTGAGGGCAAAGTAAGGTGCAAGCCAGCAACCGGTCACATACAGTTCCGTGTGCAAGATTTCTCTCTCGAATCTTCAAACATGAACTCAAAGATGATTATGAGCAATTTGGTACAACTGTCTGTAAAGCACCAAGAGTTGGACCATCAGTGTACAAGCAACCAGCATGTGACACTAAACAATTTGATGTAAAATTTGCTGAACTCACTCAGCAAATGAAAGAGGTACTGTCTTATTCTTATCCCTCTAAATACCCCAAAAACAGTGTCGCTGGGTCAGCACCACAAACTAATGTGGTTGCTGGTCCACTCACTGGGGATGCCAGCTTGTCCTCTGGAGCTGGTTCGCTGGAAAACCCCCCAGCAACCTCCAAAGCTCCCAAGCCGACTAAAAACTTAAGAACAAAATCCACAACAACATCTGCTCCATCTTCACTTCCTGCTGACGTCCAAAAACGTAAGCATCGAGTATCAAAGGGCTTACCTACTAAGGTTAAGACGTCCTCACATCCTAAGGACATTAGATTACCAACCATCCCATCGGCAACCTCAAAACAGGTTGCTGACGAGTTAAAAGGGAGCCGCAAACAACCACCTCAATCTTCTGTAGGAAAGGTTGGTGAAGAACAAGGGTCACCCCAGCCCTTTAGAGTTGAGTCAGGCCCACAAAGTATTCCCTCTTCTTCTTCTACACCCTCTGAGTCGGTGTCAGTATCTGTTAGATCACAGACAGTGCTAGAGACACCAAAGTCTATGGCTGATGATGGTTCGGTGCAACAACACACTGAAACTGAGGCACCCCTTTCCCCTGACCCTATTTCTTTCCTTGTCTCATAAATTGTTCAATCAGGGACTGAGACACATCTTGCTGCTGAGACCATTGCCACCACAACAATGTTCACTGATGATTGTGTGGCTTTGGATGCTCTTTGTGATTATGAACGAGGTGATGAAGGTACTGATGATGAAGTTGTTACTGGAATGGATGGAGAGCATGAAGTTGTTAATGAAGAAATTGTAGTTGCTGGTAGAGACAATGTTGTTGAAACTTAAACATGAGTGATGGGTGGTGCTGAAAATGAGACCATATTGGCTGGTGAGGTTGAGAAGGAAAGAGAAGTTGAAACCGGAGTTGAGAATGTTGAAGGAGGAGAAAGAGATACCACTGAATGTAATCTGAATGTTGAAAATATTGAAATGGATGATGTGGAAGATGATGAATCCATTGAGGATGATTTGGAAGGAATTGTTGCTGACGAGTTCGAAGTTGTGTGTCAAGTTGAACCTGAAGCCAGCAACATGGAGATTGTATTTGAAACTAAAACTGAAGATCCATTCCATGTTGCTGATGACACACAAGGTGTTGGGGAACCCCTCACTCATGAAGAAGTGCTTGACACTTCTGTTCCCCCACCAGATTAATCAGTTGTACCAGTCAGCACATCCCTCTCAGCCAGTGAAAGACTAAAAAAAGTTGAAGATGGACTGGATGATCTTACTAAGGATGCAAATCAGATGGTTAGTTTGAAAGATAAGGAGTCTGATCGGTTGGTAGAAACTTTGACTAGCTGCTACAAGAAACAAGAATCAAACAGCCAGGATATTGAAATTATCAAATCCAACTCAGAAACACTGGCTAAGAATCAGCAGATTCTCAAGGCAAAATGTTCTTAATCGTGATCAGCAGATTCTCAAGGCAAAGGTCACAACTATTCAGCGAACTGTCAGTTCATCCACCTATGCTGCAAGAAGAGCTGATTTTGCTAGTACAGCAGCTGCTTCTGAAGTCAAAACCCTTTATGAACTGGTGGCTCCACTTGTTGAGAAACTTGAGAAACAAGCAGCAACCATCTCTTCTCTTGAAAAGAAAATTGCTGAACTGCCTAAGCCCTATGCTTCCTTCACTGAACAAGATAGGATTAGGCAGACAAGAATAGAAAAGGAGATGGGTGACATCAAATAACTCCTTCAGCAGCTAGTCACTCAAAATGCTGCTAAGAAAGCTGGAGTGGAAGTTGCCACTGATGCGGCAACTTCCAAGGGGGAGAAAAATGTTACTGAAACAACCATTGTGCTTGTGACTCCAGCAGCTGGTGTGGAGGTCACAAAATAAAAAGAAACAACTGAAGTCCCGATCCCAGCAGCTGGTGGGGAGGTTACAAAAGAAAAAGAAACAACTGAAGTGCCTCCAGCCAGTCTAAATGTTGATACATGGTAAGTAGTTGCTATTCCTGAAGAAGAGGAGGTCCCCGCTGCTGTTGAGGGGAGCAACCAAGGTTGGGCGTGCATGCAGTTGCTCAGGGGGAACGAGAAGTTGATTTGGACAACCCCCAGTTGGTTAAAGCAGCATGGGAAGCTGGTGTAGCTACTAAAGCTAAAACTGATAGGTCAAAGGAAGTGCTCCCTATTTTTCACAAGCACTTCATCCATCAATCTGAGCAGCTTTCTATGACTCTCCCCAAACTCAAAAATCCAGCATCTAAAGTTATCAAATCATCAGCATCAGCGTCACAACCATCTGGTCAAGCAAGTTCTTCATCAGGCAGCCATCCAATTCTTGATGTTCTCACGTTGGCTGCTGATGGAAAAACTCAAGAGGAAGCTTTTACTGAACTCAAGAGAAGAAAGCAAGACAAAGAAAATCAACAAAAGAGTCTCGAGTTTATCAAGCAGCTAGTCGTTCAAGATCAAAAGGATCTCGACACTAAAGAACTCTTGCTGATGAAAACTTCTGGACCATTGGCCGTATACCAGAAGAAACACGTTGATGTTGAAGCAAGAATGCTGGAAAAGAAAGGAAATCTGACTTAGAAGATACGGAAGTTCATCTACAATATGTGGAAAAGAACAAGGCCTGATAAGATCATCAATGTACAAGTGAAGTTGGCCAGGTTGGGAGCTGAGAACAACTTGAAGATTCAGCGAGTGGATGGGCATATCTCCATACTAAAGAATGTACAAAGGAGCAATCTGGGGTCTACTGAATGGTTTGAGATCCATGAGCTGATCAAAGATAAAACAGCCCCCGGCTACTCTACTCTCAAAAAGCTCATCCACGATTATTTCATCAAGGCCAAAGAGTTTGAAAGATGATTGAGGACTGAGCTGCTAGTACTCAAAAGTTACTTTGGTGAAAATTCAGCAAGACGTCCCTCCTCATCAGCATAACCAGCTGCAACAAAGAAAAAGCATTCTCTAAAAAGAAAAGTTGATCAGATAGTTCATGCAGATCTCCCTCCCATCTCTGGAGATGCTACTTTAAACACAAGGCTGCCCCCAAGACACGTCTTTCAAGAAGGGCTTGTGATTGAAGAACCTTTCGGATGTTCTATACAAACATTCATGAGAATCAACTTTCCTTCAGAATTGAGGATATTGAAAAGGCATCAGTGGGGTATCTGATGGCCATAAGAAGGAGATGTGCTGCCACCAACAACAACAGAGCCTTCATTGATATTATCGATCATGAGTTGTTGAAGCCTCATAGGCAAGCTGATCATGTGCTTAAGCTGATAAAGAATGAAGACTAGGATCAGGCAGCTAGATGTTTTGTAATAAAGTAGTTAATGCCTGTGTGTCAACATATAACACTTGTTTATGCTATATAAAAACATCTTTCCCTCATACTTGAAATATTTCTCTAAGTCTTATCTACTCAGCAAGTCTTCTCAGCGAATAGGGGGAGATTGTCGAGTCAAGGATTCGCTGACCAGACTTGGTCGCTGATGAGATTCATCAGCGAGTCCAGTGACTCTTTGAAAACAATGCATTCTTATCTAATTTGTTTGTCAAGGCGGGAAGAAATCAAACAAGAAGAAGACAAGAGTCACGTGGTGGTTGTTCCAACTGTAATGTACTTCTTATGGCAAAGATGCAGTTGGATCAAAGGAGAAGGGTTTCTCTCTCATACCCGATTTGCTAAAGAAGACAAAGGGTGTCTGTCGCAAGTACTTCAAGCCAATGGTATCTCGACAACCACCATCCCATCACTATCAAGACAAGGTTGTGTTGCCCTAATTCCTCCCCTATATAAAGCAATACAGTCGCACACAAGAATTGTGTTTGTCACCATAAAAGTGTTAGTCACTTTGAAAGTGTGTCTTTCATTTTCTCTTGTAATTGTTTAAGTTTCTAGTTAGTCTAAACTTAACAATTGTATTTTCATTTACATGCTTGTAAGTCAAGTTGTAATATCGACCATGTATTTATTGTTTAATCAATGATACATATGATTAGACTTGCATAGATTGTTGTTCTTGAATTCTACTCTTGTTCTTTACTTTATGTTCTTTACTTTGTTCTTTACTTTATGTTCTTTACTTTCTGTTAATTACTTTCTTGTCTAGCTAATTAATCTAAGTTAAGCAAACAAGTGGACTATCAGTATCTCTAATGATAAAAATATGTACATGAGCTAAAGAAGAGGGGATTCAAAGCTCATTTAAGGATTTCATCAACCGTTAAAGTAATAATTCATGCTATAAACACATGTAAACTTTGTGTTTTTGGTATTTACTTAGAGGAAATTGTAAGAAATAAATCATTGTCAATTTCAAAAAGTCGACGACTGAAATCGTAACTTTGGATTGCAAGAGGGATACTATTATATTATCATACATCTCGGAATCATTAATGCTAATATAAGAAGAGGTTTTATGTAAAGGGTGATTTTGTATATAAAAATATACTTTATGTGACTTTTATTGGAAGATGAGTTTTGTACAAAAATACGTTTTTCATAGTTTTGATAAGGTTGTGTACGGGTCAAAAATCGGCACGATTTGGACCGACCGGTGTAAACCCGTGACCCGCAGATGCACCAAAACGGGAACTGTGACCCGACCTGTTACCCAGCCCCGCCGGAAATCCGGAAGTCAAAATTTGGTGACAACTATTCATTATTGAAAACGATTAGGACCATAACGTTAATCAAACACTTCCAATTTATCTATTACTTTCATCAATTTTCTTTCCATCTTAATTCATTCCTTACCATTCCCTTACCCTTCATGTTTCTCTCCAATCTTTCAAAAAACACCATCCACGGGCGCAAACATACCTAAGTACACAAAGAATATTGTTATTATTTTATTTAAAGATTGATTTTCATAGGAAAGTTCTCTCCGGGGAGTCAGATGATTATTGTCTGAAATACTCCCATCGAATTATTTGGTCCTAGCTACTCGTTATCAATGAGTGAACTTGGCCATCGCTATTTCATTTCTTTAAAGATCCAACAACTCAAAGAGAATGATTGCCGAAAGTGGAAGTGACTTCACGGGCGTGCATACTTACTTAGTTACGACTTCTTCTAACTACAAGGAAAAAGCTTTCCAACAGTCCGGACGTTAGCTAATGTAACACCCCAAGCCAAGGCTCAGAATATCACGGAAATCATATAGCACAAGGTGGGATTAATGTAGAACATGAACTAAATGCAATAATGGATTCAGTGAATCCATACAATAAGATAAACAAGTATCAAAAATACATACAGAGCAAGTCATCATCAAATATTACAACGGAACATCAAAAGGTGGCTAACGGTTCTAAGTACAATGCAAAAGAAGGCAAATGGATCCTTGATCCATATAAGTCCAAGTCCGGGTTCAACAGCAAGCAAACAATCAAACTCCACGCCCGGGGATAACCTGGTTACCTGAAAAGTGTACTAAGCATAGTCAACACAAGGTTGGTGAGTTCGCAGTAATGGTCCATTAGAAACCATCGTCAATAATCATAATATACGAGTAGAGGTGAAACATGACTTACAGTGAGACTCTATGAAAAACACAACAACATCCACAACAAGATTACACAAAACAAGTAAAACGTGTAATAAACAATATACTCAAGTAATATACGTAACATCCACTCAAATCAAGTATCATATCCTCTTCAGTGGGATTTATACACGTCACACATCATATCCTCTTCAGTGGGATTTATACACTACATATGTCATATCCTCTTCAGTGGGATTTATAACGTCACACGTCATATCCTCTTCAGTGGGATTTATACACTACATATGCCATATCCTCTTCAGTGGGATTTATATACGTCATATGCATCAATCAACATCCTCAAATTCAATTAAACTATACGTACATACACTTAGGAGGATTCTACTTTCTTCGAGTCCCAGATGCTTATATATAGGGTCACCCGCAGCCTTCCCACCACATCTACAACTCATTAAAGGTATCATCGTCTTCCATGTATGTACAACTATCCTAATAATAATAATATACTTCACAACTTAACTAAGTCAATCAAATGTAATGAACCGTCTCATCAATCTCAATCATAAAACCATCATATCACAAATCAATCAACTACAATGCACATACATTTCATACGACTTTACATTTAAGGAATCATAGATGCTTATATATAGGGTCACCCGCAGCCTTCCCACCACATCTACAACTCATTAAAGGTATCATCGTCTTCCATGTATGTACAACTATCCTAATCAATTTATCAAAAATCATCACAAGATTATAAGGGTAAAGTAATTGCGTATAATAATTGAGCACGCGAAATATTAACATCAAATCATGTATCATACGTATGTAAGACCACAACGTATATCAAATGTGTGTCAATAATGTCATCAACGCAGCAATAAAAGTATGCTTGAGTGTGTACCGTACAAGTCAAGTACATCAAGACATTCATGTCTATCTCAAACGTAATTCCCAAAGTCCATCATTTACTCTAAACAACGCGTACATATACTTCGGAGGATTTTACTTTCATCAAGTTCTAGATGCTTATGTATAGGGTCATCCGCAGCCTTCCCACCACATCTAAAACCCTTTGAAAGTAAAACCGACTTCCATGTATGCACTTCTATCCTAATAAATTACAATATCACAAACACCTTCGTAAACCATCACACGATCAATCAAAACTGTCTACCAAACTACAATAAATAAGAAATTAACTAGACAGGCAATCAAGTCAACCAGACAAACAAACAACACGTATATGTACATGTTAGGTCCAGATTTAGTCCAGATTTACTGGACTCGCTCCAGACGCGACTACTGGAGCCTCACTGAAGATCTGACCAGAATCGTGTTCTACTGGACCTACTCCAGACTTGGAATCTGGAGTCCCTCTAAAGATTTGTCCAGAAATAATTGAAGACCAGTGAGAAAATACTTGTATAGGAAATCTGGAGTATTCTCCAGATAAGCTCACTGGACTTCACCCCAATCCAGATCAACTCTACTGAAGACATTCTGACTGAAGTCAAAGACCGGAGTCTGAAGAAAGAAGACTTAGCAAATGGCGGAGTCCACTGGAAAGTCTTACCAGATCTGTACACTGGAGGATTGTCAGTGTTCTAGATCCTACAAATCTGAACACTGATATCAAGGATTGACTTTTCCCTTTACACACTTTCCAAAGAACAATCTACTTGTTCTTTACCAAAGTATACGTGTGTAAAGGTGGTTGGATAAAAGGATACACTTGCATTTGATGTGACTTTATCCTTATTCCTTATCCAATACATTTAATGTTCTTGTCGGATCATTAAATGTATGCAACCATATTTGTACGGCACAAAATTCACTGGTGAATTTTGTTGCCTATAAATACAAAGTCATTTCCTTGACATAAATACTTTTAAGCATTCATTTTGCATTGAAGTGAATTTGTCCAAATACTCTCGATCTTAAACTGGGATACTTCACAACTTTAAGTATCTCGATCTTAAAAGAGTTATTTGACAAATATAGATCATTTGTAACTCATAGGTTGTTAGGATACATACTTAATTGTATTATCTTGATTCCGCAACAACCTTGTGTTTTATTTAACATCATAAATAAAATATCCATGAAAAATACATAATGTTCCACTTTATTTGTTTATTGCTTTAAGTCTTGTATTACTTTATTTATATACTTGCATTTATATTAAAGTAATACTAGTCCATTCTAGTGCTTATTAGACTTGTTGTATTTTGCACTTTCCTGGTTTAACCATCTCGAACTTAAGGGACTCACATTTGGTATCAGAGCAGAAGGCTAAACATTGCCTAGATCTGTTTCTTGATGGCTAACCAAGAAAATACACAAGGTTTTAGTCTTGGTCCCGATCCTAATGCAAATATTAATGATCAAAATGAACCACCAATTGTTAATAACACTAATCCACCTCCTCCTCCTACTCCTGCTTCTCCACACGTGCATGTGCACTACTCAAATAATCCTGTTCCTAAATTCAGTGGGAACAGTGATGAAATTGGTACGTGGAAGGCTAGGATGGTTTTGCATGTCACTGGTATTGAGAGGAACATGATGAAAATTTTAAACGAAGGTCCTTATGTACCAACATCACCTCTCAATCCCCTTCTTGATCCTTCTGGATCTAGAAGAGGAAGGGAAAAAAGGGAGGAACATTGGTCAGAAGAGGAGAGGAGATTGGTGAATCTAGACACCCTTCTCAAAAACATGATCCTCGGGGCCGTTCCAGAAACCCTAATTCCCACACTAGTTCTTTTTCCTAGTGCTAAAACCATGTGGGATGAACTTTTAAACCAACATGAAGGAGGAGATGACACCATTGTCACCAGAAAGGTCTCCTTAAACAAAAGGTATGAGTCATTTTTTGCTCAACCTAACGAGTCTCTCACTGGTACTTACACCAGATTTATGAGTATCATAAACCAATTGAGAGGTCTTGGGGTTGAGAAGGACAAGGATATACTTCTGGAGAAATTTTGTGACATTCTACCCACCAAATGGTCTCACATGATCCTAGTCTTACAACAAGGAAAAACTCTGCACACACACACTCTCTCAACTCTTTATGGAGCTTTCAGGTACACTGAAGAAAATCAAGCTCAGAGAGTGGTGGCAGAACAAGATGCCTTTAACCATGCCTCCAGTAGTCCTAATGTGGTCAGTCATACTGAACCACAAGGTACATCACTGATATCTTCTGAGAATGTATTTTCTATGAAGAAGATGGTGTCTGAACTCATGGATTCTGGAGAATCCAGTCAAGTCTCTCCAGACTGTTGTGATGAAACTGAAGATGATGACCTCATTGCAATGATTGCTAAAACGTTTAACCATTTCAAAGCAAGAGCAAATAGGTCATCTGGACAATTTGCATCCAGTTCTTCCACTGACAAGACCAATTTGACATGCTTTAAGTGTGGCAAAAAGGGTCATTTCATGAAAGAGTGCAGGTCCAACCAGTTTGTATCCAAGCCTGGTCCATTCTCTTCAAATAATAAGCCTGATGATAGCTATAAAATGAAATATAAAAAGCTTAAGGCCCAAATTGCTCTCATGGCACAACAAATTGAAACCAATAATAAGTGCATGATCACAACAACTGAAGAGAAGTGGGTTCCTTCTGATGAATCATCTGCTGATGAAGAAGAGGAAAGAGATTGCTGTTACATGGCTCTGGCAGACGATGAGCACCTGGTGAAGGAAGATGTCACATCTGGACGATGGGTGGACATTGTTATCAAGAAGGTTAGTGATTATGATAATGCAACTGACCAAGAACTAAAATTGGACATTGCTGAAGCTTTAAATTCTGATTTGATTTTTGTAGAAACTGTTAGATCTGATTGTGTAAATGGTCTAGAAACAGATTCTTCTGAAATAAATGCTTTAAAATCAAAATTAAAAGAACTTCAAGACATTGAACTGGCATTTCAAGCCCAGGTTCTGGTAACTGAACAATTGATTCAAGAAAAGCAAGATCTTGAGATCATTTTAGAGAAAGAAAAACTGGTAATAAAATCATGGCTAGAAACCAAAAAGCCATATGATGCTGTATTAAAACAATTTCCTGCTCAAAAACGTGCATACTTAGATGGAAATACTCATGTAGCATCATTAATACCAGTAATCGATCGATTACCAGAGGAGTTCAGGCCCACCACTGTCTATGATGAGCCTGTAACTCCCAAGACCAATTTTTACCCAGTTCAATCCCCAGAGGTTAAGACTGGAGAGCTCCAGATGACTGCTCCAGTTAAAGAGGTCCATCGGAATAGACCTTTGCCTCAGACCAATCCCTTACCAAAGCCTAGGACTGGAAAGGCTAAGGTATCATCTGAAGAAAATGTTTTGTCCAGGTTAGAGAGCCAGATTCAAATTCTGACTCGTCAATTACAAAGTTTTAATGCAAGATTAAACTTTATTGAGGGTACTTCATCTGGCCCTAGACAAAACACAAAACCTTTTGCTAAGAAAGACAAATTTATTTCTCCAATTGAGAAAATGAAAAAGGTTTTAAAACTATCAACCCCAGTGGTCTTTTCAACTAAGACCACTGTTGAAGAAAGTGAACTGAACCAGATTGCCCCAGGGACCTATAAGGGAGGGTCCAGTGAACCCATCAGTCGATGGGTTCCCAAATCTAACTGATCAATATCTGGTGTATGTGTAGGGCGATCGAAAGAAATATATCTGGTATCTTGACAGTGCAGCTGGCAGGACGATGACCGGATGTAAGACCCTACTGGAGGAGTTCACCATTTCTGATGGACCCTCCATTACTTTTGGAAATGATGGTTGTGGAAAGACTGAGGGATATGGTGTTCTGAACAATGGACAAGTCAAGTTCACACGTGTTGCATTTGTGAATGGTTTGAAATATAACTTGATCAGTGTAAGCCAACTGTGTGATGATGGCTATCAAGTCTTATTCAATGTTGCTCAGGGTATCGTATTCAACAAGGACTGGAAGGTAGTGTTGATTGCTCCCAGAAAAGGGAATGTGTACGTGATGGATATGGAAAGCTCTCCTTCAGAGCAGTGTTTCTATACTCAAGCTGATGAAGACACAAACTGGTTATGGCACAAAAGGTTATCCCATTTAAATTTCAAGAACATTAATAAGTTGTCCAGAAAACAACTTGCAGATGGGATACCTTCAGTTTCCTTCAAAAAGGAAAGGCCATGTCCAGGATGTGAGATGGGTAAGCAAAAACGTACCAGTTTCAAGACCAGACAGAATTTCAGCATTTCTGAACCTCTTCATATGCTTCATATGGACCTCTTTGGTCCAGTGAACCCATCAGTCGATGGGTTCCCAAATCTAACTGATCAATATCTGGTGTATGTGTAGGGCGATCGAAAGAAATATATCTGGTATCTTGACAGTGCAGCTGGCAGGACGATGACCGGATGTAAGACCCTACTGGAGGAGTTCACCATTTCTGATGGACCCTCCATTACTTTTGGAAATGATGGTTGTGGAAAGACTGAGGGATATGGTGTTCTGAACAATGGACAAGTCAAGTTCACACGTGTTGCATTTGTGAATGGTTTGAAATATAACTTGATCAGTGTAAGCCAACTGTGTGATGATGGCTATCAAGTCTTATTCAATGTTGCTCAGGGTATCGTATTCAACAAGGACTGGAAGGTAGTGTTGATTGCTCCCAGAAAAGGGAATGTGTACGTGATGGATATGGAAAGCTCTCCTTCAGAGCAGTGTTTCTATACTCAAGCTGATGAAGACACAAACTGGTTATGGCACAAAAGGTTATCCCATTTAAATTTCAAGAACATTAATAAGTTGTCCAGAAAACAACTTGCAGATGGGATACCTTCAGTTTCCTTCAAAAAGGAAAGGCCATGTCCAGGATGTGAGATGGGTAAGCAAAAACGTACCAGTTTCAAGACCAGACAGAATTTCAGCATTTCTGAACCTCTTCATATGCTTCATATGGACCTCTTTGGTCCAGTGAACGTTCAGACTCGTGCTGGTAAAAGATACACCCTGGTGATCGTAGATGAATTCTCCAGATATTGTTGGGTGATCTTTCTGAGGTCTAAAAGTGAAGCTGCTGCTGAAATCATCAGTCTTATCAAGCAAATTGAGCTCAAGTACAGTCGAAAAGTGTGTCAGTTAAGAAGTGACAATGGAACAGAATTCCAGAATGCAACTCTGGAGTCATTCTGTACTGACACTGGCATCTCCCAGAATTTCTCATCAGCCCGCTCTCCAGAACAAAATGGAGTGGTGGAAAGGAAGAATCGAACGCTGATAGAAGCTGCCAGGAGTATGCTTGCTGAATCTGGTCTGTCTACCAGTTTCTGGGCGGAAGCAATTGCAACTGCTTGCCACACCCAGAATCGATCAGTGTACATCAAAAGACACAAAAAGACAGCCTATGAAGTCTTAAGAAATAGAAAACCAAATATTGGTTATTTTCACGTTTTTGGATGTCCAGTTTACATCCTGAACGACTCCAGTCAGCTAGGCAAATTTGATGCCAAAGCTGATGAAGGGTATTTCTTAGGCTATTCAGCCATTCGCAAGGCCTTCAGAGTCTACAACAAGAGACTGGAGAAGGTCCATGAGTCAATTCATGTCACATTTGATGAATCAAATGCTGCAATCAACAAGAAGCCAGCCCTTGACACTCCCCCAGTAACTCCAATTGTCTTTTGTGAATCTGATCCTATAAACGAAAAAAATGAAGATTCAGAAGACACAGTTTCCAGTCATCCTGATCTGGAACCTGTTCAGAAACTCTCCAGTAGTACTCCATTCTATCCCTCTATTATTTTCAAACTACCCTCTGAAATTAATATTGGTTCAGATGTGCGTACTGCTCCCCCAGTATCAGTGTCAGTTGAGAATAGACCAGAAATGTCTTCTTATGAAGAATTTCATGATGCAAATCGTGATTTAAATGACTCAGATGAAGATACTGAAGTAGTCTGGCAAGATCCTCCTCCAGAAGCAACTCCAGAGGAGACTCAACTGAATTCTTGCACTGATATTGTTGTCAGTAACAATCCTGGTCAGTACTCCAGATGGACAAAAGCTCACCCTATTGATCAGATCATAGGTGACTCCAGTAGAGGAGTTCAGACCAGAAGAGCCTCCAGTAATCAATGCTTATACGTTAGTTTTCTATCTTTGATGGAACCAAAGAAGATTGACGAGGCTATGGAAGATCCAAGCTGGGTGACTGCTATGCAAGAAGAGCTTCACCAGTTTGAAAGGAACAAGGTCTGGTATCTGGTTCCTTTCCCAGTTGGAAAGAAAGAACCAATTGGAACAAGATGGGTCTTCAGAAACAAAGTAGATGAAGATGGCCACGTAATCAGAAACAAGGCCAGACTGGTAGCACAAGGCTACTGCCAGTCAGATGTCGACTTTGATGAATCAAATGCTGCAATCAACAAGAAGCCAGCCCTTGACACTCCCCCAGTAACTCCAATTGTCTTTTGTGAATCTGATCCTATAAACGAAAAAAATGAAGATTCAGAAGACACAGTTTCCAGTCATCCTGATCTGGAACCTGTTCAGAAACTCTCCAGTAGTACTCCATTCTATCCCTCTATTATTTTCAAACTACCCTCTGAAATTAATATTGGTTCAGATGTGCGTACTGCTCCCCCAGTATCAGTGTCAGTTGAGAATAGACCAGAAATGTCTTCTTATGAAGAATTTCATGATGCAAATCGTGATTTAAATGACTCAGATGAAGATACTGAAGTAGTCTGGCAAGATCCTCCTCCAGAAGCAACTCCAGAGGAGACTCAACTGAATTCTTGCACTGATATTGTTGTCAGTAACAATCCTGGTCAGTACTCCAGATGGACAAAAGCTCACCCTATTGATCAGATCATAGGTGACTCCAGTAGAGGAGTTCAGACCAGAAGAGCCTCCAGTAATCAATGCTTATACGTTAGTTTTCTATCTTTGATGGAACCAAAGAAGATTGACGAGGCTATGGAAGATCCAAGCTGGGTGACTGCTATGCAAGAAGAGCTTCACCAGTTTGAAAGGAACAAGGTCTGGTATCTGGTTCCTTTCCCAGTTGGAAAGAAAGAACCAATTGGAACAAGATGGGTCTTCAGAAACAAAGTAGATGAAGATGGCCACGTAATCAGAAACAAGGCCAGACTGGTAGCACAAGGCTACTGCCAGTCAGATGTCGACTTTGATGAATCATTTGCTCCAGTGGCTAGACTTGAAGCGATCAGAATATTCTTAGCATTCGCTGCTAATCATCAGTTCAAGGTCTACCAGATGGATGTAAAGAGTGCTTTCTTGAATGGAAAGCTTGAAGAAGAAGTTTATGTCAGACAACCTCCAGGTTTCGTTGATGAAAAGCATCCACATTGGGTATATCGTCTGGACAAAGCGCTATATGGCCTCAGACAAGCCCCACGTGCCTGGTATGATACTCTGACTAAACATTTGTTGAAAAATGGTTTTAAACGAGGTGCAATTGACAATACCTTATTCATTCTTCATGAGAAAGGTAATCTGTTAATGGTACAAATTTATGTTGATGATATTATTTTTGGGTCTACTGATGAAAACATGTGCAAGAAATTTTCAAAAATCATGTCCACTGAATATGAAATGAGTTTGATGGGTGAATTAACATATTTTCTTGGACTCCAGATTAAACAAAACAAAGATGGCATTTTTATTAATCAGGAGAAATATGTTAGAGATCTTTTAAAGAAATATGATATGAACTCTTCACCATCTAAACCAACTCCAATTTCTGCACCACTGACACTGGACTCCGATCCAGATGGTAAACCAGTGAACACCACTGTCTATAGAGGCATGGTTGGTTCACTGATGTATTTAACTGCCAGTAGACCAGATATTATGTTTTCAACATGTTTATGTGCCAGATATCAGTCTAATCCAAAGGAATCTCATATGCTTGCTGTTAAGCGCATACTGAAGTACCTTAAAGGTGTCCCCAGTCTAGGTCTTTGGTACCCCAAAGGCTCAGGCATGGATCTAATGGGTTATTCAGATTCAGATCATGCAGGTTGTAAGATAGATAGGAAATCCACAACTGGTGGATGTCATTTCCTAGGTGGCAAACTGGTCAGCTGGACCAGTAAGAAGCAAACTTCAGTTTCATTGTCCACTGCTGAAGCTGAATACGTGTCTGCAGCCAGTTGTTGTGCTCAGATACTCTGGATGAAGAACCAGTTGCTTGATTATGGTATTAAATATTCAAAGACTCCAATCTTTTGTGATAATACCAGTGCCATCGCTATCTCAAACAATCCAGTCATGCACTCCAGAACGAAGCACATTGATCTAAGGTATCACTTCATTCGTGATCATATTATGAAAAACAACATTGAACTCCATTTTATTCCCACTGACAAACAACTCGCTGACATTTTTACCAAACCTCTGGATGTCAAAACTTTTGAATATCTTGTTGGTGAGTTGGGAATGTTAAATCCTTAAATCTGGTGACTGCTCAGATATTGAACGCCTATGTGTACTATCTTTGCATTATTAGATTTCTGGAACAACATTCCAGGGAAGACTTGAAAAATATTTTTCTATTAAAAGTGTTTTAAGTTCAGGGGGAATTTATTTTCTCACTGGACAAATTCTTCAGAAAATATTACTGGTGCTTTGTAAATGTGTCCCTCTCATTTGTCTGTATTAGTTGACGTGCACGTTTGAGATTATCAGTCTTTCAAAAATGGTTTTCACTGGTACTTTACTGGAGTGTCCCTCCAGTGTACCATCAGTACATGTTCACTGGACTAATCCACCAGTGATACTGGAGTGTCCCTCCAGTGTACCATCAGTACATGTTCACTGGACTAATCCACCAGTGATACTGGAGTGTCCCTCCAGTGTACCATCAGTACATGTTCACTGGACTAATCCACCAGTGATACTGGAGTGTCCCTCCAGTGTACCATCAGTACATGTTCACTGGACTAATCCACCAGTGATACTGGAGTGTCCCTCCAGTGTACCATCAGTACATGTTCACTGGACTAATCCACCAGTGATACTGGAGTGTCCAGTCAACCTCCAGATGCACTGAAATATGTCATAATATTTTCTAAATACTTGGTCTTTGTGTGTGCCACGTAAGCAAAACTTTTGAATATCTTGTTGGTGAGTTGGGAATGTTAAATCCTTAAATCTGGTGACTGCTCAGATATTGAACGCCTATGTGTACTATCTTTGCATTATTAGATTTCTGGAACAACATTCCAGGGAAGACTTGAAAAATATTTTCCTATTAAAAGTGTTTTAAGTTCAGGGGGAATTTATTTTCTCACTGGACAAATTCTTCAGAAAATATTACTGGTACCTTGTAAATGTGTCCCTCTCATTTGTCTGTATTAGTTGACGTGCACGTTTGAGGTTACCAGTCTTTCAAAAATGGTTTTCACTGGTACTTTACTGGAGTGTCCCTCCAGTGTACCATCAGTACATGTTCACTGGACTAATCCACCAGTGATACTGGAGTGTCCCTCCAGTGTACCATCAGTACATGTTCACTGGACTAATCCACCAGTGATACTGGAGTGTCCCTCCAGTGTACCATCAGTACATGTTCACTGGACTAATCCACCAGTGATACTGGAGTGTCCCTCCAGTGTACCATCAGTACATGTTCACTGGACTAATCCACCAGTGATACTGGAGTGTCCCTCCAGTGTACCATCAGTACATGTTCACTGGACTAATCCACCAGTGATACTGGAGTGTCCCTCCAGTGTACCATCAGTACATGTTCACTGGACTAATCCACCAGTGATACTGGAGTGTCCCTCCAGTGTACCATCAGTACATGTTCACTGGACTAATCCACCAGTGATACTGGAGTGTCCCTCCAGTGTACCATCAGTACATGTTCACTGGACTAATCCACCAGTGATACTGGAGTGTCCCTCCAGTGTACCATCAGTACATGTTCACTGGACTAATCCACCAGTGATACTGGAGTGTCCCTCCAGTGTACCATCAGTACATGTTCACTGGACTAATCCACCAGTGATACTGGAGTGTCCCTCCAGTGTACCATCAGTACATGTTCACTGGACTAATCCACCAGTGATACTGGAGTGTCCCTCCAGTGTACCATCAGTACATGTTCACTGGACTAATCCACCAGTGATACTGGAGTGTCCCTCCAGTGTACCATCAGTACATGTTCACTGGACTAATCCACCAGTGATACTGGAGTGTCCCTCCAGTGTACCATCAGTACATGTTCACTGGACTAATCCACCAGTGATACTGGAGTGTCCCTCCAGTGTACCATCAGTACATGTTCACTGGACTAATCCACCAGTGATACTGGAGTGTCCCTCCAGTGTACCATCAGTACATGTTCACTGGACTAATCCACCAGTGATACTGGAGTGTCCCTCCAGTGTACCATCAGTACATGTTCACTGGACTAATCCACCAGTGATACTGGAGTGTCCCTCCAGTGTACCATCAGTACATGTTCACTGGACTAATCCACCAGTGATACTGGAGTGTCCCTCCAGTGTACCATCAGTACATGTTCACTGGACTAATCCACCAGTGATACTGGAGTGTCCCTCCAGTGTACCATCAGTACATGTTCACTGGACTAATCCACCAGTGATACTGGATGGTATTTTTACTTTGGGAAAACAAAAAGTACAAGTTGTTACTGTTTGTGGGCTGTAAACCGTCATGCATTTATGTGTGATGTGATGTAATTAATGCGGATCTCAGAACCCGATCAAAAATGTTATTTGATAATTTCAAATAAACCATTTGAGTTCCACATTCCTTCTCCTATATATACCCACTTTCAATTTCAACTTGCATTTACTTCGAACATATTTACTCCCAAATCTTTCAAATTCCTTCATTTACTTCTTCATTCATTTTTCCAATCATATTTATCTCTCTTATTTACTCCACTTTCATTCATTCTTTCATCAAATCTTCATCATAACCTATATATTCAATTTCATTTTCATCTATTCCTTATAAATGGCACCTAGACAATCAAGAACAAAAAATCTGCTTGCCAATGAATACATTCCTTCGAAAAATGTTGCTAGGGCACCTCATATCAATCTTGAGGCAAGTGCCATAAGAATCAATATGAATAACTGGATGGTAAGACTCTCTCTGTCCAGTGTTCATGATGCCCAATCGATTATTGGGAGATTAAACTCGTTCTTTCTCTCTTGCCCATTATATGGTGCATTAACATTGAATCCAGGAAGGATGTATCACGAGTACCTATGTGAATTCTGGTACTCTGCTCAATATGACGATGATACTTCATCGATCAATTATACTCTCAAGGGAGGTACCAGATCACTTGGTTTCACTGCAAATCTGCTCAGGTCTGTTCTACAGTTAAACTATTTTGACCAGAATGAGCTGCCTATTGAGCTTCCCACTGGTATCAATACAAGGGAAGTATGCAGATTAATGGGGCATACAGATATATTGGATGAGCATGGCCAGCTATCCAGAAAGGGGACTATCTACATGAGCAAGCTGTCAGACTCATGGAGATATTTCTTCACACATATTGTTGAGTGTCTAGGAGGCAGTTCTGGAGGGTTAGACCAGATCAATCAAACCCACCTCCAGATTGCCTACTGCTTGTGGTTTGGGCTTAGGGTGGACTTTGCCCAGATTCTTTTTGATGACTTGGTTGAGCGACTTAGGGTGAAAGGAAGAAAACCGTTCGTTCCTTATATTCGTTTCCTTTCCCTAATGTTTAAAAATGCTCTTGGAGACCAGTATGATATGGATACTACTCACTTTTCTGTGAGTGAGTATATGAGGGACCTGGTCAACCTCATGTCTCCAGTGGATGAGGTAGATATTCCTCAGTCCATGCTTTCCTTGCAAAGGGAAGAAGCTGAAATGGGTCCAGATAGAGGTCAAGTTGTTGAAGTACCATCTGGTGATGATGTACAGATAATAGAGGCTGTACAGCCCATAAGACAAGTTGCTCCAGAAGGTCAAGGTCAAGAAGTTGTTGAACCTTCCAGACGACCTAGAACTAATAGGCGTCTGATGAGAGCAGGACTCCAGGTGAATCCAGCAAGACATCCTGGTGATGTTATGAATCTGGATGGGTCACCAATTTTTGAATCTGAAGAGGTTGTTGGGCAGGAAACTGATGGACAAGCTGAAAATGTTGCCCAGATTGTAGAGCAGGTTGTTGAGGAAAGTGAAGTAGATGTTCAGACTGATGAACATATTTCTGGTGAGCAAGAGGCTCCAATTGACTTAAATGTTGAGGCTGGTGAACAGGTAAATGTAGAGACTGGTGAACAGTCTGGTGAACAGACAGTTGGGATTGCTCAAGAATGGGATGATGTTGAATCCCCAATGTCTGAAGGCTTTGATGTTAACTTGAATTTTCTGGGTGAAGATGTACAAGAAGAAGAAAATCTACCAGAAATGCCAACACCTACACCAGAAATGCCAACACCTACACCAGAAATGCCTACACCAGAATGCCACACCTCAACCAGAAATGCCAACACCTCACCAGAAATGCCAACACCTACACCAGAAATGCCATCACCAGAAATGCCAACACCTCCACCAGAAATGCCAACACCTACACCAGAAATGCCACCACCACACCAGAAATGCCAACACCCACCAGAAATGCCAACACCTCACTAGAAATGCCAACACCTACACCAGAAATGCCAATCACCAGAAATGCCAACACCCACAGAAATGCCAACACCTACACCAGAAATGCCAACTCCTACACCAGAAATGCCAACACCACACCAGAAATGCCACACCTTCACACCAGAAATGCCAACACCTCACCAGAAATGCCAACACCTACACCAGAAATACCACACCTACACCAGAAATGCCAACCCTACACCAGAACCAACACCACACCAGAAATGCCAACACCTCACAGAAATGCCAACACCTACACCAGAAATGCCATCACCAGAAATCCAAACATGCCACCACCACCACACCAACCAGAAATGCCAACACCTCACAGAAATGCCAACACCTACACCAAAAATGCCACAACCAGAACCAAACATGCCACCACCACCAACACCAACCAGAAATGCCAACACCTTCACTAGAAATGCCAACACCTACACCAGAAATACCAACACCTACACCAGAAATGCCACACCACACCAAAATGCCACCACCACACCAGAAATGCCAACACCTTCACTAGAAATGCCAACACCTACACCAGAAATGCCAAATACACCAGAAATGCCAACACCTACACCAGAAATGCCAACACCACACCAGAAATGCCACCACCTCACCAGAAATGCCAACACCTACACCAGAAATGCCAACACCTACACCAGAAATGCCAACACCTACACCAGAAATGCCACACCACACCAAAATGCCACCACCTACACCAGAAATCCAACACCCACCAGAAATGCCAACACCTACACCAGAAATACCAACACCTACACCAGAAATGCCAACACCTACACCAGAAATGCCACCACCTACACCAGAAATGCCACACCAGAAAGCCAACACCATCACCAGAAATGCCAACACCTCCACCAGAAATGCCAACTCCTACACCAGAAATGCCACCACCAGAACCTAAATGCCAACACCACCACCAGAAATGCCAACACCTACACCAGAAATGCCAACACCTACACCAGAAATGCCAACACCTACACCAGAAAGCCAACACCACACCAGAAATGCCAACACCACACAGAAATGCCAACACCTACACCAGAAATGCCAAAACCAGAAATGCCAACACCTACACCAGAAATGCCAACACCTACACCAGAAATGCCACACCCACCAGAAATGCCAACCACCACCACCAGAATCCACACTTCCACCTCGTGCGCCGGAGTCACCAGTTGCAACGCCTGAAGCTGCAACTGAAGAGGACTGGGCACAAGTTCCTCTAATGACCAGATTACCCTCACTCTTGAACCTCCCACTGGTCTCTCCACTTCTTCTTCTGCCGAGGTCCAAGGCCTTTTAAGTAAGGTGGCGGACCTGGAGAGATCACTCCAGACTTCATCTCAGGTTATTTCTGACTTCAAATCATTATTATCAAATAACCTGGCATCTGAGATGAATGTCTTTGCTGGAAATGAGAAGTTGGTTTATGAGAAGCTTGATGAACTGGTACTGGCCACAAACACCAACACTGAAAAGATCAAGGTGGCAGTCCAGGGATTAGAGACTAGGTTGGTTACTTTTGTTCAGACTGCAGTCACTGGCGAACTGGCAGGTCTGAAAGAAGATGTTCAGAATTTGGTTTTCAGGGTAAGCTCTCTGGAGAGTAGACCCACACTGGAACAGGGTGCAGTTGTTAGCACTATAAGTGATGAATGTACAAAGAAGTTCAGAAACAACATGTTGAAAGAATTATGTAAAGAAGTTTCTGGGACTATTATTCGTAGCATTTATGATGGGGTGTTACCCCAAGTAGAAAAGTTACTGGATGAGAAGTTGCCAAACACTTGCCTAAAGCTGTTGAAAATGTTCAGAAGGAAGTGCAGGCACTTAAGAAAGTTGTGTCTGAAACAACTCCAGTAACAGGTATAACTTTTGGTCCACTAGACAGACTTATGCTTGAACAATTGTGGAATGATCTCAAGTCAAGAACTGGAGATCATTCCAAGGGGGAAGAGTCATCTGGTGACCAAACTCTGAAGCACATGTCACAAAGAGCATATGGCACTGAAGCCGGGCTTACTGAAAGACAAAGAGCATATGGCACTGAAGCCGGGCTCCTAACTGAAGAAGCTACTGGTACTGAAGCCAGTGAGCCCCAGTTTGAAACCTTCCCAGATATTCCAACAACACTGAAGGCTGTTAAAGGAAAAGAAAAAGTGGTATCTGGTGAAGAAGAAGAGCATACTGAAGATGCTGATGATGAAACATCAAGGAAGTTAGAACAAGAATGCATCATGATAGAGATTTTTAAAAGAAATCAAAAGGATGAACTGCTGGCCCATCAAAGGGAGATGGCAACAATGGGGACTCTGGACTCTTACAATGCTGGAAGGTTAGGCATTAACATTGAAGTATATAAAAGGATGAAAGATGACCCCAGAGTTCATCAATGCCTAAATGCATTAGATGATGTTCATGTACGCTCATTCTACGCTGAAGAAGAACAGGTATATGATTCAATTATTTATGGCGTGAGTGTACCAGAACTCATCAGACAAAGAAAGGATGAACTGGTAAGTCTCCAGAAAAAGATAAGAAAGAATGCTGGTGCTCTGGAGATAGAGTACAGAAAGAGACTTACTGGTTTACCAAAGTTGACTGCCAGACAGATCAAAGCAATCAAAGATACTGATGTAAGTACTTTCATTCCCCTGGACACTTCTCGAAAAATAAATCGTCAAGAACTCCAATCTGCTGTAGAGCAAAGGAGAGTGTCCAAGGATACTGAAGCTTTGATCCAGCAAGCCAAGCTGAAAGAAAAATACAATGAGATGTTGAATTTCAGGGCTGATGCAAGAAGGATCACTGGTGCTGAAATCAAATTGGCTGAAGATCATGAAGGCATGTCAAAGTTTGAAGTAAAGTTGACCAGGGAGGGTAACTTTACTGACGAGAGGAAAAGCACTTCAGTCCAAGCATTTGGATGGAGTGAACTGAAGGAAATTGCTCTAACGTTCAGGGGGAAGACAAATGTGTCGACTGATGTTAAAGCATTTCTTAAAAGGATTGAGAAGGTATGGAGAAGAAAGCAACAGATGGAAGTTGCAATGGGCATAAGATCACCAGATTCAATACCATCTTCTCCATCACCAAAGAGAAAGGCT
>CM067170.1:66935905-66975905 GCA_034093135.1 Erigeron breviscapus
ACAATACACTTTTCACACACTAACTCCATTTTTGCACAAATCAAGATTAAATTTCTACTTAACAATTGGTATCAGAGCAAAATCAGTTAATCTGAACGATCCATAGCTCGATTTGCTGCAATTCTCATCCAATTTTCGAATTTTTTTTCAAAATCGTTTTCACTGTTCATCAAAATTCACACTCTCAAATCACATAAAATCACAGTTATTTGTTCACCAATAGATTCGTGATAGTTGTAAACATAATCCTGTCAAGTTTCAAGTTCCAATTCGATCTAAATCTCGAGTTTGAATTTTTGGATTTTGGCGCGATTTTTGGGTTTTTAATGTTGTGTTTTGTGTTGAATTTTGTTAATCGGGGTGTTGCTAAGGTGAAAACAAACAGTTTGCAAGTGATTTCATGTTCTAACTCCTAGTAATTCAAAAGTTATTGAAGCTTTTAAAGTCATTAATGGAGTTTTCATGGAAAACTGGTAAAATGATGAAGATGAACCTAAAACGATCTTCACTAAGACGATCTTCATAAGATCGTTTTGGTATTTGAAAGTCAGTGCTGTGTGGATTGTTGTGTGGTGAAATATTTGTTTTTGGCTAACTAATCCAGAAGGATTGGTTTGGTCAATACAAATTCTTGAAAAGAAATCAAGACGATCTTCACCAAGATCGTCTCATTTTTCTGGAACTAAGACGATCTTCAACAAGATCGTCTCATTTCTTTTGAAGTTAAGACGATCTTCAATTCAAGACCGTCTCATTTCCTGATCGTTTCATTTTTCATACTTAACCAAATTTTCATCAAGTTTCCAAGACGATCTTACCCAGAACGATTTTCCAAACTGTTCCAGTTCAAGACCGTTTCATTTCTCATACTTAGCCAAAAAAATTTTTTCAAAAGTTTCCAAGACGATCTTAAACAGAACGATTTTGTCAAGATCGTTTCATTTCGTGGTTAACTCAACATCGTTTCATTATTCCAAGATCGTTTCATTTTTTATACTTAACCAAATTTTCATCAAAATCCTAGAACGATCTTGCTCAAAACGATCTCACTCAAGACGATCTCACCAAGGACGATTTTCTCAAGATCGTTTCATTTCCAGTTCTTCTCAAGATCGTTTCATTACCTGTTCTTCACAAGATCGTTTCAATTTAAAAAAAAAAAAAAATAATTTTTGCCCATAGTCTTAAAAAGGGATAATTCATGGAGATTTAAAATTTGATAGCGTTAAAAAATTTTTAGGCCAATTTTCATCCGTTATCGACGCGGTTTTGGCGAAAATTTTTAGAAATTATCAAATTTTTCCTATGATCATGATATCCAAAGTTTACATGAAATTCTAAGTTTCGTGAGAACATATTTCGGCGAAAAAATTTGGAGGGAAACCTGAAGTACAAAATCTCCAAATTTCAATTTTAATTCTTTCACTTCAATTTCAATCACAATTACCTTTTCATTTCATTTCACCCTTTGCTAAACAAAATGTCAAGTCCAAGTATCTCAAATTCAGTCAAAGACGATTTCGTTTTCAATTTGTGGTTAACTTCTTCACCCGAGAAACCAACTTCATCTGAAGAAAAACTTCATAAAGGTGGACTGTGTTCATGTTGTTCATCGAGACCTTTTCCAAATCCTTGTCAAGTGATGAAGATATTGATTCATTCAACTGCAACTGAAAATGTCAAATTTCAAGAGGAAGTAGTCACGTTACAGGCCAAGAATGTCAAACTGAAAGAACAAATGATCTACGTTCAAGCTGTGAATGTGAGGCTTAGAAATGAGATGAAAGAACTTCAAGTTGAATTTGGAAACCTTGCAGTTTGGAATGAAATTGACAAACAAACTTTGAAGAAGAATGATGAGTTGATGTCACAAATGAAAGCTGAGATAAAAGAACTTCAAACAGAATTGGATACTTCCAACAAGAAGCTGAATGATAGCATCTTGGAAAGCAAATCAAGAGAACTTATTTTGCAAGAAAAGATTTCCAGTTTTCAATCTCAGTTGAAAAATGAGACATCCTTATTCTTAAACATGGAAAGCAAGTTCGTTGATGAGATGAACAAAGTTGAGAAAGAGAGACAAGATGTTTGCAACAAAATCAAGACTCTTGAAGAGAATTGTTTGCAATATCAATCAAATGAAACATCTCTACGAAAGAGAATCTCTGAACTTGAGATGGAATTGCAAACACAATCAACATCTTGTGACACTCAAAGTGATGATGGCTCAGTTTATCATGATGCAAGTCCAATATTTCCAACTGAACTTGATGCTCAAAAGAAAGTTTGCACTGAGTCCATCCCAAAGAGCTCAAAGATCAAAGTTTCATCTCCTGCTAAACATAAAGCTTCTCAATTTACTAACTATGCCTTATTCAAGGATAGAAAGTATTCGTCGAAGCCTACTATAGATGGAACACAGACTCTCATTCCATTCTTATCATTTGAAGACAACTCTCAGTTCATCTCTCAAGCAAAAGCTCAGTTGACCAAGATCAAATGGAAACCTGTCTACAAACCAAAGTCAACTGAGTCAAAGACAATCAAATACTCACTTTGGCAACTCTATGAACTTGCACCAAAACCAATTACCGTGCAAAAAGTGAATGTCTTTGCATCTCCACTGCGTCCACAAAAACTCAACTTTTCAACAACCTCGAGTTTTCACCTACCATGGACTGCAGATTCTATTCGTCGAATCGATGACACGTACATTTGGAATGTCAAGACAAAAACCGTTGGGCCTACACAAAAATGGGTCCCAAAGGTTGTTCATAAGTGATTCGATGAAATGGCTTATACACATGTCAGTGTATAACCCGGGCTAAAGATGTTGTTTATTGAACTACTACTTCATAATGGTTGATTCCCCAGTTTCGACTTCAAAGAGACATGATGAACATGTTGCCACACATTCATCATGAGGGGAAGAAAGAGGATAATGAAGTCGAAAAAGTTTATTGAAAGAAGAATTTCAGTTGAGGGGAAGAAAGATAAATTGTTGACTAAAGTGATCCCCAAATTTTTCTTTGAAGATAGTTATCGCCAACGTGGTGGGTACGCCGCGGGTACACCCTATACATAAGCGTTGGTGGTACGCAAATATGATTGTTTGATCGAGGGAAGTTTGTGATGAAAAAGATGTTTGTCCAAATGCTTCAAGAGAAAGATTCATTAATTAAGGGGAAGTGTGACAAAGTTAAGATTGTCAAGAAGAGGCTATCATGTTCAAATCTAAAGAGCCAAGATCAAGTTTCCGCAATGCTCAAACTCTGAGAAGTTCAAGACTTAAAGATACATCTTTAAGGTAAGTGTGAAGATTAAAGACATAAAGACAAGTTTGATGGAAGATCTTGAAGACAATGAGAAAGCTTCGAAGACCTTCATCAACAAATTCGTATTTATAGATGATATCGTGCATGTATTACATTTCAACACCAAGGGGAAGAATGTTAGAAATCCAAAAATGGTGTTAAAATGTAATTATTTTAACAATGGAAGGAGTATTAGTGAAAGTTAGTCAAGTGTATAAATACTCCTTTCCATACCCAAAATTGTAAGCTTTTCCCCCATTTCCTTAATTAATCACAACAATTCAACCTAAATTCTCTCTGATCTTCATCTTCAACCTCCAAAACACACACTACACCTTTTCACACACTAACTCCATTTTTGCACAAATCAAGATTAAATTTCTACTTAACAATATGCTCTCTAGTTATTGACCAGGTATGTATACAGGGTGTACCAATGGCTAACCCTCCACCCAATCAACTTCCATTAAGCATATCGGTTCCTTATTATACACTAAGCCAAGCAACTAACACGAATGATTCAAAGTATAATCCGAATTCGATATGCTTCTAGTTATTGACCGGGTATGTATACAGGGTGTACAACGGCTAACCCTCCACCCAATCAACTTCCATTAAGCATATCAGTTCCTTATTATACTCTAAGCCATGCATGCGCAATCCATGATGTCATTAACTTGTTATAATGTTGAGCGACCATAAAAGAGTTGATCGGGTTCTTTTAGGGTTGCCACAATATTATACTAAGTTAATAACATAACTTCATTTTGCTCTAAATCATCAAGCTAGCACCAATTAATTGTAACAATCCACGTCAACGACAATCAAATTCAGTCAATGCACACATTAACCACATTGTACTCATTCCACATTCATCACGTTGAATTCAAGCCATCACATAAGTGGTCTTAACTACGAACTCACAATACACTTTCTAGGGTTCACAGAATTCACGTTGCACACAAATTTCCTAACCATGCATGCTATATGAAGAGTTTTAACTTAAGCCGTAGTCTAGGTCAAACCGCCTAATTCTCTACGACCACGCATGGGCCACCATTCTGTAACACCCCAAGCCAAGGCTCAGAATATCACGGAAATCATATAGCACAGGTGGGATTAATGTAGAACATGAACTAAATGCAAATAATGGATTCAGTGAATCCATACAATAAGATAAACAAGTATCAAAAATACATACAGAGCAAGTCATCATCAAATATTACAACGGAACATCAAAAGGTGGCTAACGGTTCTAAGTACAATGCAAAAGAAGGCAAATGGATCCTTGATCCATATAAGTCCAAAGTCCGGGTTCAACAGCAAGCAAACAATCAAACTCCACGCCCGGGGATAACCTGGTTACCTGAAAAGTGTACTAAGCATAGTCAACACAAGGTTGGTGAGTTCGCAGTAATGGTCCATTAGAAACCATCGTCAATAATCATAATATACGAGTAGAGGTGAAACATGACTTACAGTGAGACTCTATGAAAAACACAACAACATCCACAACAAGATTACACAAAACAAGTGAAACGTGTAATAAACAATATACTCAAGTAATATACGTAACATCCACTCAAATCAAGTATCATATCCTCTTCAGTGGGATTTATACACTACATATGTCATATCCTCTTCAGTGGGATTTATACACTACATATGTCATATCCTCTTCAGTGGGATTTATACACTACATATGTCATATCCTCTTCAGTGGGATTTATACACTACATATGCCATATCCTCTTCAGTGGGATTTATATACGTCATATGCATCAATCAACATCCTCAAATTCAATTAAACTATACGTACATACACTTAGGAGGATTCTACTTTCTTCGAGTCCCAGATGCTTATATATAGGGTCACTCGCAGCCTTCCCACCACATCTAAGGCCCATTGAAGGTAGAACCGACTTCCATGTCTATACGTCTATCCTAATAATAATAATATACTTCACAACTTAACTAAGTCAATCAAACGTAATAAACCGTCTCATCATTCTCAATCATAAAACCATCATATCACAAATCAATCAACTATAATGCACATACATTTCATACGACTTTACATTTAAGGAATCATAGATGCTTATATATAGGGTCACTCGCAGCCTTCCCACCACATCTACAACTCATTAAAGGTATCATCGTCTTCAATGTATGTACAACTATCCTAATCAATTTATCAAAAATCATCACAAGATTATAAGGGTAAAGTAATTGCGTATAATAATTGAGCACGCGAAATATTAACATCAAATCATGTATCATACGTATGTAAGACCACAACGTATATCAAATGTGTGTCAATAATGTCATCAACGCAGCAATAAAAGTATGCTTGAGTGTGTACCGTATAAGTCAAGTACATCAAGGCATTCATGTCTATCTCAAACGTAATTCCAAAGTCCATCATTTACTCTAAACAACGCGTACATATACTTCGGAGGATTTTACTTTCATCAAGTTCTAGATGCTTATGTATAGGGTCATCCGCAGCCTTCGCACCACATCTAAAACCCTTTGGAAGTAAAACCGACTTCCATGTATGCACTTCTATCCTAATAAATTACAATATCACAAACACCTTCGTAAACCATCACACGATCAATCAAAACTGTCTACCAAACTACAATCAATCAGAAATTAACTAGACAGGCAATCAAGTCAACCAGACAAACAAACAACACGTATATGTACACTTTTCAGCCCGAATCTCTATTGAGTAGGGAGCTACGAAACTCACCTGATCGGAAAAGAAGTTAAATTTGATACAAAGTTGAGTTACAGTCGCTCGATGTTCGCTTCGCGTCCAAAACCTAAATATCGATCATGTACATTCACATCAACACACATAAACACATATACGTAGTTATCAAATGCTCGGCAAAACCCTAATTAGGTTTCCAAAGTGGTTCTCGACGTTAAGTGACTTCTAAGACTCTTAATCATTGTTAAATAAGTTAAGAAGTGATTTAGATCGAAGCCCGATACGTTATTAGGGTTCTGGAAGTCAACTAGGTCAAACAAGAAAATCAGAAAATTACAACTGGCGTAAGCTACGCCCCTATGGGCCGTAACTTACGCCCATACAAAGTTCAAGTGCAAGGGGGCGTAAACAGAAGCAATTTGGCGTAATGAAAATGGAGAGCACCGTAAGGTACGCCCACATTTGGCGTAAGGTACGCCCAAGGAAATTCAACTGGCGTAACCTACGCCCCACAGGGCCGTAGGTTACGCCCCTTACTGGGCAAGCCTACGATCAGCAACCCTAAATGCAGAAAATTCAACCCAAAACCCTATTTCCTCTTGAACCAAAACCCTAAATCGATCTTCAATGCTATAGGACCCGTTTTGAAGTTACATTTGACCTTCTAACACCTAAATACACTTACCCAAACCCATATTTCATTCCATAACATCATCAAATTCTCCAAATCGATCAAACCTAACCAAAACCCTACTTTTGGCCCGAAATCCATTTTGAGTCGTTTTAGGACTTGTAAATACTCGAAATGACTAGAAACGCATAAGCAAACATAAATAGATGAAAATGGGATGAATAGACTTACCAAAACTTCCTTCACGAGCTAGAACCCGATTTATGGCAAAATGGGTAAAAGTCTTGCACTTCTAAATGAAATCCTTTGATAAGACGATATGAGTTAAAGAGGCTAATGATTCTCGAGTTAATCTAAACCCAAATCACCAAATATAGCAAGAGAAATGAAGAGAGGAGATGGATTGGTCTTGTTTTTCACTTAGAGAGAAAAAGAGGAGGAAGAAAAGAGAGTGTGTGGTAAATGGAGAGATAAGGGGGGGGGGAGGTTCACTAGTAGGCTCATGGGTCATGGGTTTAGCCCATGGGTCAACCCGTCTCCATTTACAAGCCATTTCACATATCGTTTCACATTTAATCGCCGGTTAAGTTATACTATCGACCCGACGAACATACCACATAGTCATTTAATCACAAAACGACCCAAATACTTCATCAACTCAAATTGTTAGTCAAATTGCACGTAAAGTCAAACGGTCAAAACTCACGGATGTTACAGCTAATTTGCCACAATTGTCGTTATCCACGGGTAACCTGAAGTGTATACACCTTAATCTAGTTTAATTAAGGGATAAGTACCTGCGAATGTAATGAACTATACACATATGTTTATGTTGTGTAATGAACTACTCGAATGTTTATTGTATGCAATGAACTTTCAAATCCCGATTATTGGATGTATCTGGGTATATGTGACAACCATATAAGCTATCACTTGTAAGTTTTTTATTGGTGGGATACATCCAATAACCGGAATTTGAAAATTCATTGCATACAATAAACATCCGAGTAGTTTGTTACACAACATAAACATTTGTGTATAGTTCATTACATTCCGATGTACTTATCCCTTTAATTAACTACTGTTTAAAGATAGGAGTTTTATATCATAACCATGAGTGTCTGGATTACGTTTTTTCATATGCTTAATTAAATCCCCTCCTTCTAGATTAACCCATAGAGTTGTTTGAACAACATAAAAAGAAGTTCCTAATCGATGCCTTTCATCAGTTTCAAAGAATTATCCATCTTGATTAACTCTGCCAAAGCTACATTTCAATTAAATTCCAAACCCCACGCTACTAAAAAAGTAACATAACTTTTTATCAATTCTAACTAAAATAACTCACACAATTACACACATGAGAATAACGAGAAGAATGATTAAATTACTAATAAATCTTATAACCACTATTGTTGGATTATATATCATTAATTGTATCCCCATGCTGACCTCAATTGACCACTGTTCTCTATTTAAACACTAATTATTCCCCTCCAAACTTCACAGTCCAAGTGATCATATCTTCACTCAAGCCTCTTAACTTAGTATCTGATCAAAATGGCTGATCATGTCCTGACTCATAACGGATCAGACCGAATAACCTCGGCGCCTTCTTCCCCACCTCACTCTCCATCCGCGCCTATTTCACCAGACATTCCAAACTCTGCAAAAACCACACCCACTAAACCGAAAAATCCCCATGAGGTCACGTTTTCGGTTACCCCAGGGTATGGTAATTCACCTGATCACCCTGATACCGTACCGCCTAGTGGGGCAAGGACACCCATGGCTTTTATCAAAGCTAGGACACCTAAGTTTATGACACCGTTGGGTAGTCCAGTAAGAAAGGTTCTTCGTATGACGACATTTAACAAAAGGGACGCATGGTTGCCTATTACTGCATCAAGAAATGGTAATGCGTACTATGCGGCTTTTCATACTCTTTGTGCAGGGATTGGGATTCAAGCACTTATCCTTCCGGTTGCTTTCACCATTCTTGGCTGGTAATTTTTAATTAATCCACTTTGTTACAAGTTTTTCTTGAGTCTGACTTTAAAATAATACATTACATATTAATTGAATCCTTTGTCGATCTTAAGTCAACGTACAAACATATTTACGATTTGTCCATTTTCAGACTACGACTCATAAGATGTATATTAACAGGCGTCCTCAATAATTAGCCTAGTAATTCTTCTGCGATGCAGAAGGATTAAATATTTTTCGTAGAAGAGTTCAAGAAATTTTTATAGTGCAGTTGTTCGCAATCTTGTATATATGATGCTTTAATCGTATAGAAGATAATGTGATACCTGTTACCTTTGAAAAAAAAAATGTTTTGACGAATTACATAAAGGAATTCATTAATAAAAACTTTGGTCATGAACTTATATTAATTTTGTGTGTATTATAATTATCTTGAGAAAAGTTCATTTACAATTGATAGATCATTTTTTTTAAAAGTAGGTTGGTAATCAAATAAGATAACTATATAAATAAGAAAATTTGATTATATGTTTAGAAAATGTATATATTAAATGTTATAGGATTAGATTAGTTAGTTTAGATATTCAAATTTGAAGTAAGTTTAGATTAGTAAGTTTAGATATTTATGTAAACCTTTTATAATGCTATATATATATAGTTTATGTATGAAACTGTTAGTCAGAAAAAGGAAAAAGAAGACTACATCCATATTAATGGAACAGAAGTATGTTCAACATTTTGGAACACACATAATTTACCATATGGTTGAAAGTTTAAGAATAAGCATATATGTTTAAAGTGAAAAAATATAGATGGATAAAGTATTGAAACTGAGGTTAAAGAGCATTCTTTTTGTTTTTCTTATAGTTGAGTTAGTAATTTCATTTCATGCATGTATTATCTTCCACAGGGCTTGGGGAGTCATAACGTTGACTTTGACATTCATATGGCAACTGTATACTTTGAACTTGCTAGTTAATCTTCATGAATCATCTGAAACTGGCGTGCGATACAGTAGATACATGCAACTGGCCCGTGCAACATTTGGTAAGCAATATACCAATTATATATTTTACTAGCTAGGGCCTTTTAATTTGTTGTTAATTAGAGTACTCTATTTGGTACTTAGAATAAGTTGGTTGGCTTTTAAAATGAAAGATAGGTGTCAAGTTGAGGTTTCTTAATTAGTGCAGTGACCGGTAATTCGACTTGCTGTTTTTTCATATGAGATTTCAAAATTAAAACCTATAGCTATTTTAATAAAATTGGATAAGAAAATAGTCGAAAACAGTCATATATATGGAACCCCAGTTAGCATATATCGGAGTATGGTTGGCAATTTCTAACACAAAACGTGACACCGCCACCCTTGACATGACATGATACAAGATCGACGATTCTCTGAGTTTGTCCTGTTGGCATGCACAATGGTCATAGCGTCATTGATTCGGTTCATGTAAATTTCACTCAGCTTGTAGATTGAGAATTAATTAAATAAGTAATGATATTAACATAGATACAAAATGCTTTACCTACAAGGCCACAAGCATTTTAGATATTCAACAAAAGGATCTCATTATTGTTTTTGTTTTTCAAATCCTACCTCCTGTTTGTACTTTCAGGTAATGTTTGGTTCACGAAAGCTATCAATATTTAGTGGACTGAAATTTGAAATCTTTTTGGTCATATAAAGTTCTCAAATATTCTAAAATCACTACATCCCCATTATGTTATTTGAACCAAACGGACCCCTATTATTACTTTATTGTGATTAATAATCGAGATCATTAACCAAAGGGAGAAACCCTTGTAATACCGTAAGATTGCAGGTCAGGTTCGAAACTTGCCAAAAGGAAGTGAAGAGACCATATATATTTTGTGATCCATATGTGAGAATGATACTTTTACTAGACATGTGCTCTGGGTATCAAGATAGTATATCTGAGACTAGAGGGTTTCACGAGTTACTTTTTTTCTTTTTGGTACTGTATAGACTAATTATCCGCAAAGAGCAAGTATAATGAGCCGAACTATTTTTTTTAAAACATATTACACTGTTTTATTATATTTTAATTTTTATGTCATTCTTATTGCTAGAATAATAATTAATAATGTCTCGATCGCAGGTGAAAGGTTAGGGAAAATCCTTACCCTATTCCCAATTGTCTACTTGTCAGTAGGTACTTGCATAGCATGTATCATTATTGGAGCATCAACATCCAAGATATTCTTCCAAGTTGTTTGTAGCGACTCTGGTTGCGACCCCGAAAAGCTTACAGTGGTTGAATGGTATTTGGTGTTTACTTGTGGTGCGGTAATCCTCTCTCAACTGCCAAATCTTAACTCAATAGCCGGCGTCTCACTCATTGGAGCCATCACTGCCCTCGGATATTGCACAACCATATGGATCGTATCTGTAAAGGAAGGCAGACTACCTAATGTTTCTTATAATCCGGTTAGGGGTGGCGTCGAAATCACAAAGATTTTCGATGTCCTAAATGCTCTAGGTATAATTGCCTTTGCATTTAGAGGACACAATCTTATATTGGAGGTTCAGGTAATTAAAATAGCAAGCATATCTTTATAATTCTCACTTTTATATCTTAACTATAACTATCAATATATTATTATAAAGAATATAGAAATCGATACAGTATCAACAAACAAGATTCCAAAACGCTTGATAAGATCTATTATTAATATTCTTATCCTCGTTGGATTAAAACTATTAATTAGACGAAAGATTGTAGTTATGTATCTATTTGCAATATTTTAGTATAACTATTATTAAATAATATGCATAAAAAAAGTTCTAAAGCTTTCTTATAATAGACTATATGGTCTATATTTAATACATTTATCCTCGTGGCCACATATCTTATTATATATATCAAATCAAATTATATACCCTGTCAATTTGAAAGCAAAACAAACTACTTTAAATAATAATGTTTTGACCATTTTAATTGGTGGATCATGATATTATATCAAGAAAAATATTTGACACAAATCTAGTTATATATTATACTACTTCATAACTTGTTTATGATAATATATCTCATAAAGTTTCGGAACATATATACGCTACAGCAAAAATATTATTCATTTTTTTTTATCAAACAAATATATAAGCGTATAACAATATATTTGTAAAATACATTGTTCACTTAAAAGTCTAAATTGAATTTATAACGCTAAATATGTTCTTGCAAGAGACGACGTGGAGAAATTATTTGACATCTATCCACATTTATAAGTGTATATATATATTTCGTTTATATAACTATGAATGTGAAAAAATTTATTAGTTTTTGATTTTTTAGTACTTTATGTTAATATATATTTTTTAGTATATATTTTCAAGAGTGAATAAATTCATAATTTTTACATGTGAGGAAAGAATATTTTCCTTGTGACGTTTTGGGGAAACCTAGGAGATACTGAGTATTTCTATATAGTGGTCCTATATTAGTCGGAATGTTACCTTTCAAAACAAATTAGTCCGAATGTCGTAGGTATAAAATACTACCCCACCACCCCGTATGTTTGGTGGATACTCAACTTTTTGAGATTTCATTGGCATATATATTCCTCTAAAAGTTATAAAATATATAAATATCGATCTATACAAATATCTGTATTTCAATTTTAAGCTATATACGGAGTATGTTATAAACTATGTATTGTTATGTGAGGGGTTTTTCACCCAAGTTGGGTACATAACAGCCTCATACTCACTTTTTCCATGTTATAAACTATGTATTGTAGATTATAAATATAAACATTAAAAGATATTATTAGATATAGAGTTTTTCCCTTAGATTATGGTTAACCGGGGATGACCAATCATTTTTGAGTTATTGTAATAGTTTAACCGATCTTTATTCGTGTTCTATTGCAACTAATTTCTTGTCCACCTCTTGAATATGTCTAAATAGCTACTGTGAATATTCAACCATTGTATTAAGCTGTATCACATGTAAATAATATTTCAAATTAACAAATCATTATACATACCAATATTAATGGCTTAACTAATTATGAATGTTGCATCCATATATTCTCAGGCTACCATGCCCTCAAACGAAAAGCATCCGTCATCGGTACCAATGTGGAACGGTGTCAAAGTTTCGTACTCACTTATCGCATTGTGTTTGTTCCCGCTTGCTATTGGAGGCTATTGGGCTTATGGTGCAATGGTAAATATCTTCTTCTTCTCTATAACGTTCATATAAATTATGTGAACGAAACAACCCCTTAAATTCATAAATCTCATTTATGGATCATTATTTGACAGATTCCACCCGCTGGGATGTTGACTGCGCTATTCGTGTACCACATAACAGATGTGAAAAAATCGGTCCTAGCACTAACATGTTCATTTGTGATCATCAACACCTTTAGCTCATTCCAAATTTACGCAATGCCAGCATTTGATGAGATGGAGGCAGTATACGTCAAAAGGTTTAAAAGGCCTTGTCCATGGTGGCTCAGGGTGATCATAAGAACATGTTTTGGATTTTCTTGTTTCTTGGTCGCGGTGGCAGTCCCATTTGTGAGCAATATGGCTGGTTTGGCTGGTGGGATCGCGTTGCCCGTCACTTTGGTGTACCCATCCATCATGTGGCTAAAGGTCAAGAAACCAAAGGTGTATAGCCCCATATGGTGTTTAAATTGGGGACTTGCGGTAATTGGAACCATCTTGAGTGCACTCTTGACGGCCGCAGGAGGTTATATCGTTATCCGAGATGGTGTCAAGTTTGATTTCTTCAAGCCAAAGTAGTGTTGAAGTAATGAGCCTCAGTTTGCAAGGTCCAAATTTCAATTTGGAATGAATCTTATTAATCTATTATTCAGTGTGTATTTGTTTTGAGGTTGTTTAATGAAAGTATAATTAAATGGGTTTTTTTTACACCAACATTGATGAATGCTGAATGGTCTTATTCTATAACTCAATCCTAGGTTGGTTTGTGAATAGATGATAGTCATGATACTATAATTAAGGTAATCTTATTAAAAGGTAAAACTCGTGATTCCCTGTGACAATATAGAGAAAATTTGGGAAATGAAAACTGTTTCCTTAATCATGATATAGCCATAAGGAGGCTTAAATATACATAAGGATGTGTATGGGTCAAAACCCGGACCGATCCGGCCCAGTCCTAAAAAAACCGAAACCCGAAATCATATCAAAACTCAACCAAAAGACCGGACTGATGGGCTCGGGTGACCCGGTTTTGGTTCTCAGATTTCCCAAGTTGAACCGGAAATGAGGTTGGAATATTAAACTTGATGGGCCCACAAAAACAAGGACATTGTTACATAGAGTCATAGAGTTAGTTGTTGAGGCCCGAGCGGCCCAATTTTGACACTAAAATTCTAAAACTTAAATGATATATACGACTTGCTCTAATTATTATACAACTAAACTGGTGTCCGCGCGTTGCAACGGTTAAACGGTGATAACAATATAAAACATGCGAGGTGAGGCGATGACGATAAATTACGGAAACCGGAAGAAATCAACCACAATAACATTTGAATATAGGCTTTATAACACCACAAAATATCAAATAGTAATAGTAAACATAAAGTGACAAAATTATTAAAAGCTACTTGGCCTCAAAACAAAAAACACGGGGCATCGTAAAGAAGAAACATAAAGTAGTGCCTATTGCAACTTTGGTAAATTGTGAAAAGGGTAGAATTGGTATTTTAGTGTTGTATTGTATTGAAGTAGTATAAATAAAGAAGGTATCTTTGGTATTTCAAAAGTAGAATAGTTGAAATGAGGAGGGGGCAATTTGTTTTATTATGGAGTAAAGATTTATTTGTGCTAGACTATGAAAAACAATTTTTCAAAAAACCATAATTCAAACATTAAAGTATGTAAAATGTTAAAACACTTGTAAAAATCACCTTAAAAAAAATCATAATTCGCACTAACATAATAAAAAACGGCCAAATGTGTTCATTCAAAAATCCAAAGTGACTCAGCCATCTTCGATCAACTTGCATTCCTTTCCTTTTATTATTTCGAAGTTCTTCTTCTAATTCTTCAAAATTATCAAAGGAAATATATAAAACCTCTTAGACTTATGGCTTGAATACCCCAAGTTTATCACAAAATAACCTATGTTGAGATATACTCAAACCTTTTGTAAAACAATCTTCAATGGTATTTGCAGGATGACCTTTCACAGTATTTATTACACATTTACACTACTAGAACCAAATTTTTCCCAAACAAAATGAAGATCTATTTCAAAATATTTTGTTTTTTCATGAGAAACAGGTTTACCAGCAACTCGAATTATGGAAACATGTAGATACAAGGACTCATTTTGTAACAATTGACAACTTAACGGTATAATGTGTACATTTCAAAATTTAGTTACACATTAGGGTTGTTAGTTGTAACTAACATTTTTATAAATCAAATTCATAAATCATAATTTTCCAAATCTCTCAAATACGTCAGTTTGCAATCGAATCGGCTTAGAACTTTGAAATATATCTCGTCTAATTGATTGTCTTGTCCACCAATAAGACTAATCCAGCTTGGTTAAAGTTTTGGATTCTTCGCATGAGGCCCACACTCCCTTCCTACAAATGTACAACCAACGGCCAAGCCTGAGTTCTATCAATCTGTAAATGAGGCCCATAAGACTCATAACGAGTCAATCTTGAGTTCGGCTCTAAAAAATAAACGATTTATTTACAACCTTATGAGAAACTATATTGAGGTTTAGCATGACCCAGACTTTTCATATAAAAAAAAAATTAAAAAAAATTAAAAAGAGTGACTAATATTTGGGTTATTAAGAATAAGACTTCAGATTTTGCATAATACACGTGCTTGTTAAACTTGTCTACAATATATATATATATATATATATTATATATATATATAATATATATATATAATCATTTTTAAGTTATCTACAATATATATATAACAAAGTGCTAAATTCTTTTATGAAGAAACAAAGACCGTTAGATGAGTTCAAACTTTATTATTATTAACACGATATTAGATCTATAATTTAAATATTAGTCAAATATAACACCCCACGTACCATATCCCCACGTACAATATCCATATCAATTACATTAAAAAATATCAATTTTAATTTGGCTATACATATGTATCTCATATTAGATTAAATTCGTACGTTGTACAAGAGTGACTATGAACGTAAAAAAGTAATTGATAGTTACAGTATTATTAATAGTTTATCATGATATAAAAAACTGTTAGATTACGACGCGAATAATAAGATTATAAATATGACTAATTAAATAATATAAATATACTAATTTTAATTTGGCTATACATATGTATCTCTTACTAGATTAAACTCGTACGTTGAACGAGGCTGACTGAGAACGTGAATAAAAACTAATTGATAGTTACAGTATTATTAATAGTTTATCATGATATAAAAAACTGTTAGATTACGACGCGAATAATAAGATTATAAATATGACTAATTAAATAATATAAATATACTAATTTTAATTTGGCTATACATATGTATCTCTTACTAGATTAAACTCGTACGTTGAACGAGGCTGACTGAGAACGTGAATAAAAACTAATTGATAGTTACAGTATTATTAATAGTTTATCATGATATAAAAAACTGTTAGATTACGACGCGAATAATAAGATTATAAATATGACTAATTAAATAATATAAATATACTAATTTTAATTTGGCTATACATATGTATCTCTTACTAGATTAAACTCGTACGTTGAACGAGGCTGACTGAGAACGTAAATAAAAAGTAACTGATAGTTATAGTATTATTCATAGTTTATCATAATATAAATGTAACATCCCAAACCTTTTATGTTTGACGTTTGACTTGTCCGTTAGTCAACGTTAGGTTATGTCATGTTATGTGCCTTAAATGAATTACGTGATTAAATGCTTATGTATTTAATATATGAAATGTAAGATTAATGTGTTAATGTGAAATATGATTTAAGTGATGAAAAGAATAATAAAAGATGATCAATAAAGTTACAAAGTGTTTCCGATAGGAGTAAGGGTCGTTAAGTGTTCCCGTATGCGTTAAACGAGCAATTAGGTTACGAAACGTGTTATAAGAAAAGTACAAGGGCCTAGATGTTAAGTCTTGAAACTTGTTCCAGCAGATGAGGGGCTTATATCACGACCATGTTGCCCTAAAATCAGATCCAAACCTTTACAAAAGTTACACACACAAAACCCTAGGTCTCTATTCAATTTCTAGTCGATTTTGGGGGTTTTCGGAAGGGATTTCGCTTGCTTGTTGATCCGTTAATCATTCCTACAGGTATATTATCTTTTATGTTTGACGTTTGACTTGTCCGTTAGTCAACGTTAGGTTATGTCATGTTATGTGCCTTAAATGAATTACGTGATTAAATGCTTATGTATTTAATATATGAAATGTAAGATTAATGTGTTAATGTGAAATATGATTTAAGTGATGAAAAGAATAATAAAAGATGATCAATAAAGTTACAAAGTGTTTCCGATAGGAGTAAGGGTCGTTAAGTGTTCCCGTATGCGTTAAACGAGCAATTAGGTTACGAAACGTGTTATAAGAAAAGTACAAGGGCCTAGATGTTAAGTCTTGAAACTTGTTCCAGCAGATGAGGGGCTTATATCACGACCATGTTGCCCTAAAATCAGATCCAAACCTTTACAAAAGTTACACACACAAAACCCTAGGTCTCTATTCAATTTCTAGTCGATTTTGGGGGTTTTCGGAAGGGATTTCGCTTGCTTGTTGATCCGTTAATCATTCCTACAGGTATATTATCTTTTATGTTTGACGTTTGACTTGTCCGTTAGTCAACGTTAGGTTATGTCATGTTATGTGCCTTAAATGAATTACGTGATTAAATGCTTATGTATTTAATATATGAAATGTAAGATTAATGTGTTAATGTGAAATATGATTTAAGTGATGAAAAGAATAATAAAAGATGATCAATAAAGTTACAAAGTGTTTCCGATAGGAGTAAGGGTCGTTAAGTGTTCCCGTATGCGTTAAACGACAATTAGGTTACGAAACGTGTTATAAGAAAAGTACAAGGGCCTAGATGTTAAGTCTTGAAACTTGTTCCAGCAGATGAGGGGCTTATATCACGACCATGTTTCCCTAAAATCAGATCCAAACCTTTACAAAAGTTACACACACAAAACCCTAGGTCTCTATTCAATTTCTAGTCGATTTTGGGGGTTTTCGGAAGGGATTTCGCTTGCTTGTTGATCCGTTAATCATTCCTACAGGTATATTATCTTTTATGTTTGACGTTTGACTTGTCCGTTAGTCAACGTTAGGTTATGTCATGTTATGTGCCTTAAATGAATTACGTGATTAAATGCTTATGTATTTAATATATGAAATGTAAGATTAATGTGTTAATGTGAAATATGATTTAAGTGATGAAAAGAATAATAAAAGATGATCAATAAAGTTACAAAGTGTTTCCGATAGGAGTAAGGGTCGTTAAGTGTTCCCGTATGCGTTAAACGACAATTAGGTTACGAAACGTGTTATAAGAAAAGTACAAGGGCCTAGATGTTAAGTCTTGAAACTTGTTCCAGCAGATGAGGGGCTTATATCACGACCATGTTGCCCTAAAATCAGATCCAAACCTTTACAAAAGTTACACACACAAAACCCTAGGTCTCTATTCAATTTCTAGTCGATTTTGGGGGTTTTCGGAAGGGATTTCGCTTGCTTTTCGATCCGTTAATCATTCCTACAGGTATATTATCATTCATTGAATGTTAGTTAAGTTTTCAATTTGGTTTTACCTCTATAGGGTCGACCATAAGGGTTGGGGTTGCCCGATTTTGACGTTTTTGGTTAAAAACGATGTTTTCATGATTAAATTGCTAATTGAGTGGTTAACTAAATCAAGTTGCTAACTTTAAAGATGAATTATGTTATTTATATGTAAATAAAGGAAACCCAGGTGTTTAATTAGATCCATATGGGTTCAATTATGTTTTTGTATAAAACGATGCGGTTTTGAGTCATTTTGATGATCAAAAGAGGGATTCGTGTATGCAAATGATTCGAGGATCAATTGGTGTTTTCAATAAGTGATTTTGGTCTTAATTTAAGTGTATTTGATGTTCATAAGGCCTGGAGTTGTGTTAAAGTCGAATGGGAATCGAATTAGGTTAAAGATGGAAATTGCTGATCTGGTCATCAGTCTCGGCGAGGGCACTTTTCCCCCTCGGCGAGATCAGTATGGCTAGTATGGGTCTGGAGTTCAATCTCGATGAGGTCACTATTTCCCCTCGACGAGATCAAACATCAGAAAGGTTTAGGGTACTTTTAAGTCTCTAGTTGATTTACTTCAATCGTTCTTGTACCTTAGGTTGTCGGGAACACTTGTCAAGCACGGTAAACTCGATTGTGATTGTTGAGTACTCCATTGAGGTAAGATACATGACTTTTCTCATGCTGGAGGCACAACAAAATGTAGTTTTCTATAATTAACCTCTTAATCGGATTATCTTATATATGTGTGGTTTTCCGGTTTATGCGGGAGGTTATATGGGAATGTATGTATGTTGAAATGACTTATGTTGATATGATGACGTTTAAAGTTGAAGTAATTATATGCATGTATAGGATGATGAATAAAATGACGTAGCTATGATATGTTTAAGATATGCGTTGTGGTGTTGATAATGTCATTGATATGCCTTAATGTTGATATGTGATGGCTTATATGTGGGACTTAAGTACAAAATGTCTAGTTCACTAGATACACGTAAGAGATGTTATGAGTTGTGCACGTTAGTGAGATTAAACGTTAAAGTAGATGTGGGATTAGTTAGGGAATGAATATACCTAATGTTAAAGTAAAGTGTGAAATGTGGGAAATCGTTCTAGCCTTTGTGTTAGTGCGTAAAAAGTAAGAAAGATATAAATACGTGGGAAATGCTATAGCTAAATACGTGAGATTGATGTGGGAAGTGTTAAGCTTAACCCGTGTTAGTTTATGCCAAGCTAGTGGGTACGTGGTCGCTTGAGTGGCTCCTTGCGGCATAGTTACGTGGGACTAGTATTTTCGGGTGGAGTGACTAACCACCAATGTTAAAAGCATAACGGGAAACTATGGAAATGGCATTCCCTTTCCTGAAATATAAAACGTTGGAAATCGTGCTAGTAGTAATGCTAGTGCATAAGATATGAGACGTGAGCTTAAGTTGATTACGATAATTATAAGATTATGTGATAAAGATGTACATGTAATTTATGACGTGGAATTACAATATGACGTGAGATTAAGTAAGATATGTTGTGACGTATGATTAACGATGATAGGCACAATTAGGGGTATATTCTCTACATGTGCTAAACTTATATGATTGATATGTTTATCTTTGATATGCAAGACGTGAGATGTTCTTCGAGTAGTAAGTATATGTTGAAATGAAATGTAATGCGACGGGATGTGGGAATAAGTAAAGATGGGATTATCTTACGATATTTGTGGATGATATGTAATGTGATCATGTTTTGATATATATAAAATACGAAGAAGTTTTATGAAAGTAAAATGAAGAACGTTTTATTAAAATGTGTGTATCTTACTTAGCTAATTTATTAGCTAACACTTGCTTTTATGAAATCGTTGTGTCTTCAGGATAAGCAGGTTTGAGCTAGAGAGAGATTTAGCTCGTGAGATGGGTAGAAGAATAAAGGAAGATTAGCATTAGTGTCCCGATGCTTAGACTTCACCTTTAGCCGTTGTTTGGCTACTTTATTTATGACTTGCGTTTTATGTAATAATGTTGGCATTTATGTTGGTGCCATAACTTGGATTTCATTTACGTTGTTTCGATGATGCACTTGGTAACACCATTTTATGAAAGGTACCATCCGTTACGGATGAGGCAGTTTTTAAGTGATCCTTTTCCGCTACGTTTAAATGCCGTTTGGCAAAGTTTTTGAAAATCCAGGTTTTAAAATGACGGGTGTTACATGGTGGTATCAGAGCAATGGTTTAAGTGAACCAAAGACCGACCAAAAGCCATAGGTTTTGGACTTAAACCGATAAGGACTCGATAGGCTTAAGTAGTGAATGCTTTAGCTTTATGATATGATGCTTTTAGGACGGGTTGGGAAGAGTGAGAGTGTAGGTTTGAGGCCTATTATGTTTTGTAAATTGTTTAGGCAAATGTGAAGATAGCCTTAACCTCTCGTTGTTTGTTTTAATCCGTCTATAATCGTCGTCATTTTGTTGTAGACAAAATGGTTAATACTGGTGCTACTAGTCAACGTGATAGAGCTACCCCAAGTAATGCTCCAGCTAACCAGAATGGAGCTGGAAATGGAGTTAATCAAAGGCCTCCTCGAAGGCCACTTCTGGGTGAACAGCCAACAAGGTCAGAAATTGAACGGGCTAACCCAGTGATCCAGCAAATTCCTACTCAAGCTGAAATGCATGAAGAATTGAGGTCTATTCGAGCCCATTTGAGAAGGACTGAAGAGGAGTTGGCTCAAATGAGAGCTGGAAGGGAAGCTAGCTTGCATCGGGATGAGCATACTGATGGAAACTATTCCAACCGCTCAAACCATGCTGAGCCATCCATTGTAAGGTCACAGGTTGCTCCTGAGAATGTTGTTGCTGATGTGAATGGTGGGGTAAATGTAGTGGAGCCTCGTGTTGTGGTTGCTCCTCGTGCCACTAACTTTAAGTATGATAGCTTCCAAAAATGCGAAAGAGTTTGATGGTACTTAGGATGTTGTATGTGCTATGGAATGGTTGGATGATATAGAGGTTGTGTTTGCTTCATGTTATTGTCCTGAGGATATGAAAGTGTTTTGTGCTTCCCGAATGTTAAAGAAGAATGCTCGTAATTGGTGGAGGTCTGCTACTGTTTCATTGGCTCCCGAGGTATTAGCTGCAAAGCCTTGGGGTACTTTCAGGGAAAAGTTTTTTGAGGAATATGTTGGTACTCGTGAGTTAAGGTTGATTGAGAAGGAGTTCAGAGCTTTAACCGCTAAGCCCAGTTCCATAATTGAGTATGCTTACTCATTTATGGAAAAGCTCAAGTTTGTTGGTCACATGGTTCTTAGAGAAGTTGACCAAATTGAAGCTTACTATGATGGTCTCCCTGCTACCTATCGTGGCCTTTGTAGGCAACATACAACATAGTCTGCTACGATTAAGGAGTCCAAAAGGTTAGATGATGACTTTAAAACTGAGAAAGTGGCTACTAAGGATGATGATAAGAAGAATGGATTCAAGAGAAGGTCTGATGAGTCATCGGATTCTAGGAAGAAATTTAAGAGTGGTTCGTCTTATGAAGGAAAAGATGATGGGAAAGTTAGTCAGTGGTGTGCAGCTTGTAAAGCTCACCACAGTGGACCATGTTCGGAGAAAACTAGAAGATGTGACAAGTGTGGTAAGCAGGGACATGTTGCTTCTAACTGCAAGGATAAGACTCGGTGTTACAAATGTGGTGAGACGGAACATTTGATTGTTGATTGTCCTCGACGGAAAGATGATGCGAAGAAGGATGATACTCAAAAATCCAAAGCTCATGCATATCAGATGATTACTGTGGAGGACGAGCTTGATGACGAGGTACCTAACCAAGTAATTGTAACAACCGTGCATTTTGACTTTTGACTATGGGTACGTTTCCTAAGTTTTTGATTAATTAATATATGTTCAAGTGCAATCTAAGAGTCATTTGAGTGCAATGTGTGTTTTTTTATATGGGTCGTTTTATTGTGCAACTAGAGACTTATGTGCAAGTTGAGATCCTTAGTTGGTGCTAATCGAATTTCATTTAGATGATATTTATGGTAACTAGTAAATGGTTATGGATCCTATCCATGGGTTATGCCCAAACCCATGACCCACCCAAGTAAACAAACCCTATCCTCCCTCATTTCCCTCATCCATTCATTCATAATACTTACATTTTCTCTCTCATCTCACTAAATACTCATACTCTCAATCTCTCTCTAAATTCTTGGTTCATTTATGTTAGTTTCAACTAGATTAATAACAAAACCATCATCCTTAGTATCATTCTAGCATCATATCAAAAATCCAAGTTTTTCAAAGTGCAAGAAAAAGCTTCATTTAGGTCAAAATCGGGTTTGATTGCTTGTGGAAGTTTTGGTAAGTGTTTTCTAGCTTAAATTCATCATTTCTAGTTATTAAACTTGTATTACACCTAAATCTAAGCACTCTTGGTCCTTATAGCTTCAAAATCCGAAATTAGGGTTTTTAGTTATCTAAATTAGGTCAAAATTCGATTTGGGTCAAAAGCCATGTTTTGGAATGGAACTATTGAGTGGGTTATGTTCAAATGAGTTTGTTATGTTCAAAAACGGGTCAAGGAACTCCTCAAAACGATTTATAAGTCAAAAACTAGGTTTTGGGTCGATTTTGTGTTCAAATGGGTCAAGATCGAATTTTAACAAGAAAATGGGTTAAAGGTTGGTTTTGGATGATGAAACATGTTTAGTTATGTTCAATTATGTTTAACTATGTTCAAAAATGGGTCTCGAAGTTGTGCAAATCGATTTCATGGTCTAAGTATCAAGAAATTAGGGTTTTGGGTCGTGCTTGGGTCAAGAGCACCTGCTGGTGCATTGCTGATTCAGAACAGGCGTAACTTACGCCCCTGTTGGCGTAACCTACGCCCCTCTCCATTTTCATTACGCCAAGACCCTACTGTTTACGCCCAAAACTCGTCCAAAATGCATGTTTCTGGAGCACCGTAGCCTACGCCCCTCTCTGGCGTAGGTTACGCCCCTTGAATTTTGCCCAGCGTAGCTTACGCCCAATCTCACCGTACCTTACGCCCATTGAGTTTCCTCCTAGCGTAACCTACGCCCATAAGGGCCGTAGCTTACGGCTGTCCCTAATGTTCATTTCCTGTTTTGATTTCTAAATCGTATTTCACTTTCCTTGGGACACATCGAACTTCCAAATGGGTCTTTCCTTGTCTTCCAAGTTATCGTACTCAGTTCTAATACGCGTTCAAGTCCCGGGTTCAACTCTAAAGTTTATAAAAGCTAAGTGAGGACATGATTGTATATATATTGATACGTACATGTACATTATGATAGGTTGTGATCGCTTGGCAATTAATTAACGTTCTAGCTCACTTTAACTTCGGTAAATCAAGGCAAAGGTGAGTTTTTCGTAGCCTCCCCTACTCTTTTAAGAGTCGGGCTGAAAAGTGTACTTCGTGCATGATATTATCTTGCGGCGTACAGGTTGTGTGACGTTTTATTAATGTGCAATTATGTGATTAGTTGTATGGTTATTATAAGTTGTATATTGGGTTGTTTTGGGTTAGTTGTGTATATATGGAGGACGGTAATGCCTTTGAAAGGTTGGAGATGTGGTGGGAAAGCTGCGGATGACCCTATATATAAGCATCAAAGGCCTTTCAAAAGTAGTAGCGTACGAAGTATATACATATGAAGTTTGGTTGTGTGTAGATATTGTTGGTCATGGATGAGTGCATTTACGTGCAATTGAGTACAATGAGTACATTTACGTGCAATTGAGTACAATGAGTACATTTACGTGCAATTGAGTACAATGAGTACATTTACGTGCAATTGAGTACAATGAGTATAATTACGTGCAATGGAGTACAATGAGTACATTTACGTGCAATTGAGTACATTGAGTACAAGTGTGCAATTTATTAGATCATGTTAATGTGAATGGTGTATTGGTTGACATGGGAATGTGTTCTTGTTCATCTTTTCCTACGAACTCACCAACCTAGTGTTGACATTGTTTAGTACACTTTTCAGGTAACCAAGAGAACCCAAGAGCTTGATGCATTGCTAGATTGTTGGACTTGACCATGGATCCGTGATTCATTACCCGTTGATGGGATTTACTTAGGATCATGAGCCATCTTTTGAATTGTTATTGTGTAATCTTTTGATGGTTGAATGCTCCTTATGCTTTTGTGACATTGTAACTTAATTGTTGGGTTCCCGGAATCCTCTTATTTTCATATAGTCTCGTTCTACGATAATTCCATCTTGTGTCATGCTTTTTGGTACATTTCGAGCCTAGCTCGGGGTGTTACAGAATGGTGGCCCACGCATGGTCGTAGAGAATTAGGCGGATTGACCTAGACTACGGCTTAAGTAAAACTCTTCATATAGCATGCATGATTAGGAATCTTGTATGCAACGTGAACTATATGAGCATTATAAGTGTACATTTGAGTTTCGTAGGAGGGTTCATTATATGTGATAACATGAGTGCAATAGGTCGGCATGATTAATGTGTCGTTGTGGGATGGTCAAGTGCATGAGGTCAATGTGGTTACTTGAGGACAATGAGGTCATGTGCATATTGTTGGATTGAATTGATATTGTTTGATGATGTAGGGCAAGATGAAGTTATGGCATCAACATGATATAATATTGTGGCAACCCTAAAAGAACGTGATCAACTCTTTTATGGTTACCCGGTATTATAACAAGTTAATGACATCACGGATTGCACGCGGTTGGTTTAGAGTATAATAAGGAACCGGTATGCTTTTTGGGAGTTGATTGGGTGGAGGGTTAGCCGCTGGTACACCCTGTATATATACCCGGATCAATAACTAGGAAGCATATCGGATTCGGATTATACCTCGGACCACTTGTTCAGTTGTGTGATTGTTTGATGTATTGAAATGGACATGTGGTTTATTGATGAACAATTATGGTGAAATATGGTATGATGGCATGATACATAACAATTCCCCTAGAACAATTGCACTTTTGCCTTAGCGTAACGATATGAATTATGTGTGACATGTTGACATGAGAACACTAACCACTTGTGTGACTAACATGCGAGCATTTTGAGGCTAACTTTTCGAGTCGATGTTTCCTTGTTTTATAGTAATGGTGAGGCCAAGAAGAGCCGGGACTACTTATAGAGAGCGAACTCCGGAACAACAACCGGAAGTTCAAGGAGAAGGTCGTGGTGGAGGAAGAGGTCGTGGTGGTAGAAGAGGTCGTGGTGGTGGTAGAGGTAAAGGTAGTGGTAGAGGTCAAGGGAGAGGCCAAGGGAGAGGTCAAGGTAGTGGTGAAGCACAAACACCCGACTTGGCAACCGTGATCGCTCAAGTGGTCACGAACATTATGCCTAACATAGTTGCCCAAGTCACGGTAACTCTCCAAGCACCCGATAATACGGTGCCGAATGTTCAAGCTCAAGCGAATGGGAACAATGAAAATGTTCAACCGGTAGGGGTAGAGGAAGAAGAGGCACCGGTGATGCACGATAACTATGTCCCAAGGTACAATCAACACGGATTGTACCGGCAAGGGTGTTCTTTTAAGGATTTCAAGGGTTGTGGGGCCCGGAGTATGATGGGAGTGGGGGTCCTACGGCTTGTATTAGGTGGCTTGAAGAAATTGAAGCGGTGATTGCTAGGAGTCATTGTACTTATGATGACCAAGTTATCTACTCATCCGGCATGTTTAGGGGTGATGCATTGAAATGGTGGAATAAGGAAATAGGGGCGGGCAATGCTATACCATGGGATCAATTCAAGATTTTAGTGAAAGAAAGATTTTGTCCACCCTATGAACTTCAAACTCTAACCTTGGAGTTCGTTCAACTCCAAATGAATGGGGCGGACTATAAGGGGTACATTCGGCGATTCCAAGAGTTGTCAACACTTATTCCACACTTGGTGTCTCCCGAAGCTCAAGCTATTCAAAAGTTTGTTATGGGCTTGACTCCAAAGGTCCGACACTTGGTGAACAACATTATGCCTACCACCATGACGGAAGCCATAAACCGAGCCGGTAGTGTTACCGAGGACTTACTTAGAAGTGGTGAGTTGAGCCAAGCATCATCATCAAAGAGGAAGGATGCACCCAAGTCAAGCGGGGTGAAGAAAATGGGTAGGTTTGACCCTAAACGTCCTAACAAAGGAAAGGTGTTTGCGGCGGTTGAACCGGCAAGGAAGGCTTATGTGGGTCCTTACCCATTTTGTAATAAGTGCTCCCGACATCACGTTCCCACCACTCCTTGTGGGACTTGCTTCAATTGTAATCAAGTTGGCCATCTTGCTAGAGATTGTAGGGCCCCGAGAGTGGCTCCTACTCATACGGTTCCTCTCCGAGCACATCCTCCTCAAGCTAACAATCAAAGGGGTCAACGGGGTGGGTGTTATGAATGTGGAAGCACCGAACATTACCGTAATGCTTGTCCGCAATGGGTGGGACAAAATGTGCAAGTGGCGGTTCACCCAAATCAACTTCAAATCACCGGTCCTAACCAAAACCGTGGCCAACAAGGCCATCAAGTGCAACCAAGGGGAAGAGCCTTTGCGGTGAATGCAAATGAAGCCCGTAATGATCCTAATGTGGTGGCAGGTACATTTCTTCTTAACGGTCATTATGCCACGGTGTTGTTTGATTCCGGAGCCGATTATAGCTTCGTGTCCCATAGTTTTGTTCCTTTGATAGATGTTCATCCTTGTGCCTTAAACTATGTACTTGATATTGAGATGGTCAATGGTACCTTAACTAGACTTAGTCAAGTGCTTCGGGATTGTATCTTGACTTTAAACGACGTCGAATTTTATATTAATCTCATGCCTTTCGATATTGGAAGCTTCGACATCATTGTGGGTATGGATTGGATGACGGCGGTAAATGCGGTCATTAATTGTGGTGAAAGAGTGGTCAAAATACCGTTGTCAAACGGTGATATTCTTAGAGTCCAAGGTGAAACTTCCGATTCCTCTAGTTCCAAGGCTTTTAGTGCTACCGTCACAAAGGTAGAATTAAAAGCCGTTGTGATTTTCCCGATGTTTTTCCGGATGACCTACCGGGTCTACCCCCGTCTCGTGAACTTGATTTTCGCATCAATTTGATCCCCGGGGCCGCACCCATGGCCAAAGCTCCATATAGACTCGCCTTGACGGAAATGCAAGAGCTAGAATCTCAACTTAAAGAACTTCAAGAAAAAGGGTTCATTCGTCCTAGTCAATCGCCTTGGGGAGCTCCAATATTGTTTGTGAAGAAGAAAGATGGGTCCTTTAGGATGTGTATTGATTACCGAGAATTGAACAAGCTCACGGTGAAGAACCGGTATCCACTTCCTAGAATCGACGAGCTTTTTGATCGTTTGCAAGGTGCCAAGTATTTCTCAAAAATCGACCTCCGTTCGGGCTATCACCAACTTAGAGTTCATGAAGATGACATACCAAAAACGGCGTTTCGTACAAGGTATGGTCACTACGAGTTCACCGTTATGCCATTTGGGTTGACTAATGCACCGACGGTGTTCATGGATTTGATGAACCGGGTGTGTCGACCCTATTTGGACAAGTCGGTCATTGTCTTCATTGATGACATACTTATCTATTCGAAAACAAAGGAAGATCATGCCGCGCATTTGCGTGAGATGCTAGGGTTGCTTAGAAAGGAGAAGTTGTATGCAAAATTTCAAAGTGCGAATTTTGGTTGGAAGAAGTTCATTTCCTTGGTCACGTGATTAGCAAAGATGGGATTCATGTGGATCCTAGCAAGATTGAAGCGGTTAAGAATTGGAGGCGACCCGAAACACCATCCGAGATTCGCCAATTTCTCGGATTGGCGGGTTATTACCGAAGATTCATTGAAGGTTTCTCCAAGATAGCACAACCACTCACTCTCTTGACTCAAAAAAGAGAGGAGGTTTGAGTGGGGCGAGAAGCAAGAATTTGCCTTTCAAACTCTCAAGGACATGTTATGTGATGCTCCTATCTTGAGCCTTCCGGATGGGATTGAAGATTTTGTGGTCTATTGTGATGCTTCGGGTCAAGGATTGGGGTGTGTACTTATGCAACGGGGCAAGGTCATTGCTTATGCCTCCCGACAACTTAAGGTGCATGAGAAGAATTACCCTACCCACGATTTAGAATTGGGAGCGGTTGTTTTCGCCTTGAAGTGTTGGAGACATTACCTTTATGGCACCAAATGTGTAATCTACACCGATCATAAAAGTCTCCAACACATTTTCAATCAAAATGAGTTGAATATGAGGCAACGAAGGTGGATTGAACTTTTTAGCGATTATGATTGTGACATTCGCTATCATCCGGGCAAAGCCAATGTCGTAGCCGATGCTTTAAGTAGAAAGGAAAGGGTCAAGCCGAGAAGATCAAGAGCCATGAGCCTCACGGTGGGACAAAGTATTCGGGATCGTATCATAGAAGCTCAAGTGCAAGCTACCTTACCGGAAAATTTTGGTAATGAAGGGCTAGATGGTATGGAGCAACTTTTTGACCGGAAGGAAGACAACGGGTTATATTTAGTTGGGAAGCTTTGGATTCCAATCTTTGGCAATTTAAGAACTTTCCTAATGAATGAAGCCCATAAGTCGCCTTATTCGGTCCACCCGGGGTCGGATAAGATGTACTTTGATTTAAAGGATTTCTATTGGTGGCCGGGCATGAAACGTGATGTGGCTAAATATGTGAGCGAGTGCCTTACTTGCTTACAAGTGAAAGCCGATCATAAGAAGCCACCCGGGTTGTTGGTACAACCGGTGATACCGGCATGGAAGTGGGAAAGGATTGCAATGGACTTCGTCACGAAGTTACCAAAGACAAGAAATGGCCGTGATACTATATGGGTGATTGTGGATCGATTGACAAAGTCGGCTCACTTTTTAGCCATTCGTGAGACCGATAAGTTCAACACCCTAGCGCGTTTGTACATTAAGGAAAGTGGTGGCAAAACATGGAGTTCCGGTTTCTATTATCTCCGATAGAGATAGCCGGTTCAAATCAAAATTTTGGGAAGCTTTTCAACGTGCAATGGGTACTCAAATTGACATGAGTACGGCGTTCCATCCACAAACGGATGGGCAAACCAAAAGAACCATCCAAACGCTTGAAGATATGTTGAGGGCTTGTGCTATTGAATTTGGTGGAAGTTGGGAAGATCACTTACCGCTAGTGGAGTTCTCATATAACAATAGTTACCATGCGACTATCCAAATGGCCCCGTTTGAGGCGCTTTATGGTAGAAAGTGTCGTTCTCCACTCGCTTGGGCGGAAATAGGCGAGAGCCAACTTATTGGGCCGGAAGTAATAATTGAAACAACAAAAGTGATTTCAAAAATTAAGGAGAGATTACAAGTGGCCCGTGAAAGACAAACGAAATACGCCGATGTGAGGCGTAGACCCTTGGAGTTCAATGTTGGTGATCATGTACTTTTGAAGGTCTCCCGTGGAAGGGTGTTGTTCGTTTCATCAAGAGAGGCAAGCTTGCGCCAAGATACATAGGACCTTTTGAAATCATAGAACGTGTGGGCAAGTGGCTTACCGGCTAAAGCTACCTCAAGAACTTAGTGGAGTGCACAACGTGTTCCATATTTGTAATTTAAGGAAGTGCTTGGCGGACCCTACTCATCACGTGCCCTTGGACGAGATACAAGTAGACAAGAAGCTTAACTTTGTTGAAGAACCGGTAGAGATTGTGGATCGTGAATTCAAGAAGCTAAAGAAAAAGCGCTATACGATAGTCAAGGTTCGTTGGCATGCTAGACGTGGAGCCGAATTCACTTGGGAGCGGGAAGACTTCATGAAGTCAAAATATCCGCATTTGTTTAGTGATTAGGGTTCCATCGAATTTCGGGACGAAATTCCCTTAACGGGGGAATAATGTAACAACCGTGCATTTTGACTTTTGACTATGGGTACGTTTCCTAAGTTTTTGATTAATTAATATATGTTCAAGTGCAATCTAAGAGTCATTTGAGTGCAATGTGTGTTTTTTATATGGGTCGTTTTATTGTGCAACTAGAGACTTATGTGCAAGTTGAGATCCTTAGTTGGTGCTAATCGAATTTCATTTAGATGATATTTATGGTAACTAGTAAATGGTTATGGATCCTATCCATGGGTTATGCCCAAACCCATGACCCACCCAAGTAAACAAACCCTATCCTCCCTCATTTCCCTCATCCATTCATTCATAATACTTACATTTTCTCTCTCATCTCACTAAATACTCATACTCTCAATCTCTCTCTAAATTCTTGGTTCATTTATGTTAGTTTCAACTAGATTAATAACAAAACCATCATCCTTAGTATCATTCTAGCATCATATCAAAAATCCAAGTTTTTCAAAGTGCAAGAAAAAGCTTCATTTAGGTCAAAATCGGCTTTAATTGCTTGTGGAAGTTTTGGTAAGTGTTTTCTAGCTCAAATTCATCATTTCTAGTTATTAAACTTGTATTACACCTAAATCTAAGCACTCTTGGTCCTTATAGCTTCAAAATCCGAAATTAGGGTTTCTAGTTATCTAAATTAGGTCAAAATTCGATTTGGGTCAAAAGCCATGTTTTGGAATGGAACTATTGAGTGGGTTATGTTCAAATGAGTTTGTTATGTTCAAAAACGGGTCAAGGAACTCCTCAAAACGATTTATAAGTCAAAAACTAGGTTTTGGGTCGATTTTGTGTTCAAATGGGTCAAGATCAAATTTTAACAAGAAAATGGGTTAAAGGTTGGTTTTGGATGATGAAACATGTTTAGTTATGTTCAATTATGTTTAACTATGTTCAAAAATGGGTCTCGAAGTTGTGCAAATCGATTTCATGGTCTAAGTATCAAGAAATTAGGGTTTTGGGTCGTGCTTGGGTCAAGAGCACCTGCTGGTGCATTGCTGATTCAGAACAGGCGTAACTTACGCCCCTGTTGGCGTAACCTACGCCCCTCTCCATTTTCATTACGCCAAGACCCTACTGTTTACGCCCAAAACTCGTCCAAATTGCATGTTTCTGGAGCACCGTAGCCTACGCCCCTCTCTGGCGTAGGTTACGCCCCTTGAATTTTGCCCAGCGTAGCTTACGCCCAATCTCACCGTACCTTACGCCCATTGAGTTTCCTCCTAGCGTAACCTACGCCCATAAGGGTCGTAGCTTACGGCTGTCCCTAATGTTCATTTCCTGTTTTGATTTCTAAATCGTATTTCACTTTCCTTGGGACACATCGAACTTCCAAATGGGTCTTTCCTTGTCTTCCAAGTTATCGTACTCAGTTCTAATACGCGTTCAAGTCCCGGGTTCAACTCTAAAGTTCATAAAAGCTAAGTGAGGACATGATTGTATATATATTGATACGTACATGTACATTATGGTAGGTTGTGATCGCTTGGCAATTAATTGACGTTCTAGCTCACTTTAACTTCGGTAAATCAAGGCAAAGGTGAGTTTTTCGTAGCCTCCCCTACTCTTTTAAGAGTCGGGCTGAAAAGTGTACTTCGTGCATGATGTTATCTTGCGGCGTACAGGTTGTGTGACGTTTTGTTAATGTGCAATTATGTGATTAGTTGTATGGTTATTATAAGTTGTATATTGGGTTGTTTTAGGTTAGTTGTGTATATATGGAGGACGGTAATGCCTTTGAAAGGTTGGAGATGTGGTGGAAAGGCTGCGGATGACCCTATATATAAGCATCAAAGGCCTTTCAAAAGTAGTAGCGTACGAAGTATATACATATGAAGTTTGGTTGTGTGTGGATATTGTTGGTCATGGATGAGTGCATTTACGTGCAATTGAGTACAATGAGTACATTTACGTGCAATTGAGTACAATGAGTACATTTACGTGCAATTGAGTACAATGAGTATAATTACGTGCAATGGAGTACAATGAGTACATTTACGTGCATTTGAGTACAATGAGCACATTTACGTGCAATTGAGTACAAGTGTGCAATTTATTAGATCATGTTAATGTGAATGGTGTATTGGTTGACATGGGAATGTGTTCTTGTTCATCTTTTCCTGCGAACTCACCAACCTAGTGTTGACATTGTTTAGTACACTTTTCAGGTAACCAAGAGAACCCAAGAGCTTGATGCATTGCTAGATTGTTGGACTTGACCATGGATCCGTGATTCATTACCCGTTGATGGGATTTGCTTAGGATCATGAGCCATCTTTTGAATTGTTATTGTGTAAACTTTTGATGGTTGAATGCTCCCTATGCTTTTGTGACATTGTAACTTAATTGTTGGGTTCCCGGAATCCTCTTATTTTCATATAGTCTCGTTCTACGATAATTCCATCTTGTGTCATGCTTTTTGGTACATTTCGAGCCGAGCTCGGGGTGTTACAGTAATTCCTTTAGTAGATTAATCGATGATACTTGTGTTTATATGTGTATGTGAAATGTGTGTTTATTATGAGTTTGTAGTTAGTATAATTATGCATGATGGATTGTGAAGGAAATGTTGGACATTATGATGTGTGAATATAGTTAAAGGTACACGTGTGAGGAATGATATAGTTAGAATTATGGTCCGGAACATAATTGTAAATATATCATGATGCGGGCGTGTTCATTTGACGGTATTCATATTGACTAATGAAAGACAGGAAATGAAGGGTGATGAGGGAAGGAATTGGTGGAAAATGTGGTGTAATGATGACTTATACTTGTGTGGAAAGTAGTGAGAAGAGAAATGGAGGTGTTGATATAGTGAGATGATTCTGAGGTCAGAATCCTATTAAGGAGGGAGAATTGTAACATTCCAAACCTTTTATGTTTGACGTTTGACTTGTCCGTTAGTCAACGTTAGGTTATGTCATGTTATGTGCCTTAAATGAATTACGTGATTAAATGCTTATGTATTTAATATATGAAATGTAAGATTAATGTGTTAATGTGCAATATGATTAAAGTGATGAAAAAAATAATAAAAGATGATCAATAAAGTTACAAAGTGTTTCCGATAGGAGTAAGGGTCGTTAAGTGTTCCCGTATGCGTTAAACGAACAATTAGGTTACGAAACGTGTTATAAGAAAAGTATAAGGCCCTAGATGTTAAGTATTGAAACTTGTTCCAGCAGATGAGGGGCTTATATCACGACCATGTTACCCTAAAATCAGATCCAAACCTTTACAAAAGTTACACACACAAAACCCTAGGTCTCTATTCAATTTCTAGTCGATTTTGGGGGTTTTCGGAAGGGATTTCGCTTGCTTGTCGATCCGTTAATCATTCCTACAGGTATATTATCATTCATTGAATGTTAATTAAGTTTTCAATTTGGTTTTGCCTCTGTAGGGTCGACCATAAGGGTTGGGGTTGCCCGATTTTGACGTTTTCGGTTAAAAACGATGTTTTCATGATTAAATTGCTAATTGAGTGGTTAACTAAATCAAGTTACTAACTTTAAAGATGAATTATGTTATTTATATGTAAATAAAGGAAACCCAGGTGTTTAATTAGATCCATATGGGTTCAATTATGTTTTTGTATAAAACGATGCGGTTTTGAGTCGTTTTGATGATCAAAAGAGGGATTCGTGTATGCAAATGATTCGAGGATCAATTGGTGTTTTCAATAAGTCATTTTGGTCTTAATTTAAGTGTATTTGATGTTCATAAGGCCTGGAGTTGTGTTAAAGTCGAATGGGAGTCGAATTAGGTTAAAGATGGAAATTGCTGATCTGGTCATCAGTCTCGGCGAGGGCACTTTTCCCCCTCGGCGAGATCAGTATGGCTAGTATGGGTCTGGAGTTCAATCTCGATGAGGTCACTATTTCCCCTCGACGAGATCAAACATCAGAAAGGTTTAGGGTACTTTTAATTCTCTAGTTGATTTACTTCAATCGTTCTTGTACCTTAGGTTGTCGGGAACACTTGTCAAGCACGGTAAACTCGATTGTGATTGTTGAGTACTCCATTAAGGTAAGATACATGACTTTTCTCACGCTGGATGCACAACAAAATGTAGTTTTCTATAATTAACCTCTTAATCGGATTATCTTATATATGTGGGGTTTTCCGGGTGATGCGGGAGGTTATATGGGAATGTATGTATGTTGAAATGACTTATGTTGATATGATGACGTTTAAAGTTGAAGTAATTATATGCATGTATAGTATGATTAATAAAACGACGTAGCTATGATATGTTTAAGATATGCGTTGTGGTGTTGATAATGTCATTGATATGCCTTAATGTTGATATGTGATGGCTTATATGTGGGACGTAATTACAAAATGTCTAGTTTACTAGATTCACGTAAGAGATGTTATGAGTTGTGCACGTTAGTGGGATTAAACGTTAAAGTAGATGTGGGATTAGTTAGGGAATGAATATACCTAATGTTAAAGTAAAGTGTGAAATGTGGGAAATCGTTCTAGCCTTAGTGTTAGTGCGTAAAAAGTAAGAAAGATATAAATACGTGGGAAATGTTATAGCTAAATACGTGAGATTGATGTGAGAAGTGTTAAGCATAACCCGTGTTAGTTTATGCCAAGCTAGTGTGTACGTGGTCGCTTGAGTGGCTCCTTGCGGCATAGTTACGTGGGACTAGTATTTCCGGGTGAAGTGACTAACCACCAATGTTAAAAGCATAACGGGAAACTATGGAAATGGCATTGCCTTTCCTGAAAGATAAAACGTGGGAAATCGTGCTAGTAGTAATGCTAGTGCGTAAGATATGAGACGTGAGCTTAAGTTGATTAAGATAATTATAAGATTATGTGATAAAGATGTACATGTAATTTATGACGTGAGATTAAGTAAGATATGTTGTGACGTATGATTAACGATGATAGGCACAATTAGGGGTATATTCTCTACATGTGCTAAACTTATATGATTGATATGTTTATCTGTGATAGTAAGACGTGAGATGTTCTTCGAGTTGTAAGTATATGTTGAAATGAAATGTAATGCGATGGGATGTGGGAATAAGTAAAGATGGGATTATCTTACGATATTTGTGGATGATATGTAATGTGATCATGTTTTGATATATATAAAATACGAAGAAGTTTTATGAAAGTAAAATGAAGAACGTTTTATTAAAATGTGTGTATCTTACTTAGCTAATTTATTAGCTAACACTTGCTTTTATGAAATCGTTGTGTCTTCAGGATAAGCACGTTTGAGCTAGAGAGAGATTTAGCTCGTGAGATGGGTAGAAGAATAAAAGAAGATTAGCATTAGTGTCCCGATGCTTAGACTTCACCTTTAGCCGTTGTTTGGCTACTTTATTTATGACTTGCGTTTTATGTAATAATGTTGGCATTTATGTTGGTGCCAAAACTTGGATTTCATTTACGTTGTTTTGATGATGTACTTGGTAACACCATTTTATGAAAGGTACCATCCGTTACGGATGGGGCAGTTTTTAAGTGATCCTTTTCCGCTACGTTTAAACGCCGTTTGGCAAAGTTTTTGAAAATCCAGGTTTTAAAATGACGGGTGTTACATGGTGGTATCAGAGAAATGGTTTAAGTGAACCAAAGACCGGCCAAAAGCCATAGGTTTTGGACTTAAACCGATAAGGACTCGATAGGCTTAAGTAGTGAATGCTTTAGCTTTATGATATGATGCTTTTAGGACGGGTTGGGAAGAGTGAGAGTGTAGGTTTGAGGCCTATTATGTTTTGTGAATTGTTTAGGCAAATGTGAAGATAGCCTTAACCTCTCGTTGTTTGTTTTAATCCATCTATAATCGTCATCATTTTGTTGTAGACAAAATGGTTAATACTCGTGCTACTAGTCAACGTGATAGAGCTACCCCAAGTAATGCTCCAGCTAACCAGAATGGAGCTGGAAATGGAGTTAATCAAAGGCCTCCTCGAAGGCTACTTCTGGGTGAACAGCCAACAACGTCAGAAATTGAACGGGCTAACCCAGTGATCGAGCAAATTCCTACTCAAGCTGAAATACATGTAGAATTGAGGGCTATTCGAGCCCATTTGAGAAGGACTGAAGAGGAGTTGGCTCAAATGAGAGCTGAAAGGGAAGCTAGCTTGCATCGGGATGAGCATACTGATGGAAACTATTCCAACCGCTCAAACCATTCTGAGCCATCCATTGTAAGGTCACAGGTTGCTCCTGAGAATGTTGTTGCTGATGTGAATGGTGGGGTAAATGTAGTGGAGCCTCGTGTTGTGGTTGATCCTCGTGCCACTAACTTTAAGTATGATAGCTTCCAAAAATGTGGTGCGAAAAAGTTTGATGGTACTCAGGATGCTGTATGTGCTATGGAATAGTTGGATGATATAGAGGTTGTGTTTGCTTCATGTTATTGTCCCGAGGATATGAAAGTGTTGTGTGCTTCCCGAATGCTAAAGAAGAATGCTCGTAATTGGTGGAGCTCTGCTACTGTTTCATTGGCTCCCGAGGTATTAGCTGCAATGCCTTGGGGTACTTTTAGGGAAAAGTTTTTGGAGGAATATGTTGGTACTCGTGAGTTAAGGTTGATTGAAAAGGAGTTCAGAGCTTTAACCGCTAAGCCCGGTGCCATAATTGAGTATGCTCACTCATTTATGGAAAAGCTCAAGTTTGTTGGTCACATGATTCGTAGAGAAGTTGACCAAAATGAAGCTTACTGTGATGGTCTCCCTGCTAGCTATCGTGGCCTTTGTAGGCAATATACTACATTGTCTGCTGCGATTAAGGAGTCCAAAAGGTTAGATGATGACTTTAAAACTGAGAAAGTGGCTACTAAGGATGATGATAAGAAGAATGGATTCAAGAGAAGGTCTGATGAGTCATCGGATTCTAGGAAGAAATTTAAGAGTGGTTCGTCTTATGAAGGAAAAGATGATGGGAAAGATAGTCAGTGGTGTGCATCTTGTAAATCTCACCACAGTGGACCATGTTCGGAGAAAACTAGAAGATGTGACAAGTGTGGTAAGCAGTGACATGTTGCTTCTAACTGCAAGGATAAGACTCGGTGTTACAAATGTGGTGAGACGGAACATTTAATTGCTGATTGTCCTCGATAGAAAGATGATGGGAAAGATAGTCAGTGGTGTGCATCTTGTAAATCTCACCACAGTGGACCATGTTCGGAGAAAACTAGAAGATGTGACAAGTGTGGTAAGCAGTGACATGTTGCTTCTAACTGCAAGGATAAGACTCGGTGTTACAAATGTGGTGAGACGGAACATTTAATTGCTGATTGTCCTCGATAGAAAGATGATGCGAAGAAGGATGATACTCAAAAAGCCAAAGCTCATGCATATCAGATGATTACTGTGGAGGACGAGCTTGATGACGAGGTACCTAACCAAGTAATTCCTTAGTAAATTAATCGATGATACTTGTGTTTATATGTGTATGTGAAATGTGTGTTTATTATGAGTTTGTAGTTAGTATAATTATGCATGATGGATTGTGAAGGAAATGTGGTGCGAAAAAGTTTGATGGTACTCAGGATGCTGTATGTGCTATGGAATAGTTGGATGATATAGAGGTTGTGTTTGCTTCATGTTATTGTCCCGAGGATATGAAAGTGTTGTGTGCTTCCCGAATGCTAAAGAAGAATGCTCGTAATTGGTGGAGCTCTGCTACTGTTTCATTGGCTCCCGAGGTATTAGCTGCAATGCCTTGGGGTACTTTTAGGGAAAAGTTTTTGGAGGAATATGTTGGTACTCGTGAGTTAAGGTTGATTGAAAAGGAGTTCAGAGCTTTAACCGCTAAGCCCGGTGCCATAATTGAGTATGCTCACTCATTTATGGAAAAGCTCAAGTTTGTTGGTCACATGATTCGTAGAGAAGTTGACCAAAATGAAGCTTACTGTGATGGTCTCCCTGCTAGCTATCGTGGCCTTTGTAGGCAATATACTACATTGTCTGCTGCGATTAAGGAGTCCAAAAGGTTAGATGATGACTTTAAAACTGAGAAAGTGGCTACTAAGGATGATGATAAGAAGAATGGATTCAAGAGAAGGTCTGATGAGTCATCGGATTCTAGGAAGAAATTTAAGAGTGGTTCGTCTTATGAAGGAAAAGATGATGGGAAAGATAGTCAGTGGTGTGCATCTTGTAAATCTCACCACAGTGGACCATGTTCGGAGAAAACTAGAAGATGTGACAAGTGTGGTAAGCAGTGACATGTTGCTTCTAACTGCAAGGATAAGACTCGGTGTTACAAATGTGGTGAGACGGAACATTTAATTGCTGATTGTCCTCGATAGAAAGATGATGCGAAGAAGGATGATACTCAAAAAGCCAAAGCTCATGCATATCAGATGATTACTGTGGAGGACGAGCTTGATGACGAGGTACCTAACCAAGTAATTCCTTAGTAAATTAATCGATGATACTTGTGTTTATATGTGTATGTGAAATGTGTGTTTATTATGAGTTTGTAGTTAGTATAATTATGCATGATGGATTGTGAAGGAAATGTTGGACATTATGACGTGTGAATATAGTTAAAGGTACATGTGTGAGGAATGATATAGTTAGAATTATGGTCCGGAACATAATTGTAAATATATCATGATACGGGCGTGTTCATTTGACAGTATTCATATTGACTAATGAAAGACAGGAAATGAAGGGTGATGAGGGAAGGAATTGGTGGAAAATGTGGTGAAATGATGACTTATTCGTGTGTGGAAAGTAGTGAGAAGAGAAATGGAGGTGTTGATATCGTGAGATGATTCTGAGGACAGAATCTATTAAGGAGGAGAGAATTGTAACATCCCAAACCTTTTATGTTTGACGTTTGACTTGTCCGTTAGTCAACGTTAGGTTATGTCATGTTATGTGCCTTAAATGAATTACGTGATTAAATGCTTATGTATTTAATATATGAAATGTAAGATTAATGTGTTAATGTGCAATATGATTAAAGTGATGAAAAGAATAATGAAAGATGATCAATAAAGTTACAAAGTGTTTCCGATAGGAGTAAGGGTCGTTAAATGTTCCTGTATGCGTTAAACGAACAATTAGGTTACGAAACGTGTTATAAGAAAAGTACAAGGGCCTAGATGTTAAGTCTTGAAACTTGTTCCAGCAGATGAGGGGCTTATATCACGACCATGTTGCCCTAAAATCAGATCCAAACCTTTACAAAAGTTACACACACAAAACCCTAGGTCTCTATTCAATTTCTAGTCGATTTTGGGGGTTTTCGGAAGGGATTTCGCTTGCTTGTCGATCCGTTAATCATTCCTACAGGTATATTATCATTCATTGAATGTTAATTAAGTTTTCAATTTGGTTTTGCCTCTGTAGGGTCGACCATAAGGGTTGGGGTTGCCCGATTTTGACGTTTTCGGTTAAAAACGATGTTTTCATGATAAAATTGCTAATTGAGTGGTTAACTAAATCAAGTTACTAACTTTAAAGATGAATTATGTTATTTATATGTAAATAAAGGAAACCCAGGTGTTTAATTAGATCCATATGGGTTCAATTATGTTTTTGTATAAAACGATGCGGTTTTGAGTCGTTTTGATGATCAAAAAAGGGATTCGTGTATGCAAATGATTCGAGGATCAATTGGTGTTTTCAATAAGTCATTTTGGTCTTAATTTAAGTGTAT
>CM067170.1:66980905-66983405 GCA_034093135.1 Erigeron breviscapus
AATGTCTTACTGATACGTGCACTATGAACCTACAACCATTAGTAAATCCTACATTATAACATTTAGTTTGTTTGACAATACTTCTTTGGGGGCTGTTGTGATTTTGAGAAAGCCTAACATTTAGACCTATAATCACATTAGTTTTTAAGCTTCTGCCTATAATCAGTGAGGTTGGATATCGAAGGAAAACACATAATCTAAACTAGAAGTGGAGCATATATAAGCTAGAAGGATTTTTTTATTTTTTTTTGTTTCTTTTAGTTATAATCATGGCTACAAATTAGAAAAAGTGGGTACCTTCTTGACTGCCCTCTTTAGTAAATCTTGAGACACTTTATAAACCTTTAGTGACATAATTCTCTCATGCTCTTAGCGTAGATAACAGTTCACACATGAAGCTACACATATTCAAGAATGGGAAGAACTAGGGTGACCATGCAAAGCAAATTACAATAACGGGTGCACACGTAATTGTAATTTGCAACGCATGCTAATCCTGGGGAATCCCATTGTCTAGGGTCATAGTGATATGGTTTTAGATTTGTATAGTTTAATGTATGGTGGCTCCTCTCCCATACCATCGCTAATCAGTCTAGATTATAGTCTCAAGATGTACCTTAAAAATAGAAACTCGTTTCAAACCATTTGACTTTAAAAGACTATTTCTAGTATATGCGACAAATCCTTAATTAAAATCCTTGTAATATAGCGTTGATAATGCAAAAAAAAGGGTCACTCTCCCCACATATATAACAAATTCTTAATAGGAGGTTCTAAGTATTATTAAATTAGGTGTTTACTCGCCATATACAACTTCAGTAAATGAAAATCCCGAAACACATGACAAAGCTTTGAGAAAATAATAATAATAATAGTAATAATAATTATGATAACTAATATATAATAATAATAAAATAAGTCCTAATATAAATGAATAGATTAATAATAATAATAAATAATAATAATAATAATAATAATAATAATAATAATAATAATAATAATAATAATAATAATAATAATAATAATAATAATAATAAGGTATAATAAAATATAATAATAATAATAATAATAATAATAATAATAATAATAATAATAATAATAATAATAATAATAGTAATAATAATTATGAGATACTAAGTTATATATATAAGACTAAGTCCTATCTTCATCTAAAGCTCTACTCATCACTCTTACTTATACAACTTGTCATCCTTGTTAACATATTATCAAAACATAGCCGACACATTTAATAAGTCAGTACCAACTTAAGGGAAAAAAAAAACTAAGTAAAACAATGCGTTAAAAAAAAAAAGCTCCACTTCAACATATATAATTACTCATGCGCCCACAAACATATATATATTTATGTGTTTATTAATAATGATACGAACATCACCTAATCCAAAATTTATATCTATCACATATCTCATAATTATTTGTCTTATTTTATTATTTCATCTGTTTCTTTATTCATCTAACTTAATTATCAAATTCATATATTATATCATTTTGTAACCTCTTTCGATCATCATCATCTTATAATATTATTTTATCATCACTATACGGTAATATAGATCCCAATTTATGCCTCAAGAAAGTCAGCTTACTAATATATCAAACACCACACATGGATTTTCATGCTCTTTGAGAGACCATCATGGTAGGTTATCCTTGACTTGACAAGAAAAGTAGAAAGTGAATGTGACCCTTCGTAAGCATTTTGGAAAGCTAAACCAATCTTTGAGCAAGTGCTCAACTCTCACCTAAAGAAAGTGTCTAGAGTATCTCTCTAATAATTATATAATAAAACATTGTTGGGCTGGCGAGTTGAATTCAAATCTCTCTCAATTAGTTGAAAATTTTATATGATAGACTTTTAACTTGATATCTATTAATCATTATTTGCACATTTTTTTTAACTCATATCTTATTCATATTATAATAATAAGATCTAGCGAACTATCTTATACATATTGCTAAATGATTATTTTCATATATGAAAATTTATACTCATGTCTAGTAATCATAGCAATCATACTTAACAAGCTAGTGTAGCTAGCAAGACATATATCACAAATAAAAAGCACATAATAAGAAACAACTTAAATATCAAGAACATAATCAAGTAAACTCAAATAAAGTCCCATGTCAAGTGTAAATCCCATAATTCCATGCATGAATGTATAATCTCGCATTAACCCGAAACGTACCAAAGAAAAACATGTAGTCGATATAATAATAGTATTTAATATTTACTAAAAAAAAAAAAAATCAAAATTAAAAAAAAAAAAAAAAAAAAAAAAAAAAAAAAAAAAAAAAAAAAAAAAAAAAAAAAAAAAAAAAAAAAAAAAAAAAAAAAAAAAAAAAAAAAAAAAAAAAAAAAAAAAAAAAAAAAAAAAAAAAAAAAAAAAAAAAAAAAAAAAAAAAAAAAAAAAAAAAAAAAAAAAAAAAAAAAAAAAAAAAAAAAAAAAAAAAAAAAAAAAAAAAAAAAAAAAAAAAA
>CM067170.1:66988405-67003558 GCA_034093135.1 Erigeron breviscapus
AGAACTAAATGCAAATAACGATTCAGTGAATCCATTACAAAGACGAAACAAGTACCAAAATACAAAAGGAGCAATAACCATCAAGGTTACAAAGGAGCATTCAAAAGATGGCAATTAATCCTAAGTATAATGCAAAAGAGAAGGTCTATGAATCCTTAATTCATCAAGTCCAATGCCCGGGTTAAACAGCAAGCAAGCAGGCAAGCAAGCAACTATACTCCACGCCCAGGATTAACCTGATTACCTGAAAAGTGTACTAAGCATAGTCAACACAAGGTTGGTGAGTTCGTAGTAATGGTCCACAAGGAACCATAAACAATAATCATAATGTACAAGTAGAGGCTAGACGTGACTTACAGTGAGCCTCTAAGTAACACAATGATGTCCAATCAACAAAATTTCATAAGTACGTAAATGCGTGTAATGAATGCTCAATAATATGAATATCAAATGCAAGAACTAAAAGCATAAATAAGTCAACATGCCTATCATATGCGTGAACGCCAGTCACCAATGCAACGATACCCTTCTGTCATCACAATGAACAAGGCTGTATCTCAAAATCATCGAGATATATATGTCTATATACTCGGAGTCAGGCACTACATCCAAAATGGGTGCATACATCTATGCACCAGGATGTCGGCAATCCCCTGCCGAGGGTTATCAATAATGTATGCAATGCTTACAATCAAATGTAAATGCATCAGTCATGAACCAACAATCAATATACGATGAACTTGAACCAACAATCAATAATCGTAAGTTATAAGCCACTAATCAACATTCAACGAACGTGAACCAACAATCAATATACGATGAACTTGAACCAACAATCAATAATCGTAAGATGAACTTGAACCAACAATCAATATACGATGAACTTGAACCAACAATCAATATACGATGAACTTGAACCAACAATCAATATACGATGAACTTGAACCAACAATCAATATACGATGAACTTGAACCAACAATCAATATACGATGAACTTGAACCAACAATCAATATACGATGAACTTGAACCAACAATCAATATACGATGAACTTGAACCAACAATCAATATACGATGAACTTGAACCAACAACCAAGTCAACCAAACGAAAAGAACCGTCACATCAATCCAACAATCAAGTCAAACAATCAATAAATCAATAAATGCAAGTAAACACGCCAGGTTCACACTTTTCAGCCCGAATCTCAAGTGAGTAGGGAGATACGAAACTCACCTCGATTGGTTAAGAAAGCTAAGATTGATATAAAGTCACGTTATTATCGTACAATGTTCTCCTCGCGTCCAACACCTAAATATCGATCATACACATTCACATCAACATTCATAAACACATACGTAGTTATCAAGAAAACGGCAAAACCCTAAATAGGTTTCCAAAGTGTTTCTCGACGTTAAATGACTTCTAAGACTCTTAATCAATGTTAAATAAGTTAAGAAGTGATTTAGAACGATACACGAAGCGTTCATAGGGTTCTGGAAGTCAAACTAGGTCAAACAGGAAATTCAGCAACAAAGGGGGCGTAACCTACGCCCTAAACTGGCGTAGGTTACGGTGGTTCAAAACCACCAGGCGTAAGCTACGGTAAAAAGGGGCGTAAGGTACGGTGGTAAGAAAACAACTGGCGTAAGTTACGGTCAAACTGGGCGTAACCTACGGTCCTCTAGAAAGTTCACTTTTGGCGTCTGGAGTGGCGTAAACAGTGGGTTTTTGGGCGTAAGGTAAGACTTCGGCGTAAGCTACGCCCCAAAGGGCCGTAACTTACGCCCAAACAAAATACACCTAGCGTAAGCTACGCCCCAAGGGGGCGTAGGTTACGCCCCTTACTGGGCAACCCACGAACAGCAGCAGCAGTTTAGTGCAGAAACTAAACCCAAAAACCCCCAAATTCGACCCAAATCGATTTACAACGACTTGTAACCCATTTTGAAGCATAACTAAACATCAATAACCATAAATACACATAACCCAACCCACAAATTCGACCAAAACATCACAATCACTTCCAAATCACCCAAACCCTAATTTAAACCTAATTTGACCCAAAATTAGTTTTAAGCCGATTTATGTAACACCCGTCGTTTAAAAATATGGGTTTTCAAAACTTTTCACCTAACGGTGTTAAATTGCGGAAGTAAAGACTGTAAAAGTCAAAACCGATAAAAACATTTCGGTTTCTGCATTTATTTGGTGTTACATGCCATATCAAACAATAGTTCAAATGAAAACCCAACGGTTGCCCAACATAAAACAACCGTTCACAAGTCACAACATAAATTCGACATTAAGTACGAAATGTAAATAAATGACTAAGCAAAGAATCGTCTATGGATAACTAAGGCTCCTTCAATGAATCTACCCAAGCTCACACATCCTTCATCTAATTCCATCAAGCTAAACCTGAGGGAACAACCACATTAAAGAAGCAAGTGTTAGCTATAAGAATAGCTAAGTAAGATAACACTTAATTAAAAGCATTTGTCCAATTAAAACAATCTTCATTATTAGACAAGTTTTATTAGGCATAACACACATCACACGTTCACACATATACTACATTTCGACTTCATATTAATTAGGATAATCATCCTAAATGTGCCTATCCTGCATTAGTTTACACATTGTCACACATATACTACATTTCGACTTCATATTAATTAGGATAATCATCCTAAATGTGCCTATCCTGCATTAGTTTACACATTGTCACACATATACTACATTTCGACTTCATATTAATTAGGATAATCATCCTAAATGTGCCTATCCTGCATTAGTTCACACATTGTCACACGTATCTTTGTTAACTGCATATAAGTGTGTCCTGCATCACACCCGACTGGATGATCAGTCAAAAGACTACTCATCTTACGTCGTTAAGGAGTGGCAAGCCAATCCAAGAGTAATCCGTATGTGGAGGTTGGTCAAACCTCTCGTATTACTCGCCCTGCGTTATAAAGACCATGTTGCGAGGAGCCACCCAAGCAACAACTGCATCAACGCACTCATCCGGCTGAGACAAGTACGGGTTAAGCTTAACACTTTCCCTGCATTAGTTTTATGAGCTCAATTTCACACATATAGATTGGGTCCCTGCATTCCCAAACATTAACACACATATAGTCTAGGTAACACACATTCCTAGACATTCACACACTTTAACTTCATTACGTTTGGATCCTTAAATGTGCAAGTGACATAGTAACCTAGCAAGTCTAGTGAACTAGGCGTACAAGTCAAGCATGCATATCACACATCAACTTCATTTCTATATATCATGCATATCAAGATACTTCATTAAACTACATCAACTGCATAGCTACATACTACATTAAGCAATACTACATTACACTACAATAGGGACTGCATCTCAGGTCTCATGGTCAACTGCATAACCCATAATACCTCCCAAGTAACCCATATGCCCACATGCAATATAAAGATACCGAATGGAAGTGTTTACGATTTGAAACCAGCTTTTAGTTGATCCCCCAGCGTGTCAAAGTAGTGTATCTTACCTGGTAGTAGTGTACGCGCGCAAACAAATAGCTAATAGTGCTTATCAGTAATCCCCGACACCTATCGTACATTAACATATGAAATATAAGTCATTTGGGACTCAAACGAACTTAACAAACCTCACGAACTTAGTCTGGAAAATCCTTCTTACGAACTTAGCTACAGTTCTTACGAAGATAGTTTGTTCTTACGAAGATAGTTTGTTCTTACGAAGATAGTTTGTTCTTACGAAGATAGTTTGTTCTTACGAAGATAGTTTGTTCTTACGAAGATAGTGACTGCGTACGAAAATAGAAGCCTTACGAAGGTTATCTTCGTTCGAAGTGCAGAAACGTGTTTTTCGACCTTTTTCCAGAAAATGACCCCAAAACTCTTTAAGTACCGATCGAATTGACACAAAAACATTAATCTTTGATCATCAAAACATCTCTTATCAATCCAAATCGTTAAAACATCGTTTACAATCGTTTTAGGCCAAATACTTGATTAAAACACATAAATTAACCAAGAACACAATGAAACCCTAATTCCTTTACAAACCCCTTTTCAATCAGATTTGATTCAACACACACGACTCATGATCTGAAAATACGATCAATGAATTGATTATTACCTGTAAATGACAAATAGAATGCAAATACTCTTGACAATGACCACCAATTCACACACAAAACGACTTTTCGGCTTGAGATTTGATGAGAGAAGACTATGGAATGACTTAGGATCAGTTAGGGCTTGTTTAGAAGAAGTGAGATCTGCAAATAACCTCCTAATGACAGCCTCTAAGCTACTAATCCCGTTTTTGACTTTCCACACATGTCAAAACTAGTCCCTAGGCTTCCTAATCCTTCATTATTGGTCACAAACTTCTTTATTGCCCATATACAACATTAACCCTTCATTAAATGTCACTACATAGACATAATTTCTTCATATTTCACACATTTATACTACATTAACATTTAGGTTTTCAAACCTCACACATAACACACATTAACTACGTATATGCATATATTCACACTAGACTTAACGACACACATGAGGTTGACTTAACGGCGTTAGTCAAATCTTAAAGAAAAGTTTGGGATGTTACAATTACCTCCCCCTTAAGAGGATTCCGTCCCCAGAATCTCATCATTAAGGAACAACTCGGGATAATTCTCCTTCATTACTGCTTCAGTTTCCCAAGTCAAGCTTTCTCCATGATTATGCTTCCACTTTATCAAGACAAGATCTATCACTTTCCTGCGTAACTTCTTTTGCTTCCTTCCAAGTATTGCCACCGGTTCTTCAACCATTTTCTTCATTGGGTCAATGCTCACATCTTGAATTGGAATCACACTTGACTCCTCGGCTAGACACTTCCTTAGGTAGGATACATGAAGGTGTTGTGAATTCCATCCAATTCTGGAGGTAATTCCAACTGATATGCTACATCCTTAATGCGTTTCAAGATTTTAAAAGGTCCAATAAATCTTGGACTCAACTTGCCCTTCTTTCCAAATCGGATTACTCCTTTCCATGGTGACACTTTCAGCATCACTAAGTCACCTACATTAAACTCCATTGGTCTCCTTTTCTTATCTGCATAAGTTTTCTGCCTTTCTCTGGCCACACGTAAAGCTTCTTTAGCTACATTAACTTTCTCAGCGGAGATTTCAATAATTTCGGGACCGGTTAACTGCTTTTCACCGGGCTCCATCCAACAACTTGGAGTCCTACATCTCCTTCCATATAACATTTCAAATGGTGGCATTCCAATACTTGCATGGTGACTATTATTATAAGCAAATTCAATCAACTTCAAGTGTTCATCCCATGCTCCACCATAGTCTAGTACACACGTTCTCAACATATCCTCTAAGGTTTGGATGGTTCTCTCACTTTGCCCATCGGTTTGAGGATGATAGGCGGTACTCAAGTTCACTCTAGTACCCAATTCTCGTTGAAGACCCTTCCAAAATTTAGACACAAATCTAGTGTCCCTATCCGAGACAATAGACAATGGAACTCCATGTTTCGAGACAACTTCATCTATATACATCTTTGCCATCTTCTTTAAAGGCACATCTTGTCGGGTAGCTAGAAAATGAGCACTCTTCGTCAATCTATCTACAATCACCCAAATCATATCATTCCCTTTCGGCGTTTTCGGTAGCTTCGTTACAAAGTCCATCGTGATATGATCCCATTTCCACTCGGGAATGTCTAATTGATGCAACAAACCATACGGCTTTTTATGGTCCGTTTTCACACGTGCACATGTCAAACACTTTGCTACAAAATGAGCTACTTCACCTTTAATATCCGGCCACCAATAAATCGGCTTCAAATCTGCATACATTTTGGTGACACCGGGATGCATCGAATACCTACTCCTATGGACCTCTTCAAGGATCAACTCCCGGTTACCACCAAGCAGTGGCACCCAAATACGACCCTTGTATGTTTTAAACCCACGGCTATTAGTCTCCATCACAAGTCGTTTCTTCTTCCCAATACTCTCTTTATCAATATTATCCTTCATTAATGCCATCTCTTGTGCTTCTTTAATTCGATCTAATAGACCCGACTTGGCTTGAACTTGCATGCTCATCAACTTACAAGAAGAGCTTTGCACTTTCCTAGTTAGTGAATCCGCCACTACATTGGCTTTACCCGGATGGTATTTGATTTCACAATCATAGTCTTTAAGTAATTCCATCCACCTTCTTTGTCTCATATTCATCTCCTTTTGAGTAAACATATATTGTAAACTCTTATGGTCGGTGAAAAGTGTGCATTTAGTACCATATAAGTAATGTCTCCATAATTTCAATGCAAACACAACCGCCGCTAGCTCAAGATCATGGGTAGGGTAATTCTTCTCATGAGGCTTCAACTGACGTGAAGCATAGGCAATCACTTTGTCTCTCTGCATTAAGACACAACCCAAACCCGTAATAGAAGCATCGCTATATACCACTAAATCATCGGTACCTTCAGGCAAGGCAAGGATAGGAGCTTCACACAACTTCTTTTTCAACGTTTGGAATGCATTTTCCTGCTTTTTCAGTCCACTCGTACTTCACACCCTTCTTTGTTAATTCCGTCATAGGCTTGGCTATTCGGGAAAAATCCTGAATAAACCTTCTATAATACCCAGCCAAACCAGAAAACTCTTAATCTCGGTAGGAGTCTTTGGCTGCTCCCACTTTGAAACAGCTTCAATCTTTGAAGGATCTACTTTAATACCTTCTGATGAAATAACATGACCAAGAAACTGCACTTCTCGAGCCAAAACTCACATTTAGAAAACTTTGCGTACAACTTCTTCTCCCTCAACACCTCCAAAACTGCTTTCAAATGCTCACGGTGTTCATCCTCTGACTTAGATTAGATCAAAATATCGTCAATAAACACAATAACAAAATGATCTAGAAAGGGCGGCATACCCGATTCATTAAGTCCATAAACGCGGCTGGAGCATTGGTCAACCCAAATGGCATGACCAAGAACTCATAATGACCATATCTAGTCCGGAAAGCTGTCTTTGTTACATCTTCCTTCTTTACCTTCAACTGATGATAACCGGACCGCAAATCAATCTTTGAAAAATACGAAGCACCATGTAGTTGATCAAAAAGATCATCAATTCTCGGGAGAGAATACTTGTTCTTGACCGTTCGTTTGTTCAACTCACGATAGTCAATACACATGCGCATCGATCCATCCTTCTTCTTAACAAAGAGAACCGGAGCTCCCCAAGGCGAGGAACTAGGTTGTATGAACCCCTTGTCAAGTAATTCCTGAAGTTGCGTCATTAATTCCTTCATTTCTGTAGGAGCTAATCGGTAAGGTTCTTTAGCAACGGGTGTAGCACCGGGAATAAGATTTATCTGAAAAGTAACTTCACGATCGGGAGGAATACCGGGTAGATCATCGGGAAATACATCGGGGAAATTGGATACTACATCAACACTAGCGATTGGAGACTTCTCTTTTCTTGCATCAATGACATAAGCCAAGAAATGGCTCTTGTTTTTCCTTATACATTTAATAGCTTTCATCATACTAATAATCTTTATTCCTCCTCTCTTCTTGTCTCCATACACCGCTATCACTTTACCCTCGGATATAGGCAATCGAATTATCTTTTGGGAACATAAAATACTAGCTTCATTTCTAGCCAACCAATCCATACCAATCACTACATCAAAACCACCTAAGGTAGTAGGCAATAGTTGGACTGGAAAAGAACGACCTTCAATCTCAATGTCACAATCGTCATAACCCACACGTATATTATTAACCGTACCATTAGCAATTTCTACCTCTAATGAACAATCTAAGGGAGTAGTGACTCTTTCTAGCTTAGGAGCAATAATGTGGACACAAACGACCTATTTGCACCTGAATCAAATAAAACAGAGGCAGGCTTTGAGTTAACAAGGAAAGTACCACATACCACTTCATCGTTGTTCCTTGCGTCATCAACCGTCATTTGAAGAGCTCTCACTTTTGTTGCTGTCGTGGCGGTCTTCTTTCCAACATTCTTAATCAGTGGACAATCGGCAATGAGATGACCCGTTTCTTGGCATTTGTAGCAACGAGTCTTGTCCCTACATTCAGTGGCAAGATGTCCCGACTTCCCACACTTATGGCACCTTCTTGTCTTGTCGGTACAATGCCCTTCATGAATTATCTTGCAAAATGTACACCATGAACCATTCTTCTTTTTATCCTTGTCACCACTCGAACTACCACTTCCACGGAACTTCTTATTATTATTGTTATTGGAAGACCAATTTGACCTTCTTTTAAACCCCGACTTCTTATCATCACTCTTCTCAACCTTCTTGTCCGAAGCGAAATCATCGTCAAGCTTCTTAGACTCCTTGATAGCTTCAGTCAGAGTCTTGTGCTGCCTGCAGATACCTCGATAACTCGGAGGCAAACCATCAACATAGCAAGCAACCTGATCTGCATCAGTACGGAATATATGACCCACGAACTTCATCTTCTCCATGAAGGAACGAGCATACTCGTTGACCTTTCCGACTTTAGCCGTCAAGGCACGAAACTCCTTTTCCATCTTACGCTGCTCATGAACCCCAATATATTCCTCAATGAATTTCTGCTTAAAGTTAGCCCACGAGATAGCAGATACCATAGCTGGAGTCATCGAAATAGTAATGCTCTTCCACCAATCCCGAGCACCTTCTTTTAACATTCGACTAGCGCACAACACCTTCTTATCCTCGGGACAGTCACAGGCTTCAAAGACCATCTCCGTATCATCGAGCCATTCCATGCAACCCACTGCATTAAGGGTTCCATCAAACTTCTGACCTCCACACTTCTGGAAACTTTCAAACTTAAACCGAGGGGCTTGAACGACATTAGGAGTAACCACAACGGCATTTGCAGGGGGAACAACAACATCATCGACCGGTGGCTCAGAGTGGTGAGAAGGCACTGAATAGTTTCCATCAGTTCCTTCAGCATTTTCAGCAAGAGCGTTGTTCAATTGCTCCTGTGTCTGGGCCAATTGGGTCTGGAGAGTCCGTACGAGATTGTACAACTCAGCCGTGTTAGGGATTTGTTCCACCACTTCCTCATTAACCCTAGGTGGATTGCCGGGAGGTGGAGGCATAGGACCCAATGAGCCTTGCTGATTGACCTGGCGGGGATTTCCTCGATTTCTATTTGCATTGGCTGCAACAGCAGCAGCAGCATTGGCAGCATTTGCAGCGCCTGCACCTGGATGGACAGGTGGGGTAATGCTAGCAGTAGCTCCATCACGTCGGAAGTTGCGGTTGCGAGTGTTAACCATTTTCCTTTAATAAAAAGGTAGAGTCGATAAGCGCAAATTAAAGCAAAATGCTTGTTAAGATAAGGCTAAAGCATATCATCGTAACGTAAACATCTCATAAGCCCTATCGCACTCGCACTCGTCCCAACCCATCTTATATCATCTTTCATTAAAACTAAGGCATCCTACAAATACCTAGCATGCATATCTTAAGTTTAAGTCCAAATCCTATGGTTAATAGGCTTGGTTCACTTAAACCACTTCTCTGATACCAACTTGAAACACCCGTCGTTTAAAAATATGGGTTTTCAAAACTTTTCACCTAACGGTGTTAAATTGCGGAAGTAAAGACTGTAAAAGTCAAAACCGATAAAAACATTTCGGTTTCTGCATTTATTTGGTGTTACATGCCATATCAAACAATAGTTCAAATGAAAACCCAATGGTTGCCTAACATAAAACAACCGTTCACAAGTCACAACATAAATTCGACATTAAGTACGAAATGTAAATAAATGACTAAGCAAAGAATCGTCTATGGATAACTAAGGCTCCTTCAATGAATCTACCCAAGCTTACACATCCTTCATCTAATTCCATCAAGCTAAACCTGAGGGAACAACCACATTAAAGAAGCAAGTGTTAGCTATAAGAATAGCTAAGTAAGATAACACTTAATTAAAAGCATTTGTCCAATTAAAACAATCTTCATTATTAGACAAGTTTTATTAGGCATAACACACATCACACGTTCACACATATACTACATTTCGACTTCATATTAATTAGGATAATCATCCTAAATGTGCCTATCCTGCATTAGTTCACACATTGTCACACGTATCTTTGTTAACTGCATATAAGTGTGCCCTGCATCACACCCGACTGGATGATCAGTCAAAAGACTACTCATCTTACGTCGTTAAGGAGTGGCAAGCCAATCCAAGAGTAATCCGTATGTGGAGGTTGGTCAAACCTCTCGTATTACTCGCCCTGCGTTATAAAGACCATGTTGCGAGGAGCCACCCAAGCAACAACTGCATCAACGCACTCATCCGGCTGAGACAAGTACGGGTTAAGCTTAACACTTTCCCTGCATTAGTTTTATGAGCTCAATTTCACACATATAGATTGGGTCTCTACATTCCCAAACATTCACACACATATAGTCTAGGTAACACACATTCCTAGACATTCACACACTTTAACTTCATTACGTTTGGATCCTTAAACGTGCAAGTGACATAGTAACCTAGCAAGTCTAGTGAACTAGGCGTACAAGTCAAGCATGCATATCACACATCAACTTCATTTCTATATATCATGCATATCAAGATACTTCATTAAACTACATCAACTGCATAGCTACATACTACATTAAGCAATACTACATTACACTACAATAGGGACTGCATCTCAGGTCTCATGGTCAACTGCATAACCCATAATACCTCCCAAGTAACCCATATGCCCACATGCAATATAAAGATACCGAATGGAAGTGTTTACGATTTGAAACCAGCTTTTAGTTGATCCCCAGCGTGTCAAAGTAGTGTATCTTACCTGGTAGTAGTGTACGCGCGCAAACAAATAGCTAATAGTGCTTATCAGTAATCCCCGACACCTATCGTACATTAACATATGAAATATAAGTCATTTGGGACTCAAACGAACTTAACAAACCTCACGAACTTAGTCTGGAAAATCCTTCTTACGAACTTAGCTACAGTTCTTACGAAGATAGTTTGTTCTTACGAAGATAGTTTGTTCTTACGAAGATAGTTTGTTCTTACGAAGATAGTTTGTTCTTACGAAGATAGTTTGTTCTTACGAAGATAGTTTGTTCTTACGAAGATAGTGACTGCGTACGAAAATAGAAGCCTTACGAAGGTTATCTTCGTTCGAAGTGCAGAAACGTGTTTTTTGACCTTTTTCCAGAAAATGACCCCAAAACTCTTTAAGTACCAATCGAATTGACACAAAAACATTAATCTTTGATCATCAAAACATCTCTTATCAATCCAAATCGTTAAAACATCGTTTACAATCGTTTTAGGCCAAATACTTGATTAAAACACATAAATTAACCAAGAACACAATGAAACCCTAATTCCTTTACAAACCCCTTTTCAATCAGATTTGATTCAACACACACGACTCATGATCTGAAAATACGATCAATGAATTGATTATTACCTGCAAATGACAAATAGAATGCAAATACTCTTGACAATGAGCACCAATTCACTCACAAAACGACTTTTCGGCTTGAGATTTGATGAGAGAAGACTATGGAATGACTTAGGATCAGTTAGGGTGTGACAACCGCCAGATTTGAGGTTAGCTAAACTTAGAAAGTTTACTATGCATGTGCTATTTATAGAAAGTTAAATTTAAATATGTGATATTTAAAGTCTTATGTGTCAACCATGATCAAACGCCGTTATAAAATAACGATACCGACACACATTCATCAAGTTGATGAACCGGTCAAGGAGGACCTCCATAATATGCATTTTTGTGATATATGATTTTTATGTGACAATATGTATCTAGTTAAGATCTCTTTCGTTAGTAAAAGTGCCATATGAAATATATGTCGTTATATATTTACTAAATTATTAAAGAACGCTCTTATGCAATAATAATAATTGACACAATTTATAAAAACATGAATTATAAAAACATGACATATTATTTTTAGTTTCCTAACTAAAAATTTATACAAAATGATATATATGTTATTTAGAAAAATACATGGATCAACTAACTAGTTCAAATCTTGGACTAAATAAATTGCTAGACTAAAAATAAGCCCATACCCCCCTAGTCCATGTAATTTTCGGTTATAGCCCAGCCCATGACCCAAGCCCAGTAGCCCAATCATCCTAGCCTATAAAAAGGGTAGTATAATTCTCTGCCTTTTCTCTTGATGTTGCACGCCCCATACACACACACTGACACCCACGTGAGCTTCTCTCTCCCAATAAACAAAAGCAACCAAAAAGCCAAAGACTATTCATCTTCTCCCTCCCTCTTTCACCCCAACCGCCGGCCACCACTCTCCTGCAGCCCAACCGCCGCCTGCCACCTCCCTCTCGCCGGAAAACAAACCCGGCAGCCACCCCCATCAACCCTAAGGTTTTTCTGCAACCCTAAACAACCAAAACCCCCCACCGCTGCTGCTGGCCGCTGCTGCTGCTGCTGGCCGGACCTTCAACCACCACCATTCGACTCCATTAACATCCAGGAAGGTGAGGAACGTAAGTAAATACCTCCTAACGTAAACCCACTTCTTATCTCTCTCTAAAAACCCTAACCGGTTTCCTTTCTTTTTCTTTTTCTTCTCGTCGCAGCCGCGCACCACCACTCCACCACCACCTCGCGACGACCCAGGAAGAAGGAGGAGCGTACAGGTATCATTTCAGGTCGTTTCATGGCTGCCCATGCTTAGTTATAGTGCCGTAAATCTCAAAAACGTTTTTCACTTGTTTTTCTTGATTCTCAGCCGCGAGCCGCCGTGAACAGCCACCACCAGCCACCGTTGCAGATTTGTTAAATACTCAAACAAGTTGTTAAACTATCCCTAAGGTTTCTGTAACGTCGATTTTCGACCATGCTAAGTTTTTAGTATCCTTCCTTTCTTTTTTTTCGGTTAAACACCACCGCGAACCACCACCCTCCACCACCTTTTGCCACCTTATATCACCACCATAAACCACCATTGTTGGTCTCTGTTTTCGGGACAGAAATGCCGGCCTTTATGCTGCTCAAAACTAAAATCGTTTTCCTTTTGGCCATGAACTTCGACCGAGTTGTAAAACCGAAATAAAAACGAGCTTTCGAATTCCAACTACAAATGCACGTCTAGTTTTGTGGCTATTGTCACACTTTGAAAACAGATTTTCTTTTGGGAATTTTAAAATGATTTCTGGAAAGTTACATAATTAATTAAATTAATTAATTGTTTAAGTTAATAATCATTAATTGCATCTAATGATTGTAAAGTCCTAGGTGATTGTTCCCTCTTCCAAGTAATACCTTTATGACATAAATCCCAACACGCATAATGATTAACTTTTCTTGGAAATATAAAAGCATGCTTTAAGTATAATCATTGTTGTGATAATCTATGCTAGTAAAGTTTAACGTGCTAGTTAAATGCCCATTAATTAACTATGTATATATATATAAATACATATATATAATATACGTTATATACATGTATATATATATCTATTAATATAACTTGACCCACCATGCCCACCTCCTAATTAGGACATCGGTGCAAAGTGTGCGGTGACTTAGCACGCTTCGGGTGCAAACATGACCTATATGATTATATTATATTTATATATAGACCCACCATGCCCATCTTCTATTTAGAATGTTGGTGCAAAGTTGTGCGGCGACATATTTATATTTTATACTTTTAATTCGTGGTTATTCCAACTCACAACCATACTTAATTGACAATTGCCCAACTCCTATTATGAAAACCGGTGCACTCGTATGGGTTGTGAGGGAGAATGATCGCGAATGCCACGTTATGATTTATTTCAACACACAACTGTTAGAAATCCAAAAATAGTGATAAATTGTAATCTAGACTAGAGGAATTTCTTGTTGTTAAGTCATAGATAAATGATCACTAAGGTTGAGGGGCTAATTGTGACAATTAGCATAATTGTGTAATTAGACTATAAATAGCCCTCTCATACCTTAGAGATCATAACCTTGACATAACTTTTGACACATAACTTGAACACATAACTTTGTCTTAATACCAGATCTACACACAGTTACACAATTCTCTCTCAAAACACACACAAACACCAAGAACACACACTCACCAAATCCACCATTGATGAATAGAATTCAGTAGTTAAAATCGTGTTATAACAAGTGGTATCAGAGCGAAACATCAATCTGATGACGATCCATACCTGAATTCATTCACAAATTCATCAAAATCAAATTTATTCAAAAATTCTGTTCGAATTTTTCACCTACTGGTTCATCAAAATTCACACTTCAAATCACATAAAATCACAATTATTTGTTCACCATTAGATTTGTGGTTGTTGAAAACATAATCCTGTCAAGTTTCAAGTTCCAATTCAATCTAAATCTCGAGATTGAATTTTGAGTTTTGGCGCGAATTTTGAGGGATTTGAAGCTGTTGAGTTTTGTGTTGAAGTTTGTTCATAATTTGGTTGCGGACATGAATTCAAACAGTTTGCCAGTTATTTCGTGATCTAACTCCTAGTAATTCAAAAGATATTGAAGTTTTTAAAAAGTTGTTAATGGAGTTTTTCTGGAAAACTGTTGAGATGAAGAAGATGACCAAGACGATCTTCACTAGGACAATCTTCCTAAGACCGTTTTAGTTCCAGTGATTTGTGACTTGTTAGACGATCCTCACAAGATTGTTTTTAAACAATAGTGTGTTGTGGTAGTGTTTGATTCTGGCTAATTAATCCGAAAGGATTGGTTTGGTCAATTCAAATACTTAGAAGTTTTTGAGAAAGAAAACAAGACGATCTTCATACCAAGATCGTCTCATTTCCTAGATACCCAAGACGATCTTCACCAAGATCGTTTCATACCTAGATACCCAAGCCGATCTTAACCAAGATCGTCTCATTTCCTAGATACCCAAGCCGATCTTAACCAAGATCGTCTCATTTCCTAGATACCCAAGCCGATCTTTACCAAGATCGTCTCATTTCCTAGATACCCAAGACGATCTTCACCAAGATCGTTTCATACCTGAGATACCCAAGACGATCTTCACCAAGATCGTTTCATTTCTTAGATA
>CM067170.1:67004558-67024558 GCA_034093135.1 Erigeron breviscapus
ATATTATACTATTATATTATATTAATATATATAAACCCATGAAAGACCAACTCCAACTAGCACGTGGACAACCCTAACGATTATCACATAAGAAAACATTTTTTTAAGAAAATGTATTATAACAATATTATTTGGAAGAATAAGGAAAATCCTTAGGAACATTATAGCATAGATTGTTAAGACAAGTTTATATTTTATTTCTATAGGTTAACACATTCAAGAAGTTTCCCTATTTGCAAATTGTGGCTACTTGAAACTAAGGTGAGTTCATAGCCCACACTTTCTTACTATTTTGGGTGAGATGCATGCTCTATGTTTTACATGTGGAACACAAGTACCAAACTACGTATATGATGATTGTCTAAGTTGCTTGATCCCATTAAAGTCCTCCCATCATGAATTGTTAGTTATGGATTTAAACGAGATATGATGAATAGTACTATTTGGGTTGACACCCCCATTCGGGTTGGTCGCACCAACTTGACCAGTGATGGTCGAACGAATGCATGCATATTTGGATTCCCAAGTATTATGGATCAAATACTTGCTGAGGCACAATGTTACTTATTACCGTCGAGTTTCAATTCATGAGCTTAGTACAATATATACATTATATTTTTCATAGCATTGTTTTTGAACAATGGCTACACGACATTGCGGGTTAGCAATGGTCACACTTAAATCTTGTGGTTTCATGCAAATTACTTATTTACTCCTATGAATTCACCAACATTATTGTTGACCCATTTTAGCATGTATCTCAGGTCCGTAAGATGCACGGTAGGATTCACATAAGGCTATTTCGCCACTTGGAGTTGATGTTTCGTTTTTATCATGGAAAAGACTTTACTTTTGTTCAAATTATCATTGTTGTCGAAACCAATGATAGCACCACCTATCGAGGATTTAGAATTCCTAAAAATACTCTTTAAATTATTGTAATGTTTTTCCCTTAATGTATTTCCAATATTTCAAGACAATGAACTTATGTTAAATGAAATGTTTTCAAAACGACTCCTTTATAGTCGTTCATTATGCCTTGTGTTGTGATTTCATGAATGTTGCACCTCGTACCCTTCCGCATTATTATGGGGTGTGACATAGGGCTTGTTTAGAAGAAGTGAGATCTGCAAATAACCTCCTAATGACAGCCTCTAAGCTACTAATCCCGTTTTTGACTTTCCGCACATGTCAAAACTAGTCCCTAGGCTTCCTAATCCTTCATTATTGGTCACAAACTTCTTTATTGCCCATATACAACATTAACCCTTCATTAAATGTCACTACCTAGACATAATTTCTTCATATTTCACACATTTATACTACATTAACATTTAGGTTTTCAAACCTCACACATAACACACATTAACTACGTATATGCATATATTCACACTAGACTTAACGACACACATGAGGTTGACTTAACGGCGTTAGTCAAATCTTAAAGAAAAGTTTGGGATGTTACAATTATGACTTGCAAATGCTCAAGACGACTAGAAATGCATAAATAAACATAAGTAGGAGTAAATGGGATGAATTTGACTTACCAAAGTTTCTCCTTGAGCTTAAAACCCGAAATTAGGTCAAAATGGATAAAATGCAAGAACTTGGCTTTTGATTCTCCAATATGAAGCAACGAGGTTGAGATGGTTATGATTCTTGTATGATGGCAGTTTCAAACACAATTTTGATGCAAGAAATGAAGAAGAAATGAGAAGAGATGGCCTTGCTTTTACTTGAGAGAAAAAGAGAAGATAGGGAGATAGAGAGAAATGAGAGGATAAGGGGGAGATGGGTCACTAGTAGGCTCATGGGTCATGGACAACCCATGGGTCGACCCGTTTCCCCTTTAAGCCAAATTTACGATCGTTTACACAATCAAACGCCAAACAAACATATTAACGACCCGACTAACATACCACATAGTCATATAACCACAAATGGGCCCAATTATTTTATTCAACAAGATTGTTAGTCAAATTATACAAAAAGTCAATGGGTCAAAATTCACGGATGTTACATTATCCTCCCGTTGAAAGAATTTCGTCCCGAAATTCAACAAAACACTAATTACCAAATAAATGCGGATACTTAGTTTTCATGTGTCCTCTCGCTCCCAGGTGAATTCGGCTCCACGTCTAGCATTCCATCTAACCTTAACAATCGTGTAGCGTTTGTTCTTGAGTTTCTTTTCTTGACGATCCAAGATCTCCACCGGCTCTTCAACAAAGTTCAAATTCGAATCAACCCTAATTTCGTCCATAGGTACATGATGTGTAGGATCCGCCAAACACTTGCGCAAATTACAAATATGAAACACATCATGCACACCGTTAAGCTCTTGAGGCAATTCTAGCCGATAAGCAACCTTCCCAACCCGTTCAAGAATCTTGAAAGGGCCAATATACCTTGGTGCAAGTTTTCCCCGTTTCACAAAACGTACGACGCCCTTCCAAGGTGACACTTTCAAAAGTACAAAATCACCAACTTCAAACTCCAACGGTCTCCGTCTCACATCGGCATACTTCTTTTGACGCTCACGGGCCAATTGCAACTTCTCCGTAATTTGAGATATTACTTTAGTCGTTTCAATCACAATTTCTGGCCCGATGAGTTGACTCTCTCCAATTTCCGCCCAAGCTAGAGGAGAACGACATATCCTACCATATAATGCTTTAAAGGGTGCCATTTGAATGGTAGCGTGATAACTATTGTTGTATGAAAACTCGACTAGCGGCAAATGGTCCTCCCAACTTCCACCAAAATCAATCGCACATGCCCTCAACATGTCTTCAAGTGTTTGAATGGTTCTCTCGGTTTGTCCATCCGTTTGAGGATGAAACGCCGTGCTCATGTTGAGTCGAGTACCCATGGCTTTTTGAAAGGCTTCCCAAAATTTTGATTTAAAACGGGCATCTCTATCCGAAATGATAGAAATCGGCACTCCATGCTTAGATATTATTTCCTTGATGTACAATCGAACCAAAGTGTCAAATTTATCGGTCTCACGAATGGCTAAAAAGTGAGCCGACTTCGTTAACCGATCTACTATCACCCAAATCGTGTCACGGCCGCTTTTCGTCTTCGGTAGTTTAGTAATGAAGTCCATTGAAATATGTTCCCACTTCCATTCGGGCATTACCGGTTGCACCAACAAACCGGGTGGCTTCTTGTGATCGGCCTTAACTTGTAAGCAAGTAAGACACTCACTCACATACTTAGCCACATCACGCTTCATGCCCGGCCACCAATACAAGTCTTTCAAATCAAAGTATATCTTATCCGACCCGGGATGGACCGAATAAGGCGATTGATGAGCTTCATTCAATATAAGCGTTCTTAAGTCGCCGAAAATAGGAACCCAAAGTCTTTCAACCATGTATAGTCCATTATCATTCTTTCGGTCGAATTGTTGTTCCATGCCATCTAGGTTTTCGTCTCCAAAGTTTTCCGGTAGGGTGGCTTGAATTTGGGCTTCAATAATCCGATCACGAATATTTGGCCCTACCGTGAAGCTCATAGCTCTAGCCCGTCTCGGTTTCACTCTCTCCTTTCGGCTCAAGGCATCGGCTACTACATTTGCTTTGCCCGGGTGATAACGGATGTCACAATCATAATCACTAAATAGCTCTAACCAACGCCTTTGCCTCATGTTCAATTCACTTTGGTTAAAGATGTGTTGGAGACTTTTGTGATCGGTGTAAATCACACATTTGGTGCCATAGAGATAATGCCTCCAACACTTCAAAGCAAACACAACCGCTCCCAATTCCAAATCATGTGTCGGGTAGTTCTTCTCATGCACTTTCAATTGACGAGAGGCATAAGCAATAACCTTACCCCTTTGCATAAGAACACAACCCAACCCTTGCCCCGAGGCATCACAATAAACAACAAAATCTTCGATCCCATCCGGTAGTGTCAAAATAGGAGCATCACATAGCATGTCTTTAAGTGTTTGGAAGGCGTTCTCTTGCCTTTCGCCCCATTCAAAGTTTCTATCTTTTTGAGTCAAGAGGGTGAGTGGTTGTGCAATACGGGAGAAGTTTTCAATGAATCTTCTATAGTAACCCGCCAATCCAAGGAATTGGCGGATCTCGGATGGCGTTTCGGGTCTTCTCCAATTCTTGACCGCTTCAATCTTGCTTGGGTCCACATGAATACCATCCTTGCTCACTACGTGACCAAGGAAGTGGACCTCTTCCAACCAAAACTCGCACTTGGAGAATTTGGCATACAACTTCTCTTTTCTTAGTAGTTCAAGCACCTCACGCAAGTGCTCAACATGCTCCTCCTTTGTCTTCGAGTATACAAGTATGTCATCAATGAACACAATGACAGACTTGTCTAAGTATGGTTGGCACACCCGGTTCATCAAGTCCATGAACACCGCCGGTGCATTAGTCAACCCAAAAGGCATCACGGTGAATTCAAAATGACCATACCTTGTGCGAAAAGCCGTCTTGGGGATATCATCTTCATGTACCCGGAGTTGATGATAACCCGAGCGAAGATCGATTTTTGAAAAGTGCTTAGCACCTTGAAGTTGATCAAATAAGTCATCGATTCTTGGGAGGGGATATCGTTTCTTCACGGTGAGCTTGTTTAATTCCCGGTAATCAATACACATTCTGAAGGATCCGTCTTTCTTTTTGACAAAGAGAACAGGAGCACCCCAAGGAGATTGGCTAGGGCGAATGAAACCCTTCTCTTGGAGCTCCTTGAGTTGAGTTTGTAGCTCTTGCATTTCGGTTAAGGCTAGCCTATACGGGGCTTTTGCTACGGGCGCGGCTTCGGGAATAAGATTAATACGAAAATCAAGTTCACGGGTTGGAGGTAGTCCCGGTAAGTCATCCGGAAAAACATCGGAAAAATCACAAACGATAGGAACGGTCTTCAATTCTACCTTTGGGATGGTAGCACTAAAGACTTTAGAATTCGAGAGATCGGAGATTTCGCCTTGAACCCTAAGGATTTTACCGTTAGCCAAAGGTATCTTAACAACTCTCTCGCCACAATCAATGGTTGCATTCACCGCCGTCAACCAATCCATACCCACTATAATATCAAAACTACCAATATCCAAAGGCATAAGGTCTATGAAGAAATCGACATCTTCCAAAGTCAAGACACAATCGCGAAGTATTTGACTAATTTTAGTTAGTGACCCGTTTACCATTTCAATGTCAAGCACATAGTTTAGAGCACAAGGATGTACATCAATCAAAGGAACAAAATTAGAAGACACAAGGCTATAATCGGCCCCGGAATCAAATAGGACGGTGGCATAGTGACCATTAAGGAGAAAGGTACCTGCTACTACGTTGGGATCGTTGCGAGCTTCATTTACATTGGCCGCAAAGGCTCGGCCGCGTGGTTGCACTTGATGGCCCTGTTGGCCCCGGTTTTGGTTTGGCCCGACCATTTGGAGTTGATTGGGGTGAACGGCTACTTGAACTTGTTGTCCCACCCATCGAGGACAATTATTACGGTAGTGGTCACGGCTACCACATTCAAAACATTCGCCTCTTCTTTGGTTACCTTGAGGAGGAACGGCCCGAACGGGAGCCACATTCATTGGACCCGCCCTTGGAGCTCTACAATTTCTAGCTTCGTGCCCGAGTTGATTGCAATTAAAGCATGCTCCACATTGGTTATTGGCGGGATGATGCCTGTTACATCTCCCACAGAAAGGATGAGGCCCAAAATAAGCCTTCTTAGCCGGTTCCACCGCCGCCATCACCCTACCCCTATTAGCATTTCTAGGGTCAAACTTTCCCATCTTCTTTACCCCACTCGACTCTCCCACTTCTTTCCTCTTGTTCGTTGAGGACTTGCTCAAAACACCACTCCTCAACAAATCTTCAGTCACACTCCCGGCTTGGTTAACCGCATTAGCCAAAGAAGTAGGCATGTTAGAGTTTACATATGATCGGACTTGAGGATTCAAGCCCAATACGAACTTCTGGATGGCCTGAGGCTCGGTACCTACCAAGTGAGGAATGAGGGTAGACAACTCTTGAAATCGTCTAACATAGCCCTTGTAATCGGCTCCCTCCATGTTGAGATTAGCAAACTCGATGGTCAAGTTTTGTAGTTCATACGGAGGACAAAACTTTGCTTTCACTTTGTTCTTGAAGTCAATCCACTCCAAATTATAAGTCCGTCCCAACGTTATTTCTTGGTTCCACCAACTCAAGGCATCATGTCTAAACATGCCGGATGCATAGGAAATCCGGTCATCATAGGTGCAATGACTCCTTTCGATCACCGCCTCTATCGCCTCAAACCATCTTATACATTCCGTGGGACCCCCTTTCCCATCGAACTCCGGTGCCCCACAACTTTTAAAGTCTTTAAATACACACCCTTGACGGTATCCTCCCTGTTGATTATACATGGGCATACCGTTTCCAATTCCCACCGGTCCCTCTTCTTCATTTTCTTCGGCATGAGGTTGGGCATTTTCATTATGTTCATTTTCTGGAGCTTCGTTGTTTTGAGCCACGTTATTTTGCCCAAGATTTGCCGTGACCTGAGCAATAATGGTTGGCATGATATTGGCGATCGTTTGAGCAATCACCTCGGCCATGTTTGGCTCAGGGACCTCACCACGACCCCTTCCTTGGCCCCTACCACGGCCCCTACCTCCTTGTACCTCCGGTTGAGGTTCTTCCTCTTCAGCCCTATAGTTCGTTCCGGTTCTCCTGGGTCTCGCCATTTCTATAAAACAAGTGACACGTTGACCCGAGAGTTAGTCTCAAATGCTCACATGTTAGTCACACAAGTAGTCGATGCTCTCATACCGATACTACAAACACATTTCATAACATTATGCTAAGGCAAAAGTGTTAGCATCATAAGGGATTTTTACATATCATAACATCAAGTAATCATGCTCATTACATCATGCAATCAAACAACTAACACGAATGATTCAAAGTATAATCCGAATTCGATATGCTCTCTAGTTATTGACCGGGTATGTATACAAGGTGTACCAACGGCTAACCTTCCACCTAATCAACTTCCATTAAGCATATCGGTTCCTTATTATACTTTAAGCCACACGTGCGCAATCCACGATGTCATGAACTTGCTATAATATCGGGTAACCATAAAAGAGTTGATCGGGTTCTTTTAGGGTTGCCACAATATTATACTAAGTTAATGGCATCCCATCATTTTGCCCTAAATTATCACATTAGTTCCAACAATTAACAACAACAACCCATATTAACCATAATCTACAATCATCACCTTGAATTCAAGCTAACACACAAGTGGTCTTAACTACGAACTCACACGGGGATTCACAAAATTCACATTGCACACAAATTTCGTAACCATGCATACTATATGAAGAGTTTTAACTTAAGCCGTAGTCTAGGTCAAACCGCCTAATTCTCTACGACCTGCATGGGCCACCATTCTGTAACACCCCAAGCCGAGGCTCAGAATATCACGGAAATCATATAGCACAAGGTGGAATTACAATAGAACAAGAACTAAATGCAAATAACGATTCAGTGAATCCATTACAAAGACGAAACAAGTACCAAAATACAAAAGGAGCAATAACCATCAAGGATACAAAGGAGCATTCAAAAGATGGCAATTAATCCTAAGTATAATGCAAAAGAGAAGGTCTATGAATCCTTGATTCATCAAGTCCAATGCCCGGGTTAAACAGCAAGCAAGCAACTATACTCCACGCCCAGGATTAACCTGATTACCTGAAAAGTGTACTAAGCATAGTCAACACAAGGTTGGTGAGTTCGTAGTAATGGTCCACAAGGAACCATAAACAATAATCATAATGTACAAGTAGAGGCTACACGTGACTTACAGTGAGCCTCTAAGTAACACAACGATGTCCAATCAACAAAATTTCATAAGTACATAAATGCGTGTAATGAATGCTCAATGATATAAATATCAAATGCAAGAACTAAAAGCATAAATAAGTCAACATGCCTATCATATGCGTGAACGCCAGTCACCAATGCAACGATACCCTTCTGTCATCACAATGAACAAGGCTGTATCTCAAAATCATCGAGATATATATGTCTATATACTCGGAGTCAGGCACTACATCCAAAATGGGTGCATACATCTATGCACCAGGATGTCGGCAATCCCCTGCCGAGGGTTATCAATAATGTATGTAATGCTTACAATCAAATGTAAATGCATCAGTCATGAACCAACAATCAATATACGATGAACTTGAACCAACAATCAATATACGATGAACTTGAACCAACAATCAATAATCGTAAGTTATAAGCCACTACTCAACATTCAACGAACGTGAACCAACAATCAATAATCACCTCATAAGAGGATATCTTCCTTGACTGGCCCGCATGTACACTGCTATATATAGGCGTGAGTGAATGTCACACGCACGCAGTCCTTCCATCATTATCTTAAATACCTGCTCTGAGTGCATAACGCGATTCTAATTGTCATGTATGTACTGTTTCAATACTAATTATACTAACATAAATGACAATACTTTACCCAAAGACGACTAACCAAAGTATATCAACACGACATGTAAATGAACCGTCACACTCAATAATTCCAACAATGCTAGTCAAACAATGCAATAAGAGGATCAATAACAGCAATGTAAATAGCGCGAGCGTGTTCCCATGGTAGAGCTTCATCTAGTACAGTTTCAGCCGCGTAGACCTCTAGTTCGAGTAGGTAGAGACATATCGAAACTCTATCCTCGATTGGTGTAAAGAGCTAAGTAATTGATTAAGAATGTTCACGTATTATTTGGAGAGTCTCCGGGTGGAGCAATGGGTGTGCGTCCGTCTGGGGCTTCACGATCACCAACACATAAATACAACCCTTGTGGACCATTACTACGAACTCACCAACCTTGTGTTGACTATGCTTAGTACACTTTTCAGGTAATCAGGTTAATCCTGGGCGTGGAGTATAGTTGCTTGCTTGCTTGCTGTTTAACCCGGGCATTGGACTTGATGAATCAAGGATTCATAGACCTTCTCTTTTGCATTATACTTAGGATTAAATACGGCACATAAGGCCCTATTAATAAGTTGCCAATTCTTTCTGCAACATGGATATGTTGCTCCTTCTTCGGTAATCCTGTTGAATTGGGAGTTTTCTATAGACTCTTAACCCTTCTAAGTTATTTTTAATAGGTATTAGAGACTTAGATGTAAGTCTTGATCTTTTATGAAGCTGAATACCAAATGGACGTAACGCACCTGAAATCCGATTTATTTGCACGGAGTTTAGTCTGTGTATACTTAAACTATGGTGCAATACAGCGAAATTTCATGGCTAACAAAGGCGCGCGCGTCGTATACACTAGACGCCTCTAATACTGGCGCTAGGGTTAGACGGTGGTCTCGAGCAACCGACCACTGCGTTAGAGCGTGACGGTTACAAGATAATGGGGTCGTAGGCAGGCTTCAGCCCGCGTAAGCTACGGTAAAAAGGGGCGTAAGGTACGGTGGTAAGAAAACAACTGGCGTAAGTTACGGTCAAACTGGGCGTAACCTACGGTCCTCTAGAAAGTTCACTTTTGGCGTCTGGAGTGGCGTAAACAGTGGGTTTTTGGGCGTAAGGTAAGACTTCGGCGTAAGCTACGCCCCAAAGGGCCGTAACTTACGCCCAAACAAAATACACCTAGCGTAAGCTACGCCCCAAGGGGGCGTAGGTTACGCCCCTTACTGGGCAACCCACGAACAGCAGCAGCAGTTTAGTGCAGAAACTAAACCCAAAACCCCCCAAATTCGACCCAAATCGATTTACAACGACTTGTAACCCATTTTGAAGCATAACTAAACATCAATAACCATAAATACACATAACCCAACCCACAAATTCGACCAAAACATCACAATCACTTCCAAATCACCCAAACCCTAATTTAAACCTAATTTGACCCAAAATTAGTTTTAAGCCAATTTATGACTTGCAAATGCTCAAGACGACTAGAAATGCATAAATAAACATAAGTAGGAGTAAATGGGATGAATTTGACTTACCAAAGTTTCTCCTTGAGCTTAAAACCCGAAATTAGGTCAAAATGGATAAAATGCAAGAACTTGGCTTTTGATTCTCCAATATGAAGCAACGAGGTTGAGATGGTTATGATTCTTGTATGATGGCAGTTTCAAACACAATTTTGATGCAAGAAATGAAGAAGAAATGAGAAGAGATGGCCTTGCTTTTACTTGAGAGAAAAAGAGAAAGATAGGGAGATAGAGAGAAATGAGAGGATAAGGGGGAGATGGGTCACTAGTAGGCTCATGGGTCATGGACAACCCATGGGTCGACCCGTTTCCCCTTTAAGCCAAATTTACGATCGTTTACACAATCAAACGCCAAACAAACATATTAACGACCCGACTAACATACCACATATTCATATAACCACAAATGGACCAATTATTTCATTCAACAAGATTGTTAGTCAAATTATACAAAAAGTCAACGGGTCAAAATTCACGGATGTTACATACATACATATACATACATACATATATACATCTATAGCATTAATCAACGCCATAAATCCATAAAGCTTTCATAAATAAGAGAAATTAACACATACATAAACCCACAAATTAACTGCTGCTCGAAAAGAAAGAAGATTAACCCAATAACCCAAGTGAAATCATAAATTCCCAATAAATTATTTTAAACCCTAATCAATTCTTAATCCTCCAGCATTGAATTCATGCTTACAATTTTAGATTATATATAAGATAATTATCTAACAGTAAGGCTCCTATCTAGTAACTAAGAATCTTCATAAAGCATCCACTCAAGTCTCACATATTAAATCTACCTCATCATCAGTGCTTAACTTGAAGGTACAACACATTTTAAAAGAACAAGTGTTATTTTATTAAATATGATTACCCGCCACCATCACAACACTATCATCACCGCTAACGCATTGCGCGAGTTCCTTCCTAGTCTTGATGAAATAAGATTAGCCGGCCATTGTTGGTTAGTGAAGACTTGAATTGAATGAAGATCAAGAGAAGGAAAATAAAAGAAAGATGTGAGATTTTCATCTATACTCTTTATTAAACCAAACACCGACCCTCAGATCTCAAATGATGATTTAAACTATCATTTTATCTCTAACTTTTTATTGTATCTTTTCATTCTTTTATTGATATACCACAAATACCTTTAATGAAATACAGTAGTTTATAACATGTATCTATCAACTCATATAATAATTTACAATACTCTTTTTACGTCAACTAGCTTAGTAAACCGCGTAATACGCGGACAAATTAAAGAAAAATTTAATTTGATATACCACAAAAAAAATGTATATGTCATGTATCTGATAGTAAAAAAAATAAATGAATAGTTATTAACATTTCAAATCTTTAAAAGTGCATATACTTCCTGATGGAGTAATAAAAAATCAAAGTTTAATTATATATGATGTCACAAATTAATTGAATAAAAACAAATAATGAATAAAAAAATGTCTAATTATGCCAAGTAAGTTTTTTTTATTAATAATGATGTCATCATAATTTTAAAAAATATGTTATGACAAAGTTGTATAGATGACGAAAATATGAAACACCATGTATAAATTATTAGAGTTTTAAAAAGAGAATAGAATTATTTTTGTGCAAAGAATTATGACATCATAAAATAAAAAATAAAATAAAAATTAATTTCAAGAAAAAAAAGTTGTTATGACATCATAATTAAATAAATGAAAAAGAAATAATTTTTAAGAAAAGATTTAAAGGTGCCATGTAAATTTTTATAAAATGTGTATATCATCACAATCTTGTTTTATTTAATAAATAGAAGAGATTACCTTTTAACCACTAGGTAATAGCCTAGTGGCCACCAGTCGCCACTTTCTAGGAGAGGTCCTGGGTTCGAGTCTTGCCAAAGGCAAACTTGAGATAATCAGGGAATTATTAAGTGGTTGAGATTCACCTGGACACTAGCCTAGCTGGGGGATTAGTGGGTACCAAATGGTACATGTGATCAGACGGTTCCCATCCAATTACCCCCTAGAAGAGATTACCTTTACATCAATACCTACACTATTCGCCGCCACTACACCTTTGCCACCCCGCCATCGCACTGCGAGGCAACCACTATAGTCTATAACAAATTTGAATGCATCTTCAAAAGATGATTAACTAACAATTATAAGTTTGAAAGTATTAATTTATCAAAACTTTACTAAACACTTTAATATTGATGACATTAATTGATGTTTGATAAATGTTAAATTTATGTGATATACGGTTATTCCTTTATGAAACGAGCATGATACCCGCGCGTTGTGTCGGATATCATAAACGGCGGTGACCGGGGTGTTGGTGATGATGGACGACGGCGATGTTTATTGACGGAAATAAAGAAGTGTGTTGTTTTGGTATATAGAAAGAAAGAATATTTTGTGTGTGTTGTTTTGGCAGCGAGAAAGAAAGAATGAGAATATTTGTGTTTTGTTTTAAGGGGAAGGGTAAGTTGGTAATTTTTCATGTTCCAAAAATTCTAAACTTTCAACACCATCCCTATAATTTTTATAAGAGAATATATAGATAGATAAAGTGATATACGATTCTACTAGCTCCGTTATAAATTTTACAAAGTACGTAAATACTAGCATTATTTAAATGGACTTTTAGAATGGATTTATAATCGAGAATTCGAGATGTATTCTAGTGCTCAAGTTTGATTTATGAGTTTGAAAAACGGTCAAAGATACTAAAAATAATATTAATATTATTTTAATCACGTAAAATAGAACCTATGGTGTATCTTTCGAAACGACCACAGACATAAATATAAGTTTCCTCTTATAATATTCGACTATACTATATATGGTCTTCGGTTTACCTACCAGTAAAGACTGCCACTAACTAAGTGTTTAATAATAATGGACGATATTTATTAATTAAACATTTGAATTGATGTTTATAAGGTGGCTATTGAATCCATTTTTTCTTCAATAATAATTAACAAACACTAAAATCCATCTCCCTTTTTATATATTCCTCTCCAAAGCACACAAAGTAGAATTGAAGTGCCCGTAAGGACATATATACCAATGGACGAGATGGCGGAGGAATGTATTCGAGTTGAAGTCGCTTTTGAAAACAAAATTCATATAGTAAAAAAAAAAAAAAAAAAAAAAAAAAAAAAAAAAAAAAAAAAAAAAAAAAAAAATAAAAAAAAAAAAAAAAAAAAAAAAAAAAAAAAAAAAAAAAAAAAAAAAAAAAAAAAAAAAAAAAAAAAAAAAAAAAAAAAAAAAAAAAAAAAAAAAAAAAAAAAAAAAAAAAAAAAAAAAAAAAAAAAAAAAAAAAAAAAAAAAAAAAAAAAAAAAAAAAAAAAAAAAAAAAAAAAAAAAAAAAAAAAAAAAAAAAAAAAAAAAAAAAAAAAAAAAAAAAAAAAAAAAAAAAAAAAAAAAAAAAAAAAAAAAAAAAAAAAAAAAAAAAAAAAAAAAAAAAAAAAAAAAAAAAAAAAAAAAAAAAAAAAAAAAAAAAAAAAAAAAAAAAAAAAAAAAAAAAAAAAAAAAAAAAAAAAAAAAAAAAAAAAAAAAAAAAAAAAAAAAAAAAAAAAAAAAAAAAAAAAAAAAAAAAAAAAAAAAAAAAAAAAAAAAAAAAAAAAAAAAAAAAAAAAAAAAAAAAAAAAAAAAAAAAAAAAAAAAAAAAAAAAAAAAAAAAAAAAAAAAAAAAAAAAAAAAAAAAAAAAAAAAAAAAAAAAAAAAAAAAAAAAAAAAAAAAAAAAAAAAAAAAAAAAAAAAAAAAAAAAAAAAAAAAAAAAAAAAAAAAAAAAAAAAAAAAAAAAAAAAAAAAAAAAAAAAAAAAAAAAAAAAAAAAAAAAAAAAAAAAAAAAAAAAAAAAAAAAAAAAAAAAAAAAAAAAAAAAAAAAAAAAAAAAAAAAAAAAAAAAAAAAAAAAAAAAAAAAAAAAAAAAAAAAAAAAAAAAAAAAAAAAAAAAAAAAAAAAAAAAAAAAAAAAAAAAAAAAAAAAAAAAAAAAAAAAAAAAAAAAAAAAAAAAAAAAAAAAAAAAAAAAAAAAAAAAAAAAAAAAAAAAAAAAAAAAAAAAAAAAAAAAAAAAAAAAAAAAAAAAAAAAAAAAAAAAAAAAAAAAAAAAAAAAAAAAAAAAAAAAAAAAAAAAAAAAAAAAAAAAAAAAAAAAAAAAAAAAAAAAAAAAAAAAAAAAAAAAAAAAAAAAAAAAAAAAAAAAAAAAAAAAAAAAAAAAAAAAAAAAAAAAAAAAAAAAAAAAAAAAAAAAAAAAAAAAAAAAAAAAAAAAAAAAAAAAAAAAAAAAAAAAAAAAAAAAAAAAAAAAAAAAAAAAAAAAAAAAAAAAAAAAAAAAAAAAAAAAAAAAAAAAAAAAAAAAAAAAAAAAAAAAAAAAAAAAAAAAAAAAAAAAAAAAAAAAAAAAAAAAAAAAAAAAAAAAAAAAAAAAAAAAAAAAAAAAAAAAAAAAAAAAAAAAAAAAAAAAAAAAAAAAAAAAAAAAAAAAAAAAAAAAAAAAAAAAAAAAAAAAAAAAAAAAAAAAAAAAAAAAAAAAAAAAAAAATATAGACTTATATATAATACTAATTATTGATGACAAAATAAACAAAAAATCAAAAAATGTAATTATCTGTTATTGACTTTACATCCAGCTATGCATCGATCTATATATGTTTGAACTTCAGTTTACTGTATATTAAAAGTCACTAAAAATGCTATCTACGTTATAGCAGATACCTTCAACTTTCCAGGTAATTAAGCTAACTAGGAAAACTTATCCGTTGTTTACCCACTGTGAATATATCAAACATCAACCTACGTAATATTATAACCTTCAATTATTTATGCATAGAATCATATAGTATTTATTATTATTATTATTCATTATATAATTGTTTATACATATATTTGGACATTTGAATACGTTAAAGTTCATTTGGATTATTTATATGCAATTGGTTGTTTGGTTAATTGTTTTTGTTATCTAGTGATCAATTAACTTCTGGCCAATCAAGCATACAATGGAATGGCTCTTTTATGAGTAGTAGTAGAATTCAAATTCAAATATATACTATAATCTGAAATATATATAGATATGTACTAGATGAGTACCACGTAATACAGTGTCTTCAAATATGTTCTCAGATTAAATACGAGTAACCCGTTATTAATATGGTGGTGGCACAGATGAGGATAGTGGTGATAATGACACAAATGGTAGGACCATACCTCAGGAAAAACTAAAAACTTTTTTAAGTAATCTAGCATATTCAAAAATATGAAAATGATAATGACAATTCTATCTGGTGTCACTAACACCTTATTACATGCTTAAAAATTTGTACATTATATATTAAAACCAAAGTATATGAGAACATATTTATCTGACTATTTTTCCCCAACCAATTAATCAATAAGTCCTTACTGTACTTTTCAAAAATATATATCTTTTTTGTTGTAGGATTTGGGGTGTTATTTGTTTGGCTGTAGCATTTGTATGGCAGCTCTACACCATGATGTTGCTTGTTAGCCTTCACGAATCCGTCCCAAATACTCGTTATAGCAGATACCTTCAACTTTCGATGGCTGCCTTTGGTGAGTATAACAACACCCGATTCATTTATCACAACACATGATAGATATACGTATTCAGCTCTAATATATTTTCTACATATGTCAAATGACTTTCGTAGGTGATAGACTCGGGAAACTATTAGCCATATTCCCAGTAATGTATCTTGCAGGGGGTACATGTGTCATGTTTATAATTACAGGAGGTGGAACTTTGAAGCTTTTCTCTCAACTTTTTTGTGAAGATTGTTCTTCCAAACATCACTTAACTACAACAGAATGGTTTTTGGTTTTTACTTGTTTAGCCATTTTTGTGTCCTTCTTTTGTTCAAACTTGCATTCTGTTGCATTGGTATCGTTCGTGGGAGCGATCATGGCCATTGGATATTGCACTATTTTATGGGTATTTTTAGTTGCTAAGGGCAGAGTAGATGGCACTGTATATGATCCCTCAAAGGCTGTCACGTCTCATGTTGGTCAAATCCGAGGCGTATTGAACGCACTTGGGATCATTGCCCTTGCATTTAGAGGCCATAATGTGGTGTTAGAGATACAGGTAAAGTTTTCATTATCTAACATATTGTTTTTAGAATTTAGGGGCTTCCCAAATTTATATATATTGTATTCTTAAAATTTGGCTGGATTATTGGGAATGAAGTTAGTTACTTAAGCCATACACAATTTTCAGCAGCCATCAAGCCCAAATCGTTGCTCAAAGCCTGCTAATTATAGCACAAAACTTTTGTTGTTACAGGGTACCATGCCATCAAGCCCAAACCGTCCATCAATAAGGTTAATGCGAAAAGGAGTGGCAGCTTCATATGCAATTATCGCAGCGTGTTTCTTCCCAGTTGGAATTGTTGGATATTGGGCCTTTGGAAACAAGGTAAAGAACATCATGGATATCCAAATAATATATGAATATAATGTCAGATATATTTAATCTTCTAAAAATGGTTGCAGTTTCCGACCACTGGTGGAATGATATTGGCACTCTCAAACTCCCTTCTCCACAAGACGTCAAAACCAGTGCTTGGTCTCATATACTTGCAAGTTTGCTTAAGTTGTTTGACTGCTTTCCAAATCTACAGCATGGTTATCTATGACAACATGGAGCATACATATGCAGATCTAAAAAACAAGAAATGCCCAAAACTGGCCAAAATGGGATTCCGGATCTTTTTTGGATGTGTCACTTTTTTTATATCAATGGCTTTCCCTTTTCTACCAAGTCTGGCAGGAATCATCGGAGGAATTGCGCTGCCTTTGACATTCGGGTACCCATGTCTTATGTGGCTTGCCATCAAGAGACCACCAAGAAAATCTTTCAGGTTGTGGCTTAACCTCGGACTTGGTTGCATAGGCATAGGGTTAAGTGTAGTAGTAATTGTAGGTGCAGTGTGGAATTTGGCTTGTAGAGGTTTAGATGCCAACTTCTTCCATCCACGTTGACAAAGGTCCGGTTCAAGTTAAGTGACAGAATCATGAATTTTCAAATCTAGGCTTGAGAAAAAACAATATATGAAATGAAGGAAGGGAAATAGTCATCCATCCTGGTTTGTGTTTACATTTTAGTGGTCACGGGTTCGAAACCTTTGAAAGACATATTGGGAAGTCCTTGCCAATGAGGTGAGGCATGGGGGTTTTCTCTAGCATTTAGCTGGTTTTCTCCAGAACGGTAGTGGGACTTCCACTGTTAGTCATGCCCTCGGATTGACTGTGCTGGTGACGTGGTCGATCTCTACCGGACGATGAAGAGGCATGCCGCTGAGTCCAATCACCACTGTCGTTCAAAAAAAAAATCTTTTATATTGATCAATCATATACGAGTACTCTGTAAACAAGGGCAATCCAAAATATATCGTATCCACTAGAACTTGAGTCCAATGCAAATTAAATGAGTTGTTAATTAGTTGTTTGAGGATGTTTGGAATTGCATTATAAAGTGATTTTATTACGTTTGTAAAACGCAAATAATTTAAAAAAGTGTTTGCATGAAAAAGTGATTATCTGCTATGAAAACGCAGTTTTGGAGAAACATGTACATGCATGCTTTTTCAAAACGCAGTTTTGTAAACGTATAATATATTCTGAAAACACAAAATTTGTTTTGTTATGGCAATACTAAACACCCCTTAATTTGTTATAGGAAGTAATGGCTAATTAATAACAGCCTATGCACATTAGCTGGAAAATGTTAATTCCAATTATGAGATGGTGCAAAACTAATGAAGTTTGTGAAGTTACCTTTATCTCCAATTGTATTCGTTATATGCAAATTCTTGAGTTTACATCTATTTACGAGTAACAATCATTAGAATGTTCTCTGGGTATAGACCTGAACCGATACAAAGAATTCTGTATTATTATAGTGAAGCGTTATTGGATTTAATGTTTATTGCGATGCCCTATGTTTTTTTTCCCGATCTTTTTCTTTATTTTAAACCCAAAACTGAAGTTTGTATGTAAAAAAAGCCCATTAATATATTTAATACAACCCAATAGATTAAAATTTGAGACAAGCTGGCTATTTGGAGGCCATTTTTTTTTTTTTTTTTTTTTTTTTTTTTTTTTTTTTTTTTTTTTTTTTTTTTTTTTTTTTTTTTTTTTTTTTTTTTTTTTTTTTTTTTTTTTTTTTTTTTTTTTTTTTTTTTTTTTTTTTTTTTTTTTTTTTTTTTTTTTTTTTTTTTTTTTTTTTTTTTTTTTTTTTTTTTTTTTTTTTTTTTTTTTTTTTTTTTTTTTTTTTTTTTTTTTTTTTTTTTTTTTTTTTTTTTTTTTTTTTTTTTTTTTTTTTTTTTTTTTTTTTTTTTTTTTTTTTTTTTTTTTTTTTTTTTTTTTTTTTTTTTTTTTTTTTTTTTTTTTTTTTTTTTTTTTTTTTTTTTTTTTTTTTTTTTTTTTTTTTTTTTTTTTTTTTTTTTTTTTTTTTTTTTTTTTTTTTTTTTTTTTTTTTTTTTTTTTTTTTTTTTTTTTTTTTTTTTTTTTTTTTTTTTTTTTTTTTTTTTTTTTTTTTTTTTTTTTTTTTTTTTTTTTTTTTTTTTTTTTTTTTTTTTTTTTTTTTTTTTTTTTTTTTTTTTTTTTTTTTTTTTTTTTTTTTTTTTTTTTTTTTTTTTTTTTTTTTTTTTTTTTTTTTTTTTTTTTTTTTTTTTTTTTTTTTTTTTTTTTTTTTTTTTTTTTTTTTTTTTTTTTTTTTTTTTTTTTTTTTTTTTTTTTTTTTTTTTTTTTTTTTTTTTTTTTTTTTTTTTTTTTTTTTTTTTTTTTTTTTTTTTTTTTTTTTTTTTTTTTTTTTTTTTTTTTTTTTTTTTTTTTTTTTTTTTTTTTTTTTTTTTTTTTTTTTTTTTTTTTTTTTTTTTTTTTTTTTTTTTTTTTTTTTTTTTTTTTTTTTTTTTTTTTTTTTTTTTTTTTTTTTTTTTTTTTTTCCCGATCTTTTTCTTTATTTTAAACCCAAAACTGAAGTTTGTATGTAAAAAAAGCCCATTAATATATTTAATACAACCCAATAGATTAAAATTTGAGACAAGCTGGCTATTTGGAGGCCATAGGTGATCACCTAACTTAACCCAACTAGCCTATTTTACCGGCTTTGGGTTTGATAGCCACTCGGGATTGGAGCAGGGGAGGTTTGCTTATTCTATCAACCTTCTCTATATATGCTTTTTTGGTTTTTAAAGACTTTTAACTCATTAAGAGCCTTTCTTTCAACCCCTTTTATTTCTCAATACCATATCATAAAATTAAGGATTACTGTTGTTTATTACTCCGTAATAAAATTTATAATTTATAATATAATGTTTCATTATATATATAAATATAAGAGATGTATTCATTTAAAAACAAGGTGTAATGATACGGTCCAAGCAGAGATCAACAATCTCTTTCCCAATGGTGTAATGATCACGGGCAAAGTTGTTGGCAGCGTCTTCTTTGCCACTGATCAACTGTTCAGGATGGAACAGCTGGCGATAAGTACCAGTCCGCACTTCATCAATAACAGTTGGCTCAAGATCAACAAAGACGGCACGAGGGACATGCTTTCCAGCACCAGTTTCACTGAAAAAGGTGTTGAAAGCATCATCACCTCCTCCAATTGTCTTGTCACTCGGCATCTGTCCATCAGGCTGCAAAACAACATAAAAGCGTCAGATATACAACCAACTAATTCGCAAAGTGAAATAATAGCATCATGATTCTGATCGACTGATAACTTAAATTAACCTCAACAAAACACAAAATGATACAGTATAGTCTTTACTAATCAAAAAATGACAATTAGCCAAACCTATTAGAGAAAAGGTTATAAATATAGTGTTTTTTAACACTTGTAAATCTAATAACAAACATCATTGTAACAAAAAGTATAAACTTATCAAAATTCATGAAGATCTAAAGTTATAATCCAAACTAGGTAGAGTTCATAA